>OY755042.1:68877484-68984529 GCA_963576565.1 Aspidapion aeneum | reverse complement strand
CAGACATACAGACAGACATACAGACAGACATACAGACAGACATACAGACAGACATACAGACAGACATACAGACAGACATACAGACAGACATACAGACAGACATACAGACAGACATACAGACAGACATACAGACAGACATACAGACAGACATACAGACAGACATACAGACAGACATACAGACAGACATACAGACAGACATACAGACAGACATACAGACAGACATACAGACAGACATACAGACAGACATACAGACAGACATACAGACAGACATACAGACAGACATACAGACAGACATACAGACAGACATACAGACAGACATACAGACAGACATACAGACAGACATACAGACAGACATACAGACAGACATACAGACAGACATACAGACAGACATACAGACAGACATACAGACAGACATACAGACAGACATACAGACAGACATACAGACAGACATACAGACAGACATACAGACAGACATACAGACAGACATACAGACAGACATACAGACAGACATACAGACAGACATACAGACAGACATACAGACAGACATACAGACAGACAACAGACAACACAGACAGACATACAGACAGACATACAGACAGACATACAGACAGACATACAGACAGACATACAGACAGACATACAGACAGACATACAGACAGACATACAGACAGACATACAGACAGACATACAGACAGACATACAGACAGACATACAGACAGACATACAGACAGACATACAGACAGACATACAGACAGACATACAGACAGACATACAGACAGACATACAGACAGACATACAGACAGACATACAGACAGACATACAGACAGACATACAGACAGACATACAGACAGACATACAGACAGACATACAGACAGACATACAGACAGACATACAGACAGACATACAGACAGACATACAGACAGACATACAGACAGACATACAGACAGACATACAGACAGACATACAGACAGACATACAGACAGACATACAGACAGACATACAGACAGACATACAGACAGACATACAGACAGACATACAGACAGACATACAGACAGACATACAGACAGACATACAGACAGACATACAGACAGACATACAGACAGACATACAGACAGACATACAGACAGACATACAGACAGACATACAGACAGACATACAGACAGACATACAGACAGACATACAGACAGACATACAGACAGACATACAGACAGACATACAGACAGACATACAGACAGACATACAGACAGACATACAGACAGACATACAGACAGACATACAGACAGACATACAGACAGACATACAGACAGACATACAGACAGACATACAGACAGACATACAGACAGACATACAGACAGACATACAGACAGACATACAGACAGACATACAGACAGACATACAGACAGACATACAGACAGACATACAGACAGACATACAGACAGACATACAGACAGACATACAGACAGACATACAGACAGACATACAGACAGACATACAGACAGACATACAGACAGACATACAGACAGACATACAGACAGACATACAGACAGACATACAGACAGACATACAGACAGACATACAGACAGACATACAGACAGACATACAGACAGACATACAGACAGACATACAGACAGACATACAGACAGACATACAGACAGACATACAGACAGACATACAGACAGACATACAGACAGACATACAGACAGACATACAGACAGACATACAGACAGACATACAGACAGACATACAGACAGACATACAGACAGACATACAGACAGACATACAGACAGACATACAGACAGACATACAGACAGACATACAGACAGACATACAGACAGACATACAGACAGACATACAGACAGACATACAGACAGACATACAGACAGACATACAGACAGACATACAGACAGACATACAGACAGACATACAGACAGACATACAGACAGACATACAGACAGACATACAGACAGACATACAGACAGACATACAGACAGACATACAGACAGACATACAGACAGACATACAGACAGACATACAGACAGACATACAGACAGACATACAGACAGACATACAGACAGACATACAGACAGACATACAGACAGACATACAGACAGACATACAGACAGACATACAGACAGACATACAGACAGACATACAGACAGACATACAGACAGACATACAGACAGACATACAGACAGACATACAGACAGACATACAGACAGACATACAGACAGACATACAGACAGACATACAGACAGACATACAGACAGACATACAGACAGACATACAGACAGACATACAGACAGACATACAGACAGACATACAGACAGACATACAGACAGACATACAGACAGACATACAGACAGACATACAGACAGACATACAGACAGACATACAGACAGACATACAGACAGACATACAGACAGACATACAGACAGACATACAGACAGACATACAGACAGACATACAGACAGACATACAGACAGACATACAGACAGACATACAGACAGACATACAGACAGACATACAGACAGACATACAGACAGACATACAGACAGACATACAGACAGACATACAGACAGACATACAGACAGACATACAGACAGACATACAGACAGACATACAGACAGACATACAGACAGACATACAGACAGACATACAGACAGACATACAGACAGACATACAGACAGACATACAGACAGACATACAGACAGACATACAGACAGACATACAGACAGACATACAGACAGACATACAGACAGACATACAGACAGACATACAGACAGACATACAGACAGACATACAGACAGACATACAGACAGACATACAGACAGACATACAGACAGACATACAGACAGACATACAGACAGACATACAGACAGACATACAGACAGACATACAGACAGACATACAGACAGACATACAGACAGACATACAGACAGACATACAGACAGACATACAGACAGACATACAGACAGACATACAGACAGACATACAGACAGACATACAGACAGACATACAGACAGACATACAGACAGACATACAGACAGACATACAGACAGACATACAGACAGACATACAGACAGACATACAGACAGACATACAGACAGACATACAGACAGACATACAGACAGACATACAGACAGACATACAGACAGACATACAGACAGACATACAGACAGACATACAGACAGACATACAGACAGACATACAGACAGACATACAGACAGACATACAGACAGACATACAGACAGACATACAGACAGACATACAGACAGACATACAGACAGACATACAGACAGACATACAGACAGACATACAGACAGACATACAGACAGACATACAGACAGACATACAGACAGACATACAGACAGACATACAGACAGACATACAGACAGACATACAGACAGACATACAGACAGACATACAGACAGACATACAGACAGACATACAGACAGACATACAGACAGACATACAGACAGACATACAGACAGACATACAGACAGACATACAGACAGACATACAGACAGACATACAGACAGACATACAGACAGACATACAGACAGACATACAGACAGACATACAGACAGACATACAGACAGACATACAGACAGACATACAGACAGACATACAGACAGACATACAGACAGACATACAGACAGACATACAGACAGACATACAGACAGACATACAGACAGACATACAGACAGACATACAGACAGACATACAGACAGACATACAGACAGACATACAGACAGACATACAGACAGACATACAGACAGACATACAGACAGACATACAGACAGACATACAGACAGACAGACATACAGACAGACATACAGACAGACATACAGACAGACATACAGACAGACATACAGACAGACATACAGACAGACATACAGACAGACATACAGACAGACATACAGACAGACATACAGACAGACATACAGACAGACATACAGACAGACATACAGACAGACATACAGACAGACATACAGACAGACATACAGACAGACATACAGACAGACATACAGACAGACATACAGACAGACATACAGACAGACATACAGACAGACATACAGACAGACATACAGACAGACATACAGACAGACATACAGACAGACATACAGACAGACATACAGACAGACATACAGACAGACATACAGACAGACATACAGACAGACATACAGACAGACATACAGACAGACATACAGACAGACATACAGACAGACATACAGACAGACATACAGACAGACATACAGACAGACATACAGACAGACATACAGACAGACATACAGACAGACATACAGACAGACATACAGACAGACATACAGACAGACATACAGACAGACATACAGACAGACATACAGACAGACATACAGACAGACATACAGACAGACATACAGACAGACATACAGACAGACATACAGACAGACATACAGACAGACATACAGACAGACATACAGACAGACATACAGACAGACATACAGACAGACATACAGACAGACATACAGACAGACATACAGACAGACATACAGACAGACATACAGACAGACATACAGACAGACATACAGACAGACATACAGACAGACATACAGACAGACATACAGACAGACATACAGACAGACATACAGACAGACATACAGACAGACATACAGACAGACATACAGACAGACATACAGACAGACATACAGACAGACATACAGACAGACATACAGACAGACATACAGACAGACATACAGACAGACATACAGACAGACATACAGACAGACATACAGACAGACATACAGACAGACATACAGACAGACATACAGACAGACATACAGACAGACATACAGACAGACATACAGACAGACATACAGACAGACATACAGACAGACATACAGACAGACATACAGACAGACATACAGACAGACATACAGACAGACATACAGACAGACATACAGACAGACATACAGACAGACATACAGACAGACATACAGACAGACATACAGACAGACATACAGACAGACATACAGACAGACATACAGACAGACATACAGACAGACATACAGACAGACATACAGACAGACATACAGACAGACATACAGACAGACATACAGACAGACATACAGACAGACATACAGACAGACATACAGACAGACATACAGACAGACATACAGACAGACATACAGACAGACATACAGACAGACATACAGACAGACATACAGACAGACATACAGACAGACATACAGACAGACATACAGACAGACATACAGACAGACATACAGACAGACATACAGACAGACATACAGACAGACATACAGACAGACATACAGACAGACATACAGACAGACATACAGACAGACATACAGACAGACATACAGACAGACATACAGACAGACATACAGACAGACATACAGACAGACATACAGACAGACATACAGACAGACATACAGACAGACATACAGACAGACATACAGACAGACATACAGACAGACATACAGACAGACATACAGACAGACATACAGACAGACATACAGACAGACATACAGACAGACATACAGACAGACATACAGACAGACATACAGACAGACATACAGACAGACATACAGACAGACATACAGACAGACATACAGACAGACATACAGACAGACATACAGACAGACATACAGACAGACATACAGACAGACATACAGACAGACATACAGACAGACATACAGACAGACATACAGACAGACATACAGACAGACATACAGACAGACATACAGACAGACATACAGACAGACATACAGACAGACATACAGACAGACATACAGACAGACATACAGACAGACATACAGACAGACATACAGACAGACATACAGACAGACATACAGACAGACATACAGACAGACATACAGACAGACATACAGACAGACATACAGACAGACATACAGACAGACATACAGACAGACATACAGACAGACATACAGACAGACATACAGACAGACATACAGACAGACATACAGACAGACATACAGGACAGACATACAGACAGACATACAGACAGACATACAGACAGACATACAGACAGACATACAGACAGACATACAGACAGACATACAGAAGACATACAGACAGAATACAGACAGACATACAGACAGACATACAGAACAGACATACAGACAGACATACAGACAGACATACAGACAGACATACAGACAGACATACAGACAGACATACAGACAGACATACAGACAGACAGACAGACAGACATACAGACAGACATAAGACAGACATACAGACAGACATACAGACAACAGACATACAGACAGACATACAGACAGACATACAGACAGACATACAGACAGACATACAGGACAGACATACAGACAGACATACAGACAGACATACAGACAGACATACAGACAGACATACGACAGACAGACAGACATACAGACAGACATACGAGACAAGACAGACATACAGACAGACATACAGACAGACAGACATACAGACAGACATACAGACAAGACATACAGGACAGACAGTACAGACATACAGACAGACATACAGACAGACATACAGACAGACATACAGACAGACATACAGACAGACATACAGACAGACATACAGACAGACATACAGACAGACATACAGACAGACATACAGACAGACATACACAGACAGACATACAGACAGACATACAGACAGACATACAGACAGACATACAGACAGACAGACAGACAGACATACAGACAGACATACAGACAGACATACAGACAGACATACAGACAGAATACAGACAGACATACAGAAGACATACAGACAGACAGACAGACAGATACAGACAGCATACAGACAGACATACAGACAGACATACAGACAGACATACAGACAGACATACAGACAGACATACAGACAGACATACAGACAGACATACAGACAGACATACAGACAGACAAGACAGACAGACAGACATACAGACAGACATACAGACAGACATACAGACATACAGACAGACATACAGACAGACATACAGACAGACATACAGACAGAATACAGACAGACATACAGACAGACATACAGAAGATACAGACAGACATACAGACAGACATACAGACAGACATACAGACAGACATACAGACAGACATACAGACAGACATACAGACAGACATACAGACAGACATACAGACAGACATACAGACAGACATACAGAAGACAGACATACAGACAGACATACAGACAGACATACAGACAGACATACAGACAGACATACAAGACATACAGACAGACATACAGACAGACATACAGACAGACACATACAGACAGACATACAGACAGACATAAGACAGACATACAGACAGACATACAGACAGACATACAGACAGACATACAGACAGAACAGACAGACATACAGACAGACATACAGACAGACATACAGACAGACATACAGACAGACATACAGACAGACATACAGACAGACATACAGACAGACATACAGACAGACATACAGACAGACATACAGACAGACATACAGACAGACATACAGACATACAGACAGACATACAGACAGACATACAGACAGACATACAGACAGACATACAGACAGACATACAGACAGACATACAGACAGACATACAGACAGACATACAGACAGACATACAGACAGACATACAGACAGACAGACAGACATACAGACATACAGACAGACATACAGACAGACATACAGACAGACATACAGACAGACATACAGACAGACATACAGACAGACATACAGACAGACATACAGACAGACATACAGACAGACAGACATACAGACAGACATACAGACAGACATACAGACAGACATACAGACAGACATACAGACAGACATACAGACAGACATACAGACAGACATACAGACAGACATACAGACAGACATACAGACAGACATACAGACAGACATACAGACAGACATACAGACAGACATACAGACAGACATACAGACAGACATACAGACAGACATACAGACAGACATACAGACAGACATACAGACAGACATACAGACAGACATACAGACAGACATACAGACAGACATACAGACAGACATACAGACAGACATACAGACAGACATACAGACAGACATACAGACAGACATACAGACAGACATACAGACAGACATACAGACAGACATACAGACAGACATACAGACAGACATACAGACAGACATACAGACAGACATACAGACAGACATACAGACAGACATACAGACAGACATACAGACAGACATACAGACAGACATACAGACAGACATACAGACAGACATACAGACAGACATACAGACAGACATACAGACAGACATACAGACAGACATACAGACAGACATACAGACAGACATACAGACAGACATACAGACAGACATACAGACAGACATACAGACAGACATACAGACAGACATACAGACAGACATACAGACAGACATACAGACAGACATACAGACAGACATACAGACAGACATACAGACAGACATACAGACAGACATACAGACAGACATACAGACAGACATACAGACAGACATACAGACAGACATACAGACAGACATACAGACAGACATACAGACAGACATACAGACAGACATACAGACAGACATACAGACAGACATACAGACAGACATACAGACAGACATACAGACAGACATACAGACAGACATACAGACAGACATACAGACAGACATACAGACAGACATACAGACAGACATACAGACAGACATACAGACAGACATACAGACAGACATACAGACAGACATACAGACAGACATACAGACAGACATACAGACAGACATACAGACAGACATACAGACAGACATACAGACAGACATACAGACAGACATACAGACAGACATACAGACAGACATACAGACAGACATACAGACAGACATACAGACAGACATACAGACAGACATACAGACAGACATACATACAGACAGACAGACAGACATACAGACAGACATACAGACAGACATACAGACAGACATACAGACAGACATACAGACAGACATACAGACAGACATACAGACAGACATACAGACAGACATACAGACAGACATACAGACAGACATACAGACAGACATACAGACAGACATACAGACAGACATACAGACAGACATACAGACAGACATACAGACAGACATACAGACTGACATACAGACAGACATACAGACAGACATACAGACAGACATACAGACAGACATACAGACAGACATACAGACAGACATACAGACAGACATACAGACAGACATACAGACAGACATACAGACAGACATACAGACAGACATACAGACAGACATACAGACAGACATACAGACAGACATACAGACAGACATACAGACAGACATACAGACAGACATACAGACAGACATACAGACAGACATACAGACAGACATACAGACAGACATACAGACAGACATACAGACAGACATACAGACAGACATACAGACAGACATACAGACGACATACAGACAGACATACAGACAGACATACAGACAGACATACAGACAGACATACAGACAGACATACAGACAGACATACAGACAGACATACAGACAGACATACAGACAGACATACAGACAGACATACAGACAGACATACAGACAGACATACAGACAGACATACAGACAGACATACAGACAGACATACAGACAGACATACAGACAGACATACAGACAGACATACAGACAGACATACAGACAGACATACAGACAGACATACAGACAGACATACAGACATACAGACATACAGACATACAGACATACAGACATACAGACATACAGACATACAGACAGACATACAGATAGACATACAGACAGACATACAGACAGACATACAGACAGACATACAGATAGACATACAGACAGACATACAGATAGACATACAGACAGACATACAGACAGACATACAGACAGACATACAGACAGACATACAGACAGACATACAGACAGACATACAGACAGACATACAGACAGACAGACATACAGACATACAGACAGACATACAGACAGACATACAGACAGACATACAGACAGACATACAGACAGACATACAGACAGACATACAGACAGACAGACATACAGACAGACAGACATACAGACAGACATACAGACATACAGACATACAGACATACAGACATACAGATATACAGACATACAGACATACAGACATACAGACATACAGACATACAGACATACAGACATACAGACATACAGACATACAGACATACAGACATACAGACATACAGACATACAGACATACAGACATACAGACATACAGACATACAGACATACAGACATACAGACATACAGACATACAGACATACAGACATACAGACATACAGACATACAGACATACAGACATACAGATATACAGACATACAGACATACAGACATACAGACATACAGACATACAGACAAACAGACATACAGACATACAGACATACAGACATACAGACATACAGACATACAGACATACAGACATACAGACATACAGACATACAGACATACAGACATACAGACATACAGACATACAGACATACAGACATACAGACATACAGACAAGACATACAGACAGACATACAGACAGACATACAGACAGACATACAGACAGACATACAGACAGACATACAGACAGACATACAGACAGACATACAGACAGACATACAGACAGACATACAGACAGACATACAGACAGACATACAGACAGACATACAGACAGACATACAGACAGACATACAGACAGACATACAGACAGACATACAGACAGACATACAGACAGACATACAGACAGACATACAGACAGACATACAGACAGACATACAGACAGACATACAGACAGACATACAGACAGACATACAGACAGACAGACATACAGACAGACATACAGACAGACATACAGACAGACATACAGACAGACATACAGACAGACATACAGACAGACATACAGACAGACATACAGACAGACATACAGACAGACATACAGACAGACATACAGACAGACATACAGACAGACATACAGACAGACATACAGACAGACATACAGACAGACAGACATACAGACAGACATACAGACAGACATACAGACAGACATACAGACAGACATACAGACAGACATACAGACATACAGACAGACATACAGACAGACATACAGACAGACATACAGACAGACATACAGACAGACATACAGACAGACATACAGACAGACATACAGACAGACATACAGACAGACATACAGACAGACATACAGACAGACATACAGACAGACATACAGACAGACATACAGACAGACATACAGACAGACATACAGACAGACATACAGACAGACATACAGACAGACATACAGACAGACATACAGACAGACATACAGACAGACATACAGACAGACATACAGACAGACATACAGACAGACATACAGACAGACATACAGACAGACATACAGACAGACATACAGACAGACATACAGACAGACATACAGACAGACATACAGACAGACATACAGACAGACATACAGACAGACATACAGACAGACATACAGACAGACATACAGACAGACATACAGACAGACATACAGACAGACATACAGACAGACATACAGACAGACATACAGACAGACATACAGACAGACATACAGACAGACATACAGACAGACATACAGACAGACATACAGACAGACATACAGACAGACATACAGACAGACAGACATACAGACATACATACAGACATACAGACAGACATACAGACAGACATACAGACAGACATACAGACAGACATACAGACAGACATACAGACAGACATACAGACAGACATACAGACAGACATACAGACAGACATACAGACAGACATACAGACAGACATACAGACAGACATACAGACAGACATACAGACAGACATACAGACAGACATACAGACAGACATACAGACAGACATACAGACAGACATACAGACATACAGACAGACATACAGACAGACATACAGACAGACATACAGACAGACATACAGACAGACATACAGACAGACATACAGACAGACATACAGACAGACATACAGACAGACATACAGACAGACATACAGACAGACATACAGACAGACATACAGACAGACATACAGACAGACATACAGACAGACATACAGACAGACATACAGACAGACAGACATACAGACAGACATACAGACAGACATACAGACAGACATACAGACAGACATACAGACAGACATACAGACAGACATACAGACAGACATACAGACAGACATACAGACAGACATACAGACAGACATACAGACAGACATACAGACATACAGACAGACATACAGACAGACATACAGACAGACATACAGACAGACATACAGACAGACATACAGACAGACATACAGACAGACATACAGACAGACATACAGACAGACATACAGACAGACATACAGACAGACAGACAGACATACAGACATACAGACAGACATACAGACATACAGACAGACATACAGACAGACATACAGACAGACATACAGACAGACATACAGACAGACATACAGACAGACATACAGACAGACATACAGACAGACATACAGACAGACATACAGACAGACATACAGACAGACATACAGACAGACATACAGACAGACATACAGACAGACATACAGACAGACATACAGACAGACATACAGACAGACATACAGACATACAGACAGACATACAGACAGACATACAGACAGACATACAGACAGACATACAGACAGACATACAGACAGACATACAGACAGACATACAGACAGACATACAGACAGACATACAGACAGACATACAGACAGACATACAGACAGACATACAGACAGACATACAGACAGACATACAGACAGACATACAGACAGACATACAGACAGACATACAGACAGACATACAGACAGACATACAGACAGACATACAGACAGACATACAGACAGACATACAGACAGACATACAGACAGACATACAGACAGACATACAGACAGACATACAGACAGACATACAGACAGACATACAGACAGACATACAGACAGACATACAGACAGACATACAGACAGACATACAGACAGACATACAGACAGACATACAGACAGACATACAGACAGACATACAGACAGACATACAGACAGACATACAGACAGACATACAGACAGACATACAGACAGACAGACAGACAGACAGACATACAGACAGACATACAGACAGACATACAGACAGACATACAGACAGACATACAGACAGACATACAGACAGACATACAGACAGACATACAGACAGACATACAGACAGACATACAGACAGACATACAGACAGACATACAGACAGACATACAGACAGACATACAGACAGACATACAGACAGACATACAGACAGACATACAGACAGACATACAGACAGACATACAGACAGACATACAGACAGACATACAGACAGACATACAGACAGACATACAGACAGACATACAGACAGACATACAGACAGACATACAGACAGACATACAGACAGACATACAGACAGACATACAGACAGACATACAGACAGACATACAGACAGACATACAGACAGACATACAGACAGACATACAGACAGACATACAGACAGACATACAGACAGACATACAGACAGACATACAGACAGACATACAGACAGACATACAGACAGACATACAGACAGACATACAGACAGACATACAGACAGACATACAGACAGACATACAGACAGACATACAGACAGACATACAGACAGACATACAGACAGACATACAGACAGACATACAGACAGACATACAGACAGACATACAGACAGACATACAGACAGACATACAGACAGACATACAGACAGACATACAGACGACATACAGACAGACATACAGACAGACATACAGACAGACATACAGACAGACATACAGACAGACATACAGACAGACATACAGACAGACATACAGACAGACATACAGACAGACATACAGACAGACATACAGACAGACAGACATACAGACAGACATACAGACAGACATACAGACAGACATACAGACAGACATACAGACAGACATACAGACAGACATACAGACAGACATACAGACAGACATACAGACAGACATACAGACAGACATACAGACAGACATACAGACAGACATACAGACAGACATACAGACAGACAGACATACAGACAGACATACAGACAGACATACAGACAGACATACAGACAGACATACAGACAGACATACAGACAGACATACAGACAGACATACAGACAGACATACAGACAGACATACAGACAGACATACAGACAGACATACAGACAGACATACAGACAGACATACAGACAGACATACAGACAGACATACAGACAGACATACAGACAGACATACAGACAGACATACAGACATACAGACATACAGACATACAGACAGGCATACAGATAGACATACAGACAGACATACAGACAGACATACAGACAGACATACAGATAGACATACAGACAGACATACAGATAGACATACAGACAGACATACAGACAGACATACAGACAGACATACAGACAGACATACAGACAGACATACAGACAGACATACAGACAGACATACAGACAGACATACAGACAGACAGACATACAGACATACAGACAGACATACAGACAGACATACAGACAGACATACAGACAGACATACAGACAGACATACAGACAGACAGACATACAGACAGACAGACATACAGACAGACATACAGACATACAGACATACAGACATACAGACATACAGATATACAGACATACAGACATACAGACATACAGACATACAGACATACAGACATACAGACATACAGACATACAGACATACAGACATACAGACATACAGACATACAGACATACAGACATACAGAATACAGACATACAGACATTCAGACATACAGACATACAGACATACAGACATACAGACATACAGACATACAGACATACAGACATACAGACATACAGACATACAGACATACAGACATACAGATACAGACATACAGACATACAGACATACAGACATACAGACATACAGACAACAGACATACAGACATACAGACATACAGACATACAGACATACAGACATACAGACATACAGACATACAGACATACAGACATACAGACATACAGACATACAGACATACAGACATACAGACATACAGACATACAGACATACAGACATACAGACATACAGACATACAGACATACAGACATACAGACATACAGACATACAGACATACAGACATACAGACATACAGACATACAGACATACAGACATACAGACATACAGACATACAGACATACAGACATACAGACATACAGACATACAGACATACAGACATACAGTCATACAGTCATACAGACATACAGACATACAGACATACAGACATACAGACATACAGACAACAGACATACAGACATACAGACATACAGACATACAGACATACAGACATACAGACATACAGACATACAGACATACAGACATACAGACATACAGACATACAGACATACAGACATACAGACATACAGACATACAGACAGACATACAGACAGACATACAGACAGACATACAGACAGACATACAGACAGACATACAGACAGACATACAGACAGACATACAGACAGACATACAGACAGACATACAGACAGACATACAGACAGACATACAGACAGACATACAGACAGACATACAGACAGACATACAGACAGACATACAGACAGACATACAGACAGACATACAGACAGACATACAGACAGACATACAGACAGACATACAGACAGACATACAGACAGACATACAGACAGACATACAGACAGACATACAGACAGACATACAGACAGACATACAGACAGACATACAGACAGACATACAGACAGACATACAGACAGACATACAGACAGACATACAGACAGACATACAGACAGACATACAGACAGACATACAGACAGACATACAGACAGACATACAGACAGACATACAGACAGACATACAGACAGACATACAGACAGACATACAGACAGACATACAGACAGACATACAGACAGACATACAGACAGACATACAGACAGACATACAGACAGACATACAGACAGACATACAGACAGACATACAGACAGACATACAGACAGACATACAGACAGACATACAGACAGACATACAGACAGACATACAGACAGACATACAGACAGACATACAGACAGATACAGACAGACATACAGACAGACATACAGACAGACATACAGACAGACATACAGACAGACATACAGACAGACATACAGACAGACATACAGACAGACATACAGACAGACATACAGACAGACATACAGACAGACATACAGACAGACATACAGACAGACATACAGACAGACATACAGACAGACATACAGACTACAGACAGACATACAGACAGACATACAGACAGACATACAGACAGACATACAGACAGACATACAGACAGACATACAGACAGACATACAGACAGACATACAGACAGACATACAGACAGACAGACAGACAGACATACAGACAGACATACAGACAGACATACAGACAGACATACAGACAGACATACAGACAGACATACAGACAGACATACAGACAGACATACAGACAGACATACAGACAGACATACAGACAGACATACAGACAGACATACAGACAGACATACAGACAGACATACAGACAGACATACAGACAGACATACAGACAGACATACAGACAGACATACAGACAGACATACAGACAGACATACAGACAGACATACAGACAGACATACAGACAGACATACAGACAGACATACAGACAGACATACAGACAGACATACAGACAGACATACAGACAGACATACAGACAGACATACAGACAGACATACAGACAGACATACAGACAGACATACAGACAGACATACAGACAGACATACAGACAGACATACAGACAGACATACAGACAGACATACAGACAGACATACAGACAGACATACAGACAGACATACAGACAGACATACAGACAGACATACAGACAGACATACAGACAGACATACAGACAGACATACAGACAGACATACAGACAGACATACAGACAGACATACAGACAGACATACAGACAGACATACAGACAGACATACAGACAGACATACAGACAGACATACAGACAGACATACAGACAGACATACAGACAGACAGACATACAGACATACAGACAGACATACAGACAGACATACAGACAGACATACAGACAGACATACAGACAGACATACAGACAGACATACAGACAGACATACAGACAGACATACAGACAGACATACAGACAGACATACAGACAGACATACAGACAGACATACAGACAGACATACAGACAGACATACAGACAGACATACAGACAGACATACAGACAGACATACAGACAGACATACAGACAGACATACAGACAGACATACAGACAGACATACAGACAGACATACAGACAGACATACAGACAGACATACAGACATACAGACAGACATACAGACAGACATACAGACAGACATACAGACAGACATACAGACAGACATACAGACAGACATACAGACAGACATACAGACAGACATACAGACAGACATACAGACAGACATACAGACAGACAGACATACAGACAGACATACAGACAGACATACAGACAGACATACAGACAGACATACAGACAGACATACAGACAGACATACAGACAGACATACAGACAGACATACAGACAGACAGACATACAGACAGACATACAGACAGACATACAGACAGACATACAGACAGACATACAGACAGACATACAGACAGACATACAGACAGACATACAGACAGACATACAGACAGACATACAGACAGACATACAGACAGACATACAGACAGACATACAGACAGACATACAGACAGACATACAGACAGACATACAGACAGACATACAGACAGACATACAGACAGACATACAGACAGACATACAGACAGACATACAGACAGACATACAGACAGACATACAGACAGACATACAGACAGACATACAGACAGACATACAGACAGACATACAGACAGACATACAGACAGACATACAGACAGACATACAGACAGACATACAGACAGACATACAGACAGACATACAGACAGACATACAGACAGACATACAGACAGACATACAGACAGACATACAGACAGACATACAGACAGACATACAGACAGACATACAGACAGACATACAGACAGACATACAGACAGACATACAGACAGACATACAGACAGACATACAGACAGACATACAGACAGACATACAGACAGACATACAGACAGACATACAGACAGACATACAGACAGACATACAGACAGACAGACATACAGACATACAGACAGACATACAGACAGACATACAGACAGACATACAGACAGACATACAGACAGACATACAGACAGACATACAGACAGACATACAGAAATACAGACAGACATACAGACAGACATACAGACAGACATACAGACAGACATACAGACAGACATACAGACAGACATACAGACAGACATACAGACAGACATACAGGACAGACATACAGACAGACATACAGACAGACATACAGACAGACATACAGACAGACATACAGACAGACATACAGACAGACATACAGACAGACATACAGACAGACATACAGACAGACATACAGACAGACATACAGACAGACATACAGACAGACATACAGACAGACATACAGACAGACATACAGACAGACATACAGACAGACATACAGACAGACATACAGACAGACATACAGACAGACATACAGACAGACATACAGACAGACATACAGACAGACATACAGACAGACATACAGACAGACATACAGACAGACATACAGACAGACATACAGACAGACATACAGACAGACATACAGACAGACATACAGACAGACATACAGACAGACATACAGACAGACATACAGACAGACATACAGACAGACATACAGACAGACATACAGACAGACATACAGACAGACATACAGACAGACATACAGACAGACATACAGACAGACATACAGACAGACATACAGACAGACATACAGACAGACATACAGACAGACATACAGACAGACATACAGACAGACATACAGACAGACATACAGACAGACATACAGACAGACATACAGACAGACATACAGACAGACATACAGACAGACATACAGACAGACATACAGACAGACATACAGACAGACATACAGACAGACATACAGACAGACATACAGACAGACATACAGACAGACATACAGACAGACATACAGACAGACATACAGACAGACATACAGACAGACATACAGACAGACATACAGACAGACATACAGACAGACATACAGACAGACATACAGACAGACATACAGACAGACATACAGACAGACATACAGACAGACATACAGACAGACATACAGACAGACAACAGACAGACATACAGACAGACATACAGACAGACATACAGACAGACATACAGACAGACATACAGACAGACATACAGACAGACATACAGACAGACATACAGACAGACATACAGACAGACATACAGACAGACATACAGACAGACATACAGACAGACATACAGACAGACATACAGACAGACATACAGACATACAGACAGACATACAGACAGACATACAGACAGACATACAGACAGACATACAGACAGACATACAGACAGACATACAGACAGACATACAGACAGACATACAGACAGACATACAGACAGACATACAGACAGACATACAGACAGACATACAGACAGACATACAGACAGACATACAGACAGACATACAGACAGACATACAGACAGAAGACAGACATACAGACAGACATACAGACAGACATACAGACAGACATACAGACTGACATACAGACAGACATACAGACAGACATACAGACAGACATACAGACAGACATACAGACAGACATACAGACAGACATACAGACAGACATACAGACAGACATACAGACAGACATACAGACAGACATACAGACAGACATACAGACAGACAGACATACAGACAGACATACAGACAGACATACAGACAGACATACAGACAGACATACAGACAGACATACAGACAGACATACAGACAGACATACAGACATACAGACAGACATACAGACAGACATACAGACAGACATACAGACAGACATACAGACAGACATACAGACAGACATACAGACAGACATACAGACAGACATACAGACAGACATACAGACAGACATACAGACAGACATACAGACAGACATACAGACAGACATACAGACAGACATACAGACAGACATACAGACAGACATACAGACAGACATACAGACAGACATACAGACAGACATACAGACAGACATACAGACAGACATACAGACAGACATACAGGCAGACATACAGACAGACATACAGACAGACATACAGACAGACATACAGACAGGCATACAGACAGACATACAGACAGACATACAGACAGACATACAGACAGACATACAGACAGACATACAGACAGACATACAGACAGACATACAGACAGACATACAGACAGACATACAGACAGACATACAGACAGACATACAGACAGACATACAGACAGACATACAGACAGACATACAGACAGACATACAGACAGACATACAGACAGACATACAGACAGACATACAGACAGACATACAGACAGACATACAGACAGACATACAGACAGACATACAGACAGACATACAGACAGACAGACAGACATACAGACAGACATACAGACAGACATACAGACAGACATACAGACAGACATACAGACAGACATACAGACAGACATACAGACAGACATACAGACAGACATACAGACAGACATACAGACAGACATACAGACAGACATACAGACAGACATACAGACAGACATACAGACAGACATACAGACAGACATACAGACAGACATACAGACAGACATACAGACAGACATACAGACAGACATACAGACAGACATACAGACAGACATACAGACAGACATACAGACAGACATACAGACAGACATACAGACAGACATACAGACAGACATACAGACATACATACAGACAGACATACAGACAGACATACAGACAGACATACAGACAGACATACAGACAGACATACAGACAGACATACAGACAGACATACAGACAGACATACAGACAGACATACAGACAGACATACAGACAGACATACAGACAGACATACAGACAGACATACAGACAGACATACAGACAGACATACAGACAGACATACAGACAGACATACAGACAGACATACAGACAGACATACAGACAGACATACAGACAGACATACAGACAGACATACAGACAGACATACAGACAGACATACAGACAGACATACAGACAGACACACAGACATACAGACATACAGACATACAGACAGACATACAGATAGACATACAGACAGACATACAGACAGACATACAGACAGACATACAGATAGACATACAGACAGACATACAGATAGACATACAGACAGACATACAGACAGACATACAGACAGACATACAGACAGACATACAGACAGACATACAGACAGACATACAGACAGACATACAGACAGACATACAGACAGACAGACATACAGACAGACAGACATACAGACATACAGACATACAGACAGACATACAGACAGACATACAGACAGACAGACATACAGACAGACATACAGACATACAGACATACAGACATACAGATATACAGACATACAGACATACAGACATACAGACATACAGACATACAGACATACAGACATACAGACATACAGACATACAGACATACAGACATACAGACATACAGATATACAGACATACAGACATACAGACATACAGACATACAGACATACAGACAGACATACAGACATACAGACATACAGACATACAGACATACAGACATACAGACATACAGACATACAGACATACAGACATACAGACATACAGACATACAGACATACAGACATACAGACATACAGACATACAGACATACAGACATACAGACATACAGACATACAGACATACAGACATACAGACATACAGACATACAGACATACAGACATACAGACATACAGACATACAGACATACAGACATACAGACATACAGACATACAGACATACAGACATACAGACATACAGTCATACAGTCATACAGACATACAGACATACAGACATACAGACATACAGACATACAGACATACAGACATACAGACATACAGACATACAGACATACAGACATACAGACATACAGACATACAGACATACAGACATACAGACATACAGACATACAGACATACAGACATACAGACATACAGACATACAGACATACAGACAGACATACAGACAGACATACAGACATACATACAGACAGACATACAGACAGACATACAGACAGACATACAGACAGACATACAGACAGACATACAGACAGATATACAGACAGACATACAGACAGACATACAGACAGACATACAGACAGACATACAGACAGACATACAGACAGACAGACATACAGACAGACATACAGACAGACATACAGACAGACATACAGACAGACATACAGACAGACATACAGACAGACATACAGACAGACATACAGACAGACATACAGACAGACATACAGACAGACATACAGACAGACATACAGACAGACATACAGACAGACATACAGACAGACATACAGACAGACATACAGACAGACATACAGACAGACATACAGACAGACATACAGACAGACATACAGACAGACATACAGACAGACATACAGACAGACATACAGACAGACATACAGACAGACATACAGACAGACATACAGACAGACATACAGACAGACATACAGACAGACATACAGACAGACATACAGACAGACATACAGACAGACATACAGACAGACATACAGACAGACATACAGACAGACATACAGACAGACATACAGACAGACATACAGACAGACATACAGACAGACATACAGACAGACATACAGACAGACATACAGACAGACATACAGACAGGCATACAGACAGACATACAGACAGACATACAGACAGACATACAGACAGACATACAGACAGACATACAGACAGACATACAGACAGACATACAGACAGACATACAGACAGACATACAGACAGACATACAGACAGACATACAGACAGACATACAGACAGACATACAGACAGACATACAGACAGACAGACATACAGACAGACATACAGACAGACATACAGACAGACATACAGACAGACATACAGACAGACATACAGACAGACATACAGACAGGCATACAGACAGACATACAGACAGACATACAGACAGACATACAGACAGACATACAGACAGACATACAGACAGACATACAGACAGACATACAGACAGACATACAGACAGACATACAGACAGACATACAGACAGACATACAGACAGACATACAGACAGACATACAGACAGACATACAGACAGACATACAGACAGACATACAGACAGACATACAGACAGACATACAGACAGACATACAGACAGACATACAGACAGACATACAGACAGACATACAGACAGACATACAGACAGACATACAGACAGACATACAGACAGACATACAGACAGACATACAGACAGACATACAGACAGACATACAGACAGACATACAGACAGACATACAGACAAACATACAGACAGACATACAGACAGACATACAGACAGACATACAGACAGACATACAGACAGACATACAGACAGACATACAGACAGACATACAGACAGACATACAGACAGACATACAGACAGACATACAGACAGACATACAGACAGACATACAGACAGACATACAGACAGACATACAGACAGACATACAGACAGACATACAGACAGACATACAGACAGACATACAGACAGACATACAGACAGACATACAGACAGACATACAGACAGACATACAGACAGACATACAGACAGACATACAGACAGACATACAGACAGACATACAGACAGACATACAGACAGACATACAGACAGACATACAGACAGACATACAGACAGACATACAGACAGACATACAGACAGACATACAGACAGACATACAGACAGACAGACATACAGACAGACATACAGACAGACAGACATACAGACAGACATACAGACAGACAGACATACAGACAGACAGACATACAGACAGACATACAGACAGACATACAGACAGACATACAGACAGACATACAGACAGACATACAGACAGACATCCAGACAGACATACAGACAGACATACAGACAGACATACAGACAGACATACAGACAGACATACAGACAGACATACAGACAGACATACAGACAGACATACAGACAGACATACAGACAGACATACAGACAGACATACAGACAGACATACAGACAGACATACAGACAGACATACAGACAGACATACAGACAGACATACAGACAGACATACAGACAGACATACAGACAGACATACAGACAGACATACAGACAGACATACAGACAGACATACAGACAGACATACAGACAGACATACAGACAGACATACAGACAGACATACAGACAGACATACAGACAGACATACAGACAGACATACAGACAGACATACAGACAGACATACAGACAGACATACAGACAGACATACAGACAGACATACAGACAGACATACAGACAGACATACAGACAGACATACAGACAGACATACAGACAGACATACAGACAGACATACAGACAGACATACAGACAGACATACAGACAGACATACAGACAGACATACAGACAGACATACAGACAGACATACAGACAGACATACAGACAGACATACAGACAGACATACAGACAGACATACAGACAGACATACAGACAGACATACAGACAGACATACAGACAGACATACAGACAGACATACAGACAGACATACAGACAGACATACAGACAGACATACAGACAGACATACAGACAGACATACAGACAGACATACAGACAGACATACAGACAGACATACAGACAGACATACAGACAGACATACAGTCAGACATACAGACAGACATACAGACAGACATACAGACAGACATACAGACAGACATACAGACAGACATACAGACAGACATACAGACAGACATACAGACAGACATACAGACAGACATACAGACAGACATACAGACAGACATACAGACAGACATACAGACAGACATACAGACAGACATACAGACAGACATACAGACAGACATACAGACAGACATACAGACAGACATACAGACAGACATACAGACAGACATACAGACAGACATACAGACAGACATACAGACAGACATACAGACAGACATACAGACAGACATACAGACAGACATACAGACAGACATACAGACAGACATACAGACAGACATACAGACAGACATACAGACAGACATACAGACAGACATACAGACAGACATACAGACAGACATACAGACAGACATACAGACAGACATACAGACAGACATACAGACAGACATACAGACAGACATACAGACAGACATACAGACAGACATACAGACAGACATACAGACAGACATACAGACAGACATACAGACAGACATACAGACAGACATACAGACAGACATACAGACAGACATACAGACAGACATACAGACAGACATACAGACAGACATACAGACAGACATACAGACAGACATACAGACAGACATACAGACAGACATACAGACAGACATACAGACAGACATACAGACAGACATACAGACAGACATACAGACAGACATACAGACAGACATACAGACAGACAGACATACAGACAGACATACAGACAGACATACAGACAGACATACAGACAGACATACAGACAGACATACAGACAGACATACAGACAGACATACAGACAGACATACAGACAGACATACAGACAGACATACAGACAGACATACAGACAGACATACAGACAGACATACAGACAGACATACAGACAGACATACAGACAGACATACAGACAGACATACAGACAGACATACAGACAGACATACAGACAGACATACAGACAGACATACAGACAG
Source organism: Aspidapion aeneum (assembly GCA_963576565.1). Lineage (NCBI taxonomy): Eukaryota > Metazoa > Arthropoda > Insecta > Coleoptera > Brentidae > Aspidapion > Aspidapion aeneum. Next base: position 68,958,477 of record OY755042.1, on the reverse strand, counting down.
ACATACAGACAGACATACAGACAGACATACAGACAGACATACAGACAGACATACAGACAGACATACAGACAGACATACAGACAGACATACAGACAGACATACAGACAGACATACAGACAGACATACAGACAGACATACAGACAGACATACAGACAGACATACAGACAGACATACAGACAGACATACAGACAGACATACAGACAGACATACAGACAGACATACAGACAGACATACAGACAGACATACAGACAGACAGACATACAGACAGACATACAGACAGACATACAGACAGACATACAGACAGACATACAGACAGACATACAGACAGACATACAGACAGACATACAGACAGACATACAGACAGACATACAGACAGACATACAGACAGACATACAGACAGACATACAGACAGACATACAGACAGACATACAGACAGACAGACATACAGACAGACATACAGACAGACATACAGACATACATACAGACAGACATACAGACAGACATACAGACAGACATACAGACAGACATACAGACAGACATACAGACAGACATACAGACAGACATACAGACAGACATACAGACAGACATACTGTCAGACATACAGACAGACATACAGACAGACATACAGACAGACATACAGACAGACATACAGACAGACATACAGACAGACATACAGACAGACATACAGACAGACAGACAGACATACAGACATACAGACAGACATACAGACAGACATACAGACAGACATACAGACAGACATACAGACAGACATACAGACAGACATACAGACAGACATACAGACAGACATACAGACAGACATACAGACAGACATACAGACAGACATACAGACAGACATACAGACAGACATACAGACAGACATACAGACAGACATACAGACAGACATACAGACAGACATACAGACAGACATACAGACAGACATACAGACAGACATACAGACAGACATACAGACAGACATACAGACAGACATACAGACAGACATACAGACAGACAGACATACAGACAGACATACAGACAGACATACAGACAGACATACAGACAGACATACAGACAGACATACAGACAGACATACAGACAGACATACAGACAGACATACAGACAGACATACAGACAGACATACAGACAGACATACAGACAGACATACAGACAGACATACAGACAGACATACAGACAGACATACAGACAGACATACAGACAGACATACAGACAGACATACAGACAGACATACAGACAGACATACAGACAGACATACAGACAGACATACAGACAGACATACAGACAGACATACAGACAGACATACAGACAGACATACAGACAGACATACAGACAGACATACAGACAGACATACAGACAGACATACAGACAGACATACAGACAGACATACAGACAGACATACAGACAGACATACAGACAGACATACAGACAGACATACAGACAGACATACAGACAGACATACAGACAGACATACAGACAGACATACAGACAGACATACAGACAGACATACAGACAGACATACAGACAGACATACAGACAGACATACAGACAGACATACAGACAGACATACAGACAGACATACAGACAGACATACAGACGGCGCAACAAAAAAGTTTCAAAATCATCTGAAACGCAAAGATATATAAAACTTTTTTTTTCGAAAAACACCATAGCTCACACTACTATAGTATAATAGTAGTGTGAGCTAAAAACAAAACCAAATGTTCCAGTATCCGAACATTGTAAAGAAAATTTTAGCGCTGGTTGTTCTGATGGCTGTTTTTATATTAACATTTTGTAAGTTGTGTTTCCTTAATAACTACTAATAGTTACTACATTTTGTTATTTTTTTTTATAAAAGACGGCATTTTTCAATAATAAAACCTTGGCTGTTTTTTACTTTTTATATTGTACGTTTTTAATTTCTGTGAGACTGTTAAACTAACTGCTGTCTACCATTTTTTTCTCACTTTAATAATGAAAAATATAATACCGCATATTAGGGATAAAAGTGTCACTTTTTAACCCCGGGATAAAAGGTGATAAATCAGGGATAGAAAAATTCGGAATCAAAAGAGACTGCTCAGAAATAAAATAATAAAAACAAAAATAAAAAAAAGTCGAAACCGAAAAACACCAAAAAAAATATAGAAAAACAGAAACTAAATGAAAAAGTAGAGAAATAGCGTTTCAAGCTTGTGATAAAAGTGTCTATTTACCTTCAGACGAACTGCAGCTCTCAGAGACCTCGGCGAATTTCCTCTCATCATGTGAAGCATACAAGGAGAACCTTCTGAATCTGAGGTGACCCGATATTCTGGCCTTTGTACAGAAGACGGGCAGATTCCTTAGCGAAGGAAGGACGCTCGGGGGTTGGCGAAAAGGGAGCTTCATGGGCCTGGTCGCCAGGCCTAGCCTACCCCACAGCACTACTACTAACACGAGCGTAGCCAGGGCCACAAATTGTCAAGGCATAAAAAACACTCCTCCTGTGAAGTTATACGCTATTTTTCAGACTTTACGACTTTCTTCCAAGGTTTTTCTTTTAATAAAGTATTGCGCTTTTATATTTTCCATAATCTTTTACTTTTTATCCTAGATCTGTCAATTTTCATTTCTGATCTGTCACTTTTTACGAAAAAACCTCATATGTTCATTCACTGGTTCCTTAATGTTCGGGTGACGCTGGTTTGGGTTCCGGGACATACGGGGGTACTTTTGGGCGTGATAAAAAGACAAGTGCAAAGCGGACTCAACAAATGGGCCCAGGACGCGCTATTAAACTCCTGGGAAACAGGAACGGGTTGCAGACAGACCAGATAATTCGTAGACCGTCCAAAAGCGACCAGAATCAGATGGATGCTGGGACGGACACGACAAGACCTCGGACTGCTGATAGGTACTCTAACCGGACATAACCGGTTGACACGTATAGGAGTCAAGAATGACCCTACCTGCCCAGCCTGTGGACAGGAAGAAGAGACATCAAGACACCTCGTGGCAGAATGCGAGGCATACGCAAGGATGAGACAACAGGCACTCGGAGCGCCAACTCTGAGCGAGGAAGAACTGCACATGCTCAAATGGGCAGACTTACTGGACTTTGTAAAGAGAACAGGAAGGCCCAATGAGTTACCCGACCATCAAAGGGAAGTGCAGAGAGTGGGTTAAGGGACAGACTTGGGGCATGGCAAAAAGGGCCTACTCTGGCCTACTTGTCAGACCTGCGGGTCAACCCCCCCACTACTACTACTACTACTACTAATGTTCAATAATTGGAGATGCCTGTTCATTTACTGGAGTTTTATACAATATTAAGAAAACACTTGGAAAATGACAAATTAGAATTCACTGAATTAACTTTTATTTATTTTTTATTATTTAAAATAGTTTAATCTACCTATGCATGCAATTTTTAAACAGATTTGTCAAAATCATCTAACTTATTTCATAACCCAAAGTTCAAAATTCTCTTATTCGTTCATTCACTGGTGCACTGACCCTAGTATTATTGGTTTGTCATGGGTTAAATTTACACTGGCCAGTAGCATATAAAGTAAAAAAGTAATCTATACATTTATGTACAACTTTAACAACCCTACTTTATCCAGCGGCCGTTTTGATTGTTTATATACCCTCAAAATTTCAGGTAAACTTTAAAAACGTTCAATTTTTTGCGCATACCAAAAAAAAATGCGAAAAATGCTGAAAAAAATTAAACTGGGGCTAGTTTTAATTATTGTAAATAATTTATTTGTTGACTTTGAAAACGTACCATTTTTGCACCTTCACCATGTAATATTGCAATACTTTGATCAATGTTTTCGCAATTTACTTGAAATTTTGGGGCTCTACGGGCAAAACAAACCCCATAATTGTTCGATGATCGAAACACATATACATAGAAGGTAGGTCGAACCGACCACTTTTTATAATTTATGTGCAGGTGTTATTATTGTTCAAGTTAAGTTTTTCTCTGTGGGCTTTTTTCCGTGTGCGCTATTTTCCGTCTGCACTGATTTCCGGGATTCTGATAAACCAAGTCAACAAAAATATGATATTTTTCAGCCTTTATACTTTAAATATTTTTGCGGGCTCTTGGGGGCGGGGGGTAATACCCATTTTGCCTACCCATCCTCACACACGTAGAATCGCCGGTGGTTGCGGTAAACAATAACCAATGCATAAAGCAAAAGCTTTTAGCAAATATCAGTTGTATTTTTGTGAATTTTTTCAAAATTTTTACACGAAAATTATTTTGTTTTCCTAAAATCTTCTCCTGCGTTACATTTTATTTGTATATAATGGCACACTTAAAAAGACAGATTTATTAAAACGGAAAAAAACATTTTTTTTTGTTTTTGCTGCCTCTTTAACCTTGGGCTCTTGCCACCACCTACGTACTAAATAAACAAGCTGCTTATTTCCACCGAATTTTCATTTCAAAAGTATATTTATATTTTTTTTTTGGCTTTAAGAACCTAAAACAAAGAAAATTCTAACCTTCGAAGGCATTGATTGTTTTACATTGTTAAGAGTAAGAAATATATTTTTGTAAAAAGTGCGAAAAAAATTATCGCATAACCAAATATGTTTGGAAATATATAGGGGAGCCCTTTGAGGCATCGTTTGTGTTTTGTTTAATTTTATTGGCTTTGTAAAGTGGCTCAAATTATCAAAAACGATCCAAATGTTACAAAAGCATAGCCAAGTAAAATCATAGCGTACTCACTTCGAAAATCCATCCTTTTGTTGGTTCTTGCCCAATCTTAAGAGGGAGCTCTACGTTTGGCATATAATGAGCTTGTAAGGGTTTTGAAATAACACTTTTATGGGAAAGGTATTCAATATTTTTTGATAAAACATTTGGCAATTAGTAAAAAAGAGAATTCCTTAGCGCGCATTTAAATTCTCATTAAAAAAAAAATAACCTCAACCCTTAAAAAACGTGCCAAAATTACCTCATTTTGAGTCATTTTTGATACATTATTTTCTCTAGAGCCGTTCCACCTATCGCAATGGGGTTTTAAATGCGCGGTGCATTTAAGTCTCATCTTAAAAGTCCAAAAAAGATTTTTTAAAAATTTGCAAAACTGTGCTCAAAAAAGTGTTATTTCAAAACCCTTACAATGAGATTTTTGCCTACAATCTTTAATATTTTTATTCCCATATAACTCTGCACCGCCTCCACAGATTTAACGGCTTCAGTAAATTTTAATTATTTTATAGTTCCCTTTTATTGTGTAGAAATAAGTTTTGATATTTAAAAGAAATAACAAATTTTATATTTAAAGCATTTTCGCGATTTAATAAGTTCGAAACCGATCTAAACTTTGGCTTGAATAACGTTGAAATTTGTAGGTTTTTATTGCCCGACTTCGCGAAGCGACAAAACGAGGAGGTTTTGGTGTATGTATATGGTTATTGCTTATAACTAAAAAACTACTGATACGATTTTCATAGCCAATACGTCATTTTTTGGTATCGGCGGCAACATAAGCTATACATTTATTCATATATTTAATACGTTGGCCTAAATAGGTGAAAACTGTCAAATTTTTATTTTACAACTGCAAAACTGCCGGTAGGATTTTTAAAAGTAAGACGTAATTTTGCTTGTATTAACGGCATGCGGGTAACGTAAGCTAAATTTGGTTTGTTCAGTTCATTTATTTACAGGTGATTTAAATTGGAAAGCTTTAATCCGGTTCGGATACTTTTATAGGAGATCGAGGAAAACCAGGCAAGGCTCAAATTTTAAGAAAAGACTTGAAACTCGCATTTTGATCAGCCAACCCATCTTTGAGCTAGGTCGGTTTTATGAACAAAACTTCCTTTTGGATTTGGCACTCTATGTTTATTTTTTAATATTTTTTTATTACACACTTAACGGTTTTGAAAAAACCATTGAACACTTCGATTTTGTTAATGAGGGCGATACTTTTTGACTATCTTAAAGTTTTTATAGCTCGCATCCCCTTCGAGGGGTAAACTTTACCTCTATATTTTGAATAAAGAAATGTAGACATTTTAAAAGCCGATTCGTTTTTGAAATATTTGCATCCAAATTTTCAAATTAAACAAGGACCTATAAAATAAAAATAAAATAAATAGTAATAAAAACTGCAAAATATTTCTTTAATTAAAAGACAATCCACGTATTTGACGAATTAAAAAAAAACAGAAATGTATGTGAAAAACGTTTTCTTATCGCAATATTTTAACTTTGGAGGCAAGTATCCCAAAAACGAATCGATGGATGTTTACACGGTTGTAAAGACATTCAAGCGACCTTCGAAAGAACTCACTTTTCGTATTCATAACATATAGGTAAATTTTACATCTGAAAAGGGGGTCTATCTATCTATCTATTTAGCCTTCTTCAATTCATCTTTGAACATATCCCCCAATATCTTCCACTCTACTCTGTCTTTCTTCAAATCGTCCAGCCATCTCATTGGGGTCTTCTCCTACTTCCCTTATTTTCCCAAGGTCTCCAGTTTACAATGCATTTGTTCCATCGATCGTCTTTCTGTCTGATATTATTACCGGAAAATTTTTAATTTTGCTACTTCTCCTCTGACATCCCTTACTTTTGATTTATTTCTTATACATTCATTCCTTTTTCTATCTGTTAGCTTTACATGTAACATTTGTCTTTCCATTGATCTTTGGACTTTTGTTACCTTATCCATGTCTGATTTTGTAAGTGTCCAGGTCTGGGATCCATAGGTTTCGCGGTACTGCGGGTATTTTTTATTTGTTAATATGTAGCTTAATTTACCGAATGCTGCCCAGGCCAATCATACTCGTCTCTTGATTTCAGCTGTTTGTTTTTCTTTTTTCAGTTTAATAATTTGTCCCAGGTATATATATTCCTCTATTTGTTCTATTTTCTTTTGATATATTCTGACCGTAATATTTTCATCTGTGTTTGTTATGATTTTAGTTTTAGTGTAGTTCATACATCTGTGTTTGTTATGATTTTAGTTTTAGTGTAGTTCATACTTAAGCCTATATTTTTAGCTACTGTATCCAGTTCTTCCACCATTTTTATCAGTTCTTCTTTATTGTCTGTTATTAAAGCGATATCATCAGCATATCTTAGGTGGTTCAAGAATTGTCCGTTTACTTTGATGCCAATTTCTTCCCAATCTAAGCTTTTAAAACATTTTCTAGGGCCTGGTTAAATAATTTAGGGATATTGTGTCACCCTGGATGACACCTCTTCTTATGCGGATTGGCTTGGTTCCTTCGTGGATTTTGATTGATGTTGTGGGCTCGCTATATATATTGGCTATTAAGTCTGTATATGTGTGATCTATTCGGCTATTAATTAAAGATGCTTTTACTGCCCAGTGCTCAATGATATCGAAAGCTTTTTCGAAGTCTATAAACGCAATATATATAGTGGAATGTTATATTCGCCACCCCCCGAACCTTCCACCCCATTCGCATCCTCCCTCCACAAAAAAAAATAAATCCCCCCAAAAAAAGGTATTCGGTTCGGCGCTATTCTCTACACCCAGCGCCATCGTTTTGTATGGCCTACTACCGCCAGTGATTCAAATTTTGAGGATCTTAAAAAAAATCGAACCAAATTTAATTTGTTTGGTGATTTTTAAACATTAATTTAATTTACGGACGTCCCTAAAGTTTTTAAAATAAAATTTTTCTTACTTTGTTTGTTATACCTCGTTTAAAAGAAAATTTTGATGTGTTTGATTGAAATGTTTTGATAAAGAGCTTGGATTTTTGGAAAATCGGGTGAAACATGTGACAAAACTCTTTTTGTTGATTTATTTTTTCAATGAGCCTCATTTACGGACGACGGTGGAGAATTTTTTATCGATCAACCCTACTCACTTATAGATAGTTAAATACGAAATTTTATTTTCTACAAAGAAGTATAGAACAATTTTTGTTGAATTGGGCTTAATTTTTGAGCAAATTTGATAAAACCTGTAATAAAATTAATTTGTTTCGTGATTTGTAAAAATTGATTTTATTTGCGGACGCTTGTGAAATCTTAATCTGAAAATAAATCTTACTTTGTGGTACAGCGTTGCAAAGGAATTTTTTTGCCTATAATCGAATGTAGTGCACAATTTTTGAAAGAGGACCAAGATAATCGGGTAATACCTGTGTTTGTTAAAAAAAGAATTTCATTTTCTATAGTAAAGTGTAAAATATTTTTTTTTCCAAAAAGCTTCGTTTTTAAGAAATTTGGATAAAATATGTATAAAATTTATATATATCTACTATGGGACACAATTTTTGATAGAGAGCTTGGTTTTTAAGAAAATCGGGTGAAACCTGTAATAAACAATTTATTTTTTAAATTACGTTAAAAATAAAAATTTATTGTCTACTATAGTTGATTACATATTTTTCCTAAGAAGCTTAGTTTTTGAGAAAATTTGAAGAAAACCTAGAATTTTCAGGTTTTGGAGGGTCTGGGGAGCCTAAGGGGTTTTTGGAGCTAAGATTAAAAAAATTAATACAATTTTATTTTTAGGTTAGATTTTACACATGTTTGATCCATTTCTGTGTCATTGTGTTTTTAGGGCGTCAACTTAGTTAAATTTGCAGAAATTCGAACACAACTATAAGAGGAGGTGGGATTTAAAAAAATTGGACCAAATACTGGCTTGGCAACACACAAATCATTAATCTGTCACCTATTCTTAGCTAGAATCCATTGTCAAACTTTGGTTCACATATTTTTTATACTCAACTATCTCCACGCAGCGCCTGCACTATTAGATCGACCCAAGCATAGAGTAATATAAGAGTAATATAATATTACGTAGTATATATTACCAATGGTGACAAAACACCTCTGTATATAGTGCAGGCGGTTTAAGTAGTTGAGTATGCAAAATATGAGGACCACAGTTTGACAATGGATTCTAGCTGACAAAAGGTCACTGATTAACGATCTGGATGTTGCCAAGCCAGGTTTTGGTCCAATTTTTTTTTATGTAAACACCCCCAAAAGCCCCCCAGCCCCCAAAACCGAAAATTTTTAGGTTTTCTTCAGATTTTCTGAAAAACTAAGCTTTTTAGGGAAAAATATATAATTACCTTTATTGTAGACAATAAAATTTTCTTTTCAACGATATACAAGTCAGTGGGGTACGACCAAAGACAAACTCACCAGCGGCGTCCGTTTATTGAGGTAATTAAAAGAAATTAAAAAAAGAAACATGCATATTACCTGTTTTCCCTTTTTCTTAAAAACCAAGCTCTCTATGAAAAATTGTGTTACATAGTCGGCTGTCGACTATAAAATTTCCTTTTAAACGATGTATAATAAGGCAGGACTAGTTTTATTTATAACAATTTAGGGGCCTCCGTATATTACATCAATTTTGAAAAATCACTAAACATAATTTTTTTTTATTTATTATAGTTTTATCCCATTTTCTCAAAAACTAAGCTTTTTAGAAAAAAAGGTATTTTACACTTTATTGTAGAAAATAAAATTTCCTTTTTACCAGTGTATAAGTTAGCGCAATCACAATAACAGCAAACCCTCCAGAGGCGTCCGCTTTTTGAGAAAATGTAAAAAAATTTCAAAAACCACATATTTGTCACATGTTCTGGCAAATTATCTTAAGAAACAAGCCCTCTATCAAAAATTGTGCCCTATAGTCGATTATAGACAATAAAAATTCCTTTTAAACGCTGTACAACAAGGTAAGATTTATTTTTAGAATAAAACTTCACAGGCGTAAATAAAATACATTTTTACAAATCACCAAAGAAATTAATTTTGTTGCAGGTTTTAACCAATTTTCTTAGAAACTAAGCTTAATAAAAAAAAATGTTCTTAACTTTATAGTATAAAACAAAATTACCTTTCTAACGATTTATAAGCTAGTAGGGTTGGATTGATGACAAACTCTTCAGCGAAGTCCGTAAATGGGGGTCATTTAAAAAAAAAAAAAACATTTTTGTCACATGTTTCACCCGATTTCCCAAAAAACCAAGCACTTCATCAAAAAATGTCTCTTATACTTGATTGTAAAAAATAAAATTTCCCTTTAAACGATGTATAACAAGGTAAGAAAAGTTTAATTTTTAAAACTTTGGGGATGTCAGTAAATTAAATCAATATTTAAAAATCACCAAACAAATTCATTTTGGGTGGGATTTTTTTTAAGATCCTTAAAATTTGAATCAGTGGCGGTAGTAGGCCATCCCCCCGCACATAACTAACCCTATCTACAAAATTATGGCGCAGGATGTGGAGAAAAGGTGAGTAGGAGAGATCACCTTGTTATATAAATTTGTTCATATAATATAACTTTTTGTATATTATTGATGTTGTTTTAATATACCTCCAATTTATCTCGGCTAGGTAGAGCTATTTAGGGTCGTGAGGTTCCTTTAAGAAAAATATTGTCAATTTTCTATTTTGGTGATGATAATAGACCTCTATTTACTTTGACACAATTAACAACAATCAGATTTTTCTTACTATCACCATGTTACCAATGTATCAATGCAGGAACGAATTAAAAGATCAGGATTACTTTTTGTTTACAAACCTTCAACATTTATTTTGTTTCAGAAAGAAGAACAAATAAAAATCAAATGATCAAATATAAACAAGAAAAAAATATTAATTTTTTGTTGAAACTCAGTTTCTTAAAAAGGTAGTAAAAAAAATGATATTAATAAAATTATAGATTTTACTGTTCAAATATAACTTAAAAGAGACATACTTCCTTTTTAGAACCTTGTTTCTTTTGATGTACAATAGTGAACAAAAAATATTTCTCTTATGTTGTAATAGTTTTGTCGAGAATTGAGGTTCGAAAAAAAATAACATAAAAACAAAACAATGTTAACCCAGGAAATGTTAGACTCAGTATACTTGAAGAATCTTTAAAATACAATTATGGTTTCAATCATTTTCCACCGATAAAAACAAAAAAACTTTATTTTCTGATCAGGTCCGTCAAAACACCCTATATAAATATTCCAAAGTTTCATCAAAATTTGTACATACTGTACAGTAATTCTGTAGAATTACCAAATAAAACCTTAGTCTATTCACACCAAATTATTTGTCTTTTCTGGACGCAAATCATAATCTAAGTTTATAAAAAAAACAAAAATATGTATTTTGGTTATAAAAAAAAACTATATGTAAAAAACAGCTTTCGGCAATCGCTATATAAAATTTTAGCTGTATTAATCTGTCTAACTCTATTTCAACCAAAGGTGCTTATGATACCTATAACCTCAAATTTAACCATATGGTCATGTCGTAGTGACTATTGTTAATTGGTACAAAGCTATCCAAAAAAGAAATGAGAGCGAGATGCAGGATTAATTACTAGCTTAAAATCATATTCTGGATTCTAGAAATCCCATGTAGGCACAACATTGTGAACCCATTATAAATAAACTATAACCAAAATACCATATAGCCAATATATAAATATTTTGTCGAACATAGTTCGAACCATAAAACAAAAAAAATATTAAACTAATCAAAATTTTTATAAAAAAAACTTAAGTAGTCTAAATAGAGAGATAATTGTCTGTTAAAGACATAAAGAAAAATTGTAACATTTCCTCGGCAAAGAAAATTTTATATAAAAATACATATTTACCTAATTAAAAATAAAAATCTGGTATATGCAATAGAATTTCATATTACCATTGATTCAAATTAGAGCAAATAATTTATCCTACAAAAACAATTTCAAGCCATTTTTAACGTTATGTTATAACATAATTAAAATACCTTGTTTCTCGACAAAATCTCGAACAGAAAGGGGACGATTTTTGTAAAATTCCTCTCAATCTCCCAAACTGCATAGCAATCACTGACCAATCAGATTCCTTAAAACACCAAAATTTTGTATTTTCCAGAAAATCAATAACACAAATCCGTATTCATTAATAAGACTTAAACTGACTGAATAATTTTGAGTCACTTTATTTAAATTACAAAAAACTTATGTTTATTGTTTTATAGGTAAATAAATTTGGAAACAATCTCAGAGTCTTTGCAAAACAAAGCTTTTTAGGTTAAAATACAACACGGCCTATTACGCAATGTGTGTCGTACTAGTTGAACAACCAGAAAATTCTTTCTATCCCTGTTTCACCCGAATGACAAAAAAGGGACAGACAACTCACTCGATCCTATTCCGAAACTGAACAAATTCAAAATGAACTTCTTCCAGCGGTTAGATCGCTGCATAAAATCAATAATCTTGAGCTTAACCTGACTACAGATAGGTAGCGTGCAAGTCACCGGATAAATTTTCAAAATATTCTAATTAAACTCTCTCACGTAAGGTGTCGCTAGAGGTTATTTTTTTAAAGCAAATATTAATTTACTTAGCAAAAACGCGTTACGGAAAAAATGTAATTTTATTCGTAACAACCTTTGCTTAGAGAGCCGTACCTAGAATCTTTTTTCGAAGGGAGTTTCATTTTTTCTCGTGGAGGGGGATGGGAGGGAGGGTGGCAGGTACGAGGGGTACAGATGGCGGCTATATTGTGGTGCTTTATTTGGTAATTTCTTAAAAATTTATTTTAATTACGAACGTCCCTGAAGTTTTAAACTGAAATTAATCTTACCAAGTTGTACATCATTTAAAAGGAAATTTTATTTTCTACAAATCAGCTACAAAGCATATTTCTTATAAAAAGCTTAGTTTTTTTGGAAAATCGGGTGAAACATGTGACAACAATGTGTTTATTTTTTTTTGTTAATGACCCTAATATACGAACGTCGCTGGAGATTTTGTGATATGATTCTATTATCTATAATAAAGTTTCGAAAACATTTTTTCCAGTTGGGCTTGGTTTCTAACGAAATTGGATAAAACCTGTAAAAAAAATTAATTTGTCTGGCAGTTGTAAAAATTGGTTTTAATTACGGACGCCTGTGAAGTTTTAATTTAAAGCTAAATATTACTTTGTGATACAGCGTTTAAAAGAAAATTTCATTGTCTACAATCGACTCAGGAACATGATTTTTGATTCTTTGAAGGCTTGGTTTTTAAGATAATTGGGTAAAAGATGTGACAAACATGTGGTTTTTTAGTTTTTTTTTTACATTTTCTCAATAAACGGACGCCGCTGGAAAGTTTGGTATTAGTCTGACCCCACTAGCTTGTACATTATTAAAAAGACAATTTCATTTTCTACAATAAAGTGTAAAATAATTATTTCCCAGAAAGCGTAGTTTTTGAGAAAATTGGACAAAACTTGTAAAAAAATTGGTAAGTTTAGTGATTTTTCAAAATTGATGTAATTTACGGACGGCCCTAAATTGTTAGAAATAAAAATAATCTAACCTTGTTATACATCAGTTTAAAAAAAATTTCATTGTCTATAATTAACTGTAGAACACAATTTTTGATAAAGAGCTTAGTTTTCAAGAAAATCAGGTATATCATGTAATAAACATATTTCTTTTTTTAATCACCTCAATAAACGGACGCCGCTGAAGAGTTTGTCATTGGTCGTACCCCACTGACTAATACATCGTTGAACAGCAAATTTTATTTTCTATAATAAAGGTCATTTCATATTGTTCCTTAAGTAGCTTAGTTTTTGAGAAAATTTGAAGAAAACCTCAAAATCTCTCTCACGTTTGGGGTTCTGGGGGGTTTTTGGGGGTTTTTGCAGCTAGCATTTAACAAACTAATAAAATTTTATATTTAGGTTGGATTTTACAAATTTTTAATTAATTTCTCTGTCATTGTGGCTTAAGGCGACAAATTCGATTCAGCCAATTTTTTAAGCAAAAGACAACAAGGCAAAATATTTAAATATCAGTCAATAGCTGGCACTACATATTAGAGTCCTAGGGTCACCTATTCGGTTTCTAAATTGTGGGCCTTACTAAAATTTTAGGGATGACAAAAAACAACACGTTTTCAGTTTGACACTGACGTTAATTTTTGCCTAAAAACACAAGTGCGCGGCTAGTTTTTCAATAGCAACAGAAAAAATAAAAGAATAGAGTAAATAACAAAGCCTATTTTTTTGACAAAAACCAGATGATGACATTTCATCTTATAAATAAAAATAGAAAAAAGTGTTTATTTACTGTGATAGAAAATACCGATAATCCCGAAGAAGACTTAGCCACAATAGGATGGAACACATAATGTTACTATGAGCCTGCCTCCAAATACATCCAGAGCAAAATATATTTAAAGACCTTCCGATATCATTGATCCAGAATATAAAAACGAAAATCTCCTGATCCACAGATGCTGCACAGGATAAGAAGCCTCCTTGGTATTTTGTGATAAGAAGTAAAGTTTTCGGCAATCATTGTAAATTAAATATAATAAATGAGTTGTTGTTATTGTCGTACTTTATTTTTGTTAACACAACCTCGTAGAAAAAATATTTTACTTACATACTTAACTAATGTGTGTGCGTCTTCCGCACTGGTTAAGTAAATTACTATTTCCTGCGACCACATATGAAAATGTTGGATTTTACACGATTTGCATCCTCAGAAAACATTAAATTTCATCCGTGTGCAGAAATTTTTTCGCACATGTGTTACAAGTACTTCCTGTACTTCGGCCCATGTATGGAAAGTGTTTAACTGTCACAATAATTTTTCGCACATGTGTTGCAAACTACTTTCCCACACGTACGGAAAAGCAGTTTCATTTGATTTACGCAAAATTAAACACGAATTTTTACAAAAATTAGTATAGTTCAACAGTGTTCGTAGGAAAAATAGCGAACTCGACAGAAAGTAACTTACTCACGCTCGTGTGAAATTTGTCACTTTCTTCTCTTGTTATGTAATAAATAAATAAATAAATGAAAAGGGCTTTATTTTCAACTCAGCGAAGTTAAGCACAAGCTTCTGTTAACTGAGCAATATACTAATTATCAAAACCAATCTTATAAACCGAACCGCCCTTAAAAAAACGTTTTGTAAATAGAAAAAATTGTATGTCTTTAAATACATACTAATAATCATTTAACTTATATTAACTTATATTAAACGACATTTTATTTTTTCAAAATATCTGAAAATGTGAAAATCCGGGTCACGTGATCTTAGTTAAATTTTCTCAATCGAATTGACTTGCCCCCAGTATATGGGGGTGGTGCTTCAGTCAAGAGGTTGATGGCTCTTGTTTGATTTGGTGTCCTGCATCAAATATAAAATTGAGCACGCTTTTGTAAATCCTAATAGATCTCTTCTATAAAAAACTAGTTGAAATATTATTTCTGTTCATATGCAAGATTTTTTAAAAATCTTCAATCTTCAAATCTTGTTAGATTTTTGATTTTCTTTTGTACATTTCCAAAAAATACAAAAATCGAAACAATTTCGCTACAGTTTTCTATAACACAATTAGGCTACTGAAATGCCAAACATTGTTTTAAAATATTTGTTGTGTTTTAGCCATAAATTTTTTTATATTTTTTGAATAAAATGATTTCGCGAAAAACTGCTAAGATACGGTTGTTAAAAATGCTTTAAAAAACTACCCCTTAAAATTTCGACTCGTTCCGCTTGCTCGTTTTCTATTTCTATTAGAACAAAGATTTGGGCAAAAAACGCGATATCAGTGTTGTCAAATGTTAAGTTTTCGGACGAAGTTTGCCCCCTTAAGGCGTCAACTTAGTTAAATTTTCAGAAATTTGAACACGACTATAAGAGAAGGGGGGATAAAAAAAATTGGGCCAAATCCAGGCTTGGCAACATCCAGATCGTTAACTGTGACCTTTTGTCAGCTAAAATCCGTTGTCACACTGCGGTCCTCATATTTGGCAGACTCAACTACCTACAGCGCCTGCACTAACAATCAAAGAAATTGCTCTATGATTTCACCAAAGCCGCCCAAGACGCACACACGCAAGTAAATTATAATAGTTTATTGGAGTGTTTCAAGGTCAGCACCGGTGGCCAGTTAATCGTTTAGCCAGACTAATTGGGGTGTGTCTAAAATATTGACCGGTCACTCAATTAAGGACCACGTACTTCTAGTAATGTGATTGTAATGAAATTTGGCATACAAGTTCGTGAAGTTAATACGACCATTCGGTAAAAATTTTAGCCCCCCACGGCCCCCCATAAGGGAGCTAGGGCAAAAAAATCGCATTGACCATACTTTTATTGAAGGACCAGGCACTTCTAATAATGGAGTTGTAATGAAATTTGGCATACAAGTTCGTGAAGTTAGTGCGACCATTCGGTGAAAATTTTAGCCCCCCACGGCCCCCCATAAGGGAGCTAGGGCAAAAAAATCGCATTGACCATACTTTTACTGAAGGACCAGGCACTTCTAATAATGGAGTTGTAATTAAATTTAACATACAATTTCGCAAAGTTAGTGCGACCATTCGGTGAAAATTTTAGCCCCCAACGGCCCCCCATAAGAGAGTTAGGGCGTGGTCCTTATTTTAGTTGCTCTGATTGACAACGCACTTCTAATAATGTGGTTGTAATGAAATTTAGCATGCACGTTCATAAGGTTAAAAAAACTATTCAGTGAAAATTTCAGCCCCCCACCACTCACCATAAAGCAGCTAGGGCGTGGTCCTTATTTTAGTTGCTCTGATTGACAACGCACTTGTATTAATGTGTTTGCAATGAAATTTAGCAGGCACGTTCATAAGGTAAAAAAAACTATTCAGTGAAAATTTTAGCCCCCCCCAGCACCCACAGTAAGGGAGCTAGGGCGTGGTCCTTATTTTAGTTGCTCTGATTGACAACGCACTTCTAATGATGTGGTTGTAGTGAAATTTAGCATGCACGTTCATAAGGTTAAAAAAACTATTCAGTGAAAATTTTAGCCCCTCACCACTCACCATAAGGGAGCTAGGGCGTGGACCTTATTTTAGTTGCTCTGATTGAAAACGCACTTCTAATAATGTGGTTGTAATGAAATTTAGCATGGACGTTCATAGGGAAAAAGAAACTATTCAGTGAAAGTTTTAGCTCCCCACCGCCCACTATAAGGGAGCTAGAGCGTGGTCCTTATTTTAGTGTCTCTGATTGACCGAGCACTTCTAATAATGTGGTTGTAATGAAATTTAGCACGCACGTTCATTAGGTTAAGAAAACTATTCCGTGAAAATTTTAGCCCCCCACCACCCACCATGAGGGAGCTAGAGCGTGGTCCTTATTTCAGTGTGTCTGATTGACCAAGGACTTCTAATAATGTGATTGTAATATAATTTAGCATGCACGTTCATAAGGTTAAAAAAACTATTCAGTGAAAATTTTAACCCCCCACCACTCACCATAAGGGAGCTAGGGCGTGGTCCTTATTATAGTTGCTCTGATTGAAAACGTACTTCTAATAATGTGGTTATAATGAAATTTAGCATGGACGTTCATAGGGTTAAAGAAACTATTCAGTAAAAGTTTTAGCTCCCCACCACCCACTATAAGGGAGATAGAACGTGGTCCTTATTTTAGTTGCTCTGATTGACCGCGCACTTCTAATAATGTGGTTGTAATGAAATTTAGCACGCACTTTCACAAGGTTAAGAAAACTATTCCGTGAAAATTTTAGCCCCCCACCACCCACCATAAGGGAGCTAGAGCGTGGTCCTTATTTTAGTGTCTCTGATGGACCGAGGACTTCTAATAATGTGATAGTAATGAAATTTAGCATGCACGTTGATAAGGTTAAAAAAACTATTCAAATAAAATTTTAGCCCTCCACCACCCACCATAAGGGAGCAAGGGCGTGGTCCTTATTTTAGTTGCTCTGATTCACCGTGCACTTCTAATGATGTGGTTGTAATAAAATTTAGCACGCACGTTCATAAGGTTAAGGAAACTATTCCGTGAAAATTTTAGCCCCCCACCACCCACCATGAGGGAGCTAGAGCGTGGTCCTTATTTTAGTGTCTCTGATGGACCGAGGACTTCTAATAATTTGATTGTAATGAAATTTAGCATGCACGTTGATAAGGATAAAAAAACTGTTCAAAGAAAATTTTAGCCCCCCACCACCCACCATAAGGGAGCTAGGGCGTGGTCCTTATTTTAGTTGCTCTGATTGACTGCGCACTTCTAATGATGTGGTTGTAATGAAATTTAGCACGCACGTTCATAAGATTAAGAATACTATTCCGTGAAAATTTTAGCCCCCTACCACCCACCATAAGGGAGCTAGAGCGTGGTCCTTATTTTAGGGTCTCTGATTGACCGAGCACTTCTAATAATGTGGTTGTAATGAAATTTAGCACGCACGTTCATAAGGTTAAGAAAACTATTCCGTGAAAATTTCAGCCCCCCACCACCCACCATGAGGGAGCTAGAGCGTGGTCCTTATTTTAGTGTCTCTGATGGACCGAGGACTTCTAATAATATGATTGTAATAAAATTTAGCACGCACGTTCATAGGGTTAAGAAAACCATTCAGTGAAAATTTGAGCCCCCCACCACCCACCATAAGGCAGCTAGGGCGTGGTCCTTATTTTAGTTGCTCTGATTGATCACGCACTTCTAATGATGCGGTTGTAATGAAATTTAGCACGCACGTTCATAAGGCTAAGAAAACTATTCCGCGAAAATTTTAGCTCCCCACCACCCACTATAAGGGAGCTAGAGCGTGGTCCTTATTTTCTCTAATAATAATAATGTGGTTGTAATGAAATTTAGCACGCACGTTTATTAGGTTAAGAAAACTATTCCGTGAAAATTTTAGCCCCCCACCACCCACCATGAGGGAGCTAGAGCGTGGTCCTTATTTTAGTGTCTCTGATGGACCGAGGACTTCTAATAATATGATTGCAATAAAATTTAGCACGCACGTTCATAGGGTTAAGAAAACCATTCAGTGAAAATTTGAGCCCCCCACCACCCATCATAAGGGAGCTAGGGCGTGGTCCTTATTTTAGTTGCTCTGATTGATCACGCACTTCTAATGATGCGGTTGTAATGAAATTTAGCACGCACGTTCATAAGGTTAAGAAAACTATTCCGCGAAAATTTTAGCTCCCCACCACCCACTATAAGGGAGCTAGAGCGTGGTCCTTATTTTAGTGTGTCTGATTGACCAAGGACTTCTAATAATGTGATTGTAATATAATTTAGCATGCACGTTCATAAGGTTAAAAAAACTATTCAGTGAAAATTTTAACCCCCCACCACTCACCATAAGGGAGCTAGGGCATGGTCCTTATTTTAGTTGCTCTGATTGAAAACGTACTTCTAATAATGTGGTTATAATGAAATTTAGCATGGACGTTCATAGGGTTAAAGAAACTATTCAGTGAAAGTTTTAGCTCCCCACCACCCACTATAAGGGAGATAGAACGTGGTCCTTATTTTAGTTGCTCTGATTGACCGCGCACTTCTAATAATGTGGTTGTAATGAAATTTAGCACGCACTTTCACAAGGTTAAGAAAACTATTCCGTGAAAATTTTAGCCCCCCACCACCCACCATAAGGGAGCTAGAGCGTGGTCCTTATTTTAGTGTCTCTGATGGACCGAGGACTTCTAATAATGTGATAGTAATGAAATTTAGCATGCACGTTGATAAGGTTAAAAAAAACTATTCAAATAAAATTTTAGCCCTCCACCACCCACCATAAGGGAGCAAGGGCGTGGTCCTTATTTTAGTTGCTCTGATTCACCGCGCACTTCTAATGATGTGGTTGTAATGAAATTTAGCACGCACGTTCATAAGGTTAAGGAAACTATTCCGTGAAAATTTTAGCCCCCCACCACCCACCATGAGGGAGCTAGAGCGTGGTCCTTATTTTAGTGTCTCTGATGGACCGAGGACTTCTAATAATTTGATTGTAATGAAATTTAGCATGCACGTTGATAAGGATAAAAAACTGTTCAAAGAAAATTTTAGCCCCCCACCACCCACCATAAGGGAGCTAGGGCGTGGTCCTTATTTTAGTTGCTCTGATTGACTGCGCACTTCTAATGATGTGGTTGTAATGAAATTTACCACGCATGTTCATAAGATTAAGAATACTATTCCGTGAAAATTTTAGCCCCCTACCACCCACCATAAGGGAGCTAGAGCGTGGTCCTTATTTTAGGGTCTCTGATTGACCGAGCACTTCTAATAATGTGGTTGTAATGAAATTTAGCACGCACGTTCATAAGGTTAAGAAAACTATTCCGTGAAAATTTTAGCCCCCCACCACCTACCATGAGGGAGCTAGAGCGTGGTCCTTATTTTAGTGTCTCTGATGGACCGAGGACTTCTAATAATATGATTGTAATAAAATTTTGCACGCACGTTTATAGGGTTAAGAAAACCATTCAGTGAAAATTTGAGCCCCCCACCACCCACCATAAGGGAGCTAGGGCGTGGTCCTGATTTTAGTTGCTCTGATTGATCGCGCACTTCTAATGATGCGGTTGTAATGAAATTTAGCACGCACGTTCATAAGGTTAAGAAAACTATTCCGCGAAAATTTTAGCCTCCCACCACCCACGATGAGGGAGCTAGAGCGTGGTCCTTATTTTAGTGTCTCTGATTGACCGAGGACTTCTAATAATGTGATTGTAATGAAATTTAGCATGCACGTTAATAAGGTTAAAAAAACTATTCAGTGAAAATTTTAGCCCCCCACCACTCACCATAAGGGAGCTAGGGCGTGGTCCTTATTTTAGTTGCTCTGATTGAAAACGCACTTCTAATAATGTTGTTGTAATGAAATTTAGCATGGACGTTCATAAGGTTAAAAAACTATTCAGTGAAAATTTTAGCCCCCCACCACCCACCATAAGGGAGCTAGAGCGTGGTCCTTATTTTAGTGTCTCTAATTGGCCGAGGACTTCTAATAATGTGATTGTAATAAAATTTAGCATGCACGTTGATAAGGTTTGGCCCCCCACCACCCACCATAAGGGAGCTAGGGCGTGGTCCTTATTTTAGTTGCTCTGATTGAAAACGCACTTCTAATAAAATAAATAAATAATAAATAAATAAATAAGGTCTTTATTCAGGATTTGTTTTGCTTAACAAGAACAACTCTGAAAGGGCGAAATCTAGCTAAAAAGAACAGCTATTCAAATTTAACCCGAACTTAAACCTAAAACTAACTTAACCTAAAAATAGAAAATAGAGAAGGGTCAAAATTTTATTATATAAGTAAATATATTTATAGTAACATTGCACGAGAAAACTTTTTCGTTAATTTCTAGGCATTCTGCCATGTTAAGAGGTGTTTTTTTGAGCTCCTTTTTAAAAACTAATAAGGAATTATTTTTCACAAAAAATATTTGAAATTCATTATAAAATTTTACAGCATTATAAGTAAAACATCTTTGGAATAAAGTTGTATGATATCTAGGTAGTGCGAGATTATTATTTCGAAGGGCAACATTATGTTGTTGCTTACGAAATTCAAGCTTTTTTATTAAATATATTGGAATCGAATTTTTAAGTAACTTCCCTATAAAAAAATGGATAAAAAAGGATAAAAAAAATGAATCCATTTTCTATCCGCTTTTTGAAATCCTTTTTCTGACCTTTGGGGGATAGAAAGTGTTAAGTATTAAAATGGATAACAAATTTTTAATTCATTTCAATACAGATCCTGGCATACAAAATAAATCCATTTAGAAACATTCTATCCTTTTGTATACACTTTTTGGCATTCAAAGTAAATCCATTTCAATACACTTTTTGGCATTCAAAAGGAATCCATTTCTATGTCATTAAGGGGATTTATTTTTAATCCCCTTTAATCCATAAAATCTTTAACCTTCTGAATCCCCTTTTAAGAATAGAGAATGAATACATTTCAATACCTTCGAGATCTACATTTTCAATCCTTTCTTATCCAAAAAAAGGATTTTAAAAAGCGTATGCAATTAGCATTAAAAAGTATATAAACATTCCATCCATTTCAATACACTTTGTGGCATTCAAAAGGAATCCATTTCTATGTCATTAAGGGGACTTATTTTTAATCCCCTTTAATCCATAAAATCTTTAACCTTTTGAATCCCCTTTTAAGAATAGAGAATGAATACATTTTAATACCTCCTAGATCTACATTTTCAATCCTTTTGTATCCAAAAAAAGTATTTGAAAAGGCGTATTAAATTGGCATTAAAAAGTATACAAACATTTCATCCATTTCAATACACTTTGTGACATTCAAAAGGAATCCATTTCTATCCTATTAAGGGTGGTTATTTTGAATTCTCTTCAATCCATAAACTATTTATCCTTTTAAGTCCCCTTTTAAGTATACATAATTAATACATTTTAATACCTCCAAAAGTCACATTTTCAATTCTTTCTTATTCGAAAAAAGGATTTGAAAAGGCGAATTAAATTGTCATTAAAAAGTATATAAACATTCCATCCATTTCAATACACTTTGTGGCATTCAAAAGGAATCCCTTTCTATCTCATTAAGGGTTTTTATTTTTAAAATTTTACAAACATTTCATCCATTTCAATATACTTTGTGACATTCAAAAGGAATCCATTTCTATCCCATTAAGGGTTGTTATTTTGAATTCTCTTCAATCCATAAACTATTTATCCTTTTAAGTCCCCATTTAAGTATACAGAATTAATACATTTTAGTACCTCGAAAATTCACATTTTCAATTCTTTCTTATCCGAAAAAAGGATTTGAAATGGCGTATTAAATTGTCATTAAAAAGTAAATAAACATTCCATCCATTTCAATACACTTTTTGGCATTCAAAAGGAATCCATTTCTATGTCAATAAGGGGATTTATTTTTAATCCCCTTTAATCCATAAAATCTTGAACCTTTTGAATCCCCTTTCAAGAATAGAGAATGAATACATTTTAATACCTTCGAGATCTACATTTTCAATCCTTTCTTATCCAAAAAAAGGATTTCAAAAAGCGTATGCAATTAGCATTAAAAAGTATATATACATTCCATCCATTTCAATACACTTTGTGGAATTCAAAAGGAATCCCTTTCTATCTCATTAAGGGTTTTTATTTTTAATCCCCTGCAATCCATAAACTACTTATCCTTTTAAATCCCCTTTTAAGTATGCAGAATGAATACATTTTAATACCTCCTAGATCTACATTTTCAATCCTTTCTTATCCAAAAAAAGGATTTGAAAAGGCGTATTAAATTGGCATTAAAAAGTATACAAACATTTCATCCATTTCAATATACTTTGTGACATTCAAAAGGAATCCATTTCTATCCCATTAAGGGTTGTTATTTTGAATTCTCTTCAATTCATAAACTATTTATCCTTTTAGGTCCCCTTTTAAGTATACAGAATTAATACATTTTAATACCTTCAAAATTCACATTTTTAATTCTTTCTTATCCGAAAAAATGATTTGAAATGGCGTATTAAATTGTCATTAAAAAGTATATAAACATTCCATCCATTTCAATACACTTTTTGGCATTCAAAAGGAATCCATTTCTATGTCATTAAGGGGATTTATTTTTAATCCCCTTTAATCCATAAAATCTTTAACCTTTTGAATCCCCTTTCAAGAATAGAGAATGAATACATTTTAATACCTTCGAGATCTACATTTTCAATCCTTTCTTATCCAAAAAAAGGATTTCAAAAAGCGTATGCAATTAGCATTAAAAAGTATATAACCATTCACTCCATTTCAATACAGTTTGTGGAATTCAAAAGGAATCCCTTTTTATCTCATTAAGGGTTTTTATTTTTAATCCCCTGCAATCCATAAACTACTTATCCTTTTAAATCCCCTTTTAAGTATGCAGAATGAATACATTTTAATACCTCCTAGATCTACATTTTCAATCCTTTCTTATCCAAAAAAAGGATTTGAAAAGGCGTATTAAATTGGCATTAAATAGTATACAAACATTTCATCCATTTCAATACACTTTGTGAATAAAGGAATCCATTTCTATCCCATTAAGGGTTGTTATTTTGAATTCTCTTCAATCCATAAACTATTTATCCTTTTAACTCCCCTTTTAAGTATACATAATTAATACATTTTAATACCTCCAAAAGTCACATTTTCAATTCTTTCTTATCCGAAAAAAGGATTTGAAAAAGCGAATTAAATTGTCATTAAAAAGTATATAAACATTCCATCTATTTCAATACACTTTTTGGCATTCAAAAGGAATCCATTTCTATGTCATTAAGGGGATTTATTTTTAGTCCCCTTTAATCCATAAAATCTTTAACCTTTTAAATCCCCTTTCAAGAATACAGAATAAATACATTTTAATACCTTCGAGATCTACATTTTCAATCCTTTCTTATCCAAAAAAAAGATTTAAAATAGTACGCAATTAGCATTAAAAAGTATATAAACATTCCATTTCAATACACTTTGTGGCATTCAAAAGGAATCCCTTTCTATCTCATTAAGGCTTTTTATTTTGAATCCCCTACAATCCCTAAACTACTTATCCTTTTAAATCCCCTTTTAAGTATGCAGAATGAATACATTTTAATACCTCCTAGATCTACATTTTCAATCCTTTCTTATCCAAAAAAAGGATTTGAAAAGGCGTATTAAATTGGCATTAAAAAGTATACAAACATTTCATTCATTTCAATACACTTTGTGACATTCAAAAGAAATCCATTTCTATCCCATTAAGGGTTTTGAATTTGAATTATCTCCAATCCATAAACTATTTATCCTTTCAAGTCTCTTTTTAAGTATACCGAATTAATACATTTTATTACCTCCGAAATTCACATTTTCAATTCTTTCTTATTCAAAAAAAGGTTTTGAAAAAGCATATTAAATTGTCATTAAAAGTATAAAAATATTCCATCCATTTTAATACACTTTTTGGCATTCAAAAGGAATCCATTTCTATGTCATTAAGGGGTTTTATGTTTAATCCCCTTTAGTCCATAAAATCTTTATCCTTTTGAATCCCCTTTCATGTATACAGAATGTATACATTTGATCCATTTCAATACACTTTGTGGCATTCAAAAGGAATCCCTTTCTATCTCATTAAATTTTTATTTTTAATTCCCTCCAATCCATAAATGTTTTTACTTATCCTTTTAAATCCCCTTTTAAGTAAGCAGAATTAATACATTTTAATACCTCCTAGATCTACATTTTCAAGCCATTCTTATCTAAAAAAAGGATTTAAAAAGGCGTATTAAATTGGCATTAAAAAGTATACAAACATTTCATCCATTTCAATAAACTTTGTGACATTCAAAAAGAATCCATTTCTATAGCATTAAGGGTTTTTTTAATCCCCTTCAATCCATAAAATAATTATCCTTTTGAATCCTCTTCCAAGTATACAGAATCAATACATTTTAATACCTCCGAAATTTACATTTTCAATCCTGTCTTATCCAAAAAAAGGAATCCATTTCTATGTCATTAGGGGGTTTTATTTTTAATCCCTTTTAATCCATAAAATCTTTAACCTTTTGAATCCCCTTTCAAGAATACCGAATGAATACATTTTAACCCATTAACGCTCACTGTACTCAAACAAGTACACTTTGGAAAACTGTACGTGGTCGCCATCTGGCGGGTACTAATCAAATTATTTCATTAGGGGTCGATAATTTGGCATGTTTTCCGATAGATTGAGGCAACGATTTTAGCGGTAATTGTATACTAACGATTTTGTACAAGTTATTTCTGGTGCACTTCCAAGAGCAGTCGGCATTTTGTGAGGTTATTGTATAAATATTGTAAAATAAACAAAGTTTTTAGATTTTGATTAGTTTTCTTTGTCTTGTTGGATTGTTGAAAGTGCATGTAAACTTTTCTGAGCAGTTTTATGAAACATTATCCAAAATTGCCAAATTGGTAAGTAGAAAATTTTCACTGTACTCATATGGGTACAGTGGGCTAATGTACTGAAATAACACGACATTGTAAAAAATCTGATCTGAATTATTTTTTCAGTAATCAATGGATCTCGAGTGCTTCCAGGAAATTCCAACAACAAGTTTTTATAGCACCAAACGGTTTAAATACCAGCATTAGAGAAGATAGCTAAGTCAAGTACGCAAAAAACAGTTGATGTTGTGGTCATTGCTCCCAATGTCGATCCACAGACTGATGAAGAAGAGTTTGACGAAAGCATTATGTCTGATGATAGCGCTTCTTGTATGTCCCAAGAAATCGCTGGAGAAGTCGAACTTCAACATATAAGCAGTAGTGAAAGCGATGACAGTGATAATGAGGACAATTTACCTTTGTCAGTTTTCAGACAAAATATTTTGAAGCAAAAACTACTACTACGAAAAAAAAGCTGCCAGAACCTATGTGGACTGATAATTTTGCTGATATTAGTTTGACAGCGACAACTGGAAGCATTGATCGAATGGAGATTCTAAGACAGGATTTAGAGAACAACTCCAGTTGAAGTTTTTGAAAAACTTTTTGATGACGACGTTTTAGACCTCATTGTTTTGCAAACAAATTTGTATTCCACACAGCACAATAGGCATGATTTTTTTGTATCAAAAGCGGATATAAAACTGTTTTTGGAATTCTTCTTTTATCAGATTACCATAGACTACCAAGTGAGCGAAATTACTGGAGTGTTGAGATTTGGGTGTGCCACTGGTAGCAAATGCCATGTGTCGAAATCGTTTTAGTGATATCAATAAATACATTCACTTGGCGAATAACGAAACTTTAGATAAGAAAGATAAAATGGCCAAATTACGCCCTCTTATGTCATTGCTAAATCAAAAATTTCAGCAGTGGGGAATATGCCATGAAAATATTTCGATAGATGATTGCTTCATCTAGGTCATCTAGTTTTTTGGGCGTCATTCTAGCAAACAATTCATAAAGGGCAAACCTGTGCGGTTTGGGTAATTGGATGCTGTGCAGTTCGACAGGATATTGCTACTCGTTTGATACGTATTGCGGTTCTAAAAGATTTTACTAAAGAGAGAAATATCCCTCTAGGTCCTAAAGTTGTGCTTGAACTGCTAGAATGTATTGACATACCATCAGACCACATAATCTTCTTCGATAATTATTTCAGTAGTCATGTACTTCTCAAGGCTATGAAAGAACGGGGTCAAAGAGCTACCGGAACTGTTCCGGATAACCGAACAAGAAAATGTCCTTTGACAAACGTTAAATGTTTCCAGAAAAAAGAAAGAGGTTATTTTGAACACATTTATTCGATTCTGGTCTCCTTTTTGTCAGACGGAAAGATAATAACACAGCTTCGATGGTCACAAACTATGATCAACTTGAACCTATTGGTCGTGTAAAACGCTGGTCAACAAAGGCCAAAGAAAAGATTGATGTACCTCAACCCAAAATATTTCAAAATTACAACAAATCTATGGGCGGCGTCGATTTGAATGATCAAGCTGTGAGCAACTACAGAATTTCTATTCGAGGAAAAAAGTGGTGGTGGGTACTTTTTACCAATATGATAAATATGGCTATGGTCAAAGCTTGGAGGCTCTATCAGCTTGCTAATGATGAAACCACGACACTTCTAGACTTTGAGAGGATGATAGTACGTCATTATTTGGCCTGCAATACAAAGTCAAAATTTTATAAAAGACCATGCCAGCCTGCTCAGTTGCCAGTAAGCGTAAGAAAACACGAAGGTGGGCATTTTCCTTTGAAATTAGAAAAACAGCAAAGGTGTGTTCAATGCCATCAAAAGTAACCTTATGTATCGAAAGAAATTGTTTTGTTGTTTACCACTCCTAGGTTAAGTTATTTTCGTAGATTTGTTTGAGTATAAATAAATGAATTCCAAAAATTTTTAGTTTTTTTTTGTAGGTACATATTATCCCACTGTACTTATACGAGTACATAGCTCCAGAGGCCAAACCATTAACCTCCGAATATAGGTTGCATATAACTTTTTGCTTTAAATGGGATATATTTTAGGAAAATATCAAAAGATCGAAAGTTTTTCAAAAAAAAGTCCGTGGGCGTTAATGGGTTAATACCTTCGAGATCTACATTTTTAATCCTCTCTTATCCAAAAAAAGGATTTCAAAAAGCGTATGCAAATAGCATTAAAAACTATATAAACATTCCATCCATTTCAATACAGTTTGTGGCAATCAAAAAAAAAATAATAATAAAATTACTTATCCTTTTAAATCCCCTTTTAAGTATGCAGAATGAATACATTTTAATACCTCCTAGATCTATATTTTAATCTTTTCTTATCCAAAAAAGGATTTGAAAAGGCATAATAAATTGGCATTAAAAAGTATACAAACATTTCATCCATTTCAATACACTTTGTGACATTCAAAAGGAATCAATTTCTATCCCATTAAGGGTTTTTATTTGAAATTCTCTCCAATCCATAAACTATTTATTATTTTAAGTCCCTTTTTAAGTATACAGAATTCATGGGCAGATCTTCAGAAAACCTGTGAAATGAGCTTCCCTTTTTTTTGAAAAATATAATATTAAAAATAAGCTTTTTATTGTCTGTTAAAAAGAAAATGCTTTAATATATTGCATAGAATATGTTTCCCAGAAAAAAAATGTATATTTTTTGAGAAAAAGTAAAAATAAGAAAAAGTGATTCATCAAAGCTGAGGTTATGTTAACAAAGCTGATAAATTACTTAGAAAATATATGTAGTGAACAAATTTTACATAAAAAAGTCATAACAAAACAAAAAAAACTACTTTTTATCAAAAAACACAGCAAAAATAGAAGAATTTTTTAAAAAAGTATATTAACGAAACTGAGGTCAAGTTAACAAAGCTGATAAATTACTTAGAAAATATATATTGCAAAGCTTATTGTATTTAAATTTCTCATAACTAAATTTAAAAAACTACTACTACCAAATAAACAAAAATAATTATAATGAACAAAAAACCTAAAACCTATTATTTTCAAATTTTTAATCTCTTCTTAAACCACTTAAATCTTAAATGAGCAACAATATAAAAAGTTAATCTACAGATAATGGTTTGATGCTTTCGTTGGGAACTTGTTAAAACTATTTGGTTTTCACTCTCTTCAACGTCGATCACATGGATACGAATGATCCCCGTCTGGAACACGTTCTGACAATCAGGAACAAGTAATCCATGCATGCCAATCCACGTCCGGTTTCGGCCTTTTGGGCCATCCTCAGGTGAATGTAGGCGATAGCTCCGTGTAGAGCATAAGTTGTGTGAAACCAACAGAAACAACTACTCAGAGGGAAAATATTATATTAATATTATACTGATGGTTTGATGCTTTTGTTGAAAACTTGTTGAAACTGTTTGGTTTTCACTCTCTCCAACGTCGATCACAAGGATACGAATAATCCCCGTCTGGAACACGTTCTGATAAGGAACAAGTGTTCCATGATCCCCATCATACATTCTCTAGATTTTGCTTTTTTTTCATCTGCACCTTTTTTGTGTCTTTCTTTTTTTTTGCCATTTTTCTAGAAATCAAAAAATTAATGTTTATAAAAAAGTTTATATGTCAAAAAAATGTACCTATTTTTTAAGCTTTTATAAAATTCACTAAAAAGTTAAAAATTAATTTGTTGGTATTCCGATATCATAATAATAAAAGCGATGACCGCCTTGTAATACAGTCGAACCTCTTTAACTCGAACCTCTATAACTCGAACCTTTTAAGTGGTTCTGCACCTCAGACTAACAAATTTATTAATCTAAGTTCTGCACTTTTTATATGAATTTTAACCTCTTTAACTCGAATTTCTATAAGTCGAACTCTCCATAACTCGAACTAATTTGGTTGTCCCTTGAAGTTCGAGTTATAGAGGTTCGACTGTAATTTTGACCATGATTTTTTGATCAGATATGTTATTACATTTATTATTGTTTGAAAAAATGTTAATTCACTATAACTAGCAAATAAATGCAATGTTAAGTAAACCCAACCCATCCTGACCCAAGCTACCGTTAATTGACTTTTTGTGTTAACGAAAAGGGCCGAAACGTTTCAACTGTCGTTTCTGCCTAATAATTGACCCCAATAATTCGAAAATACTTTTTATTTTTTTGCTACCTAAGCTTTTTCAGTAAATTATACTATAATATTCAACTTTGTTAACACATCCTCAGCTTTGTTACCACCAGTATTAACAAAGCTGATATTAACGGAGCTGAGGAATCTATTCATATTTCCCGCCTAACTCCTTGAAAACAAAATGTTGGGATCTGTTTTTTTGCCCTGCTTTTTATTACGTTTTGCGCATTATTAAGTCACATTTAGATTATTTAAGACATTTTTGGTATTGTCAGGAACTAGACAACAAAGTTGAGAAAGTGTGCTTGTCACTTTCCTGTTTTCAAAATTAAAAAAAAAAAACACCAACACTTCACAGCGTCCACCTGCTTCTTGACAGCGAAGAATGTGACTAAAGTAAACGGAACAATGCAATGGCGGCTGCTTGTGTTGCCATATTTGGATTTTAGTGCGATTTAAAAATTGGTAACCTCCCAAATTCACATTTTCAATTCTTTCTTATCCAAAAAAAGGATTTGAAAAGGTGTATTAAATTGTCATTAAAAAGTATATGAACATTTCATCAATTTCAATACACTTTGTGTCATTCAAAAAGAATCCATTTCTATACCATTAAGGGTTTTTTAATACCCTCCAATCCATTAAATAATTATCCTTTTGAATCACCTTTCAAGTATACAGAATAAATACATTTTAATACCTCTAAAATTTACATTTTTCACATTCTTAAAACTGAATAATTTTTGAGACTCAATCTCTTGTTGTTTTTGTACAATTTACGTTTTTGATAACATTACGGCTTATGAGAAATCATTTTGTTTGTCCTACGGAAGATATCTTAGATTGGATCATATGTTTTGCTAGACAGCCCTATAAGTACCTAGTTAAACAAAAACAAATAATAATAACACCAACTAAATACCTAACCTAGAAAAATGTTTCTATTTATAGATTGGCAATAACTCCAAAAAACTTTTGTTCTTATTTCTTCTATCCTACCCATGTATACAATTTATACAGGGGGTACCATAATTAGCAGAACACCTCAATATATTAGAAACTAGCAGTTTTCAAAAAACTGTTAAACAGGAGATTTTTACGGTTAATTCTTAACTGAAAAATTTCTCTGGATTAAGTTCAAAGCTTCTCTCAAAACTCTCCTTTTAAACATTTTTCTAACTGCTAGTTTCCTATTTATATATAAGTATACATATTATATAGTTTCTTATTTATGTTCTGCTATTTATGGTGCAAAAAAATAATAAAGAAGAGGACAGATTCAAATTAACCAACCTTTAATTCATAATTTCTATTCACTTAGCTGAAAAACATCCTTAGCAAAATGGCACCATAAATACTATCCTTGATTTAAAATCCATATAAACACTATCCTTGAAGCTGAGCCACAATAGACCCGATAGTAGTCACAGTAGAAGGGCTCCAAGGCCCACTCACATATGAATCATGAATCATCCTTGAACCTCTACCAAATGGAAAAAATGGTCTCATATAACGCGTACTGTGAGAGGAAGTTCACTGGAATGTCCCTATTAAAACAAAACTTATGACTTGACTTGTTCTTAGCTAATGTTTTAAGCAATAATCACCTACCAAAAGTCTCTAGCTCACTGAGAAGTATAAAAAATATCTGTTGCAAGATTTAAAAAGTTAGGTAAAGATTCAAGTTAAAAGAAAACTTTTTGATATAATTTTTCTCAAAATTTATTAAATAAAAAAAAAATGCTTTTATATAAAACACTCCAGAACTAAAATAATATTTGTATTTGTCAACTAATTTATGGTAAAATTGACTGCTAAGAACCTTTCTGATTTCTCTTATACATCTAGTTTATATATAGGCACTTAACTACCCTCCTTTCTAAGTAGGGGCCTTACAGAACACACGGATTCGAAATGAAATTTAAAACAACGTACCTGGCCAAACCGATCTGGCAATCCAAAAAACACAAGCAAAGACCAAATTGAAAACTCAAGAAGAGGAAAAACCTTAGAGTAATAATGGAAAAACTGAAAAACATTCAATTTCATTGATTTTAGCACGCAAATATTGATATAACCACAGATTAGGTAAATAAGGACGTAGTCACCCAACCAATATGAATAACACCACCATGTCTATGGTGTATTCGAAGAGGAGCCGCTCAAAAATTTATAAAATAAAATTTGAAAAAGTGACACTATTTTTAAAGGATTCCGAATGGTTCCCCCCGATGCGAAGATTTTTTTTGTTATTTTCCACATATTTCATTAATAAAAACATAAAATACGGCAGTGGCGTATATAGAAAAACAACACAGTTTTGGGGGCTCTGGTACAAAATAGCGCACTACAAAATAGCGTGGACAAAATGGCGCAGGACAAAATAGCGCAGGACAAAATAGCGCAGGACAAAATAGCGCAGGACAAATTAGCGCAGGACAAAATAGCGCAGGACAAAATGGCGCAGGACAAAATAGCGCATGTCAAAATAGCGCACGTCATAAATCCCAAGTCGATTTGCCCTGTCCAGCCGAAGTGGACCAGGGGCCGAGGATAGGTTAGGTTAGTATCTCAAACTGACCCGGTTAGGTTTTTTTTGTAAATAAACCTAACCGGGTCAGGTTGGGACACTAACCTAACCTATCCTCGGCCCCTGGTCCACTTCGGCTAGCTTTTTGTAAATAAACCTAACCGGGTCAGGTTGGGACACTAACCTAACCTATCCTCGGCCCCTGGTCCACATCGGCTGCGGCAGTTTGAGTGATAAGGTTAGGCCTTCACTGTTTAATAAACCAAGTAAGGTTAGGTTATTTTTTTAGTATCTCTGAGGATTGGTTAGGTTAGTATCCCAACCTAACCGGGTCAGGTTGGGATACTAACCTAACCTATCCTCGGCCCCTGATCCACTTCGGCTGGTGCAGTTTGAGTGATAAGGTTAGGCCCTCACTGTATATTAAACTAACCAAGTAAGGTTAGGTTATTTTTTTAGTATCTTTTTGAGATCTGCGCTATTTTGTCCCGGGCTACTTTGTCGCGCGCTATTTTGTCCTGCGCTATTTTGTCCTGTGGTATTTTGTCCTGCGCTATTTTGTCCCGCGCTATTTTGTCCTCGCTATTTTGCCCTGCGCTATTTTGTACCAGAGCCATTTTGGGGGGGGGGAGGGGGGCGAGACCCCATGAGGCCGTTGTGGATGCTATTTTATGTTTGTATTCATAAAATATGTGGAAAATATCTAAAAAATCTTAGCTACGGGGGGGCCCGCCCCCCCCTCATATACGCCCAAAACTGTCTCGGGCCCACCCCGAAGCTTTTCTCTATATACGCCACTGATTATGACCAAATTAGGAACCCTGGAACGCCACAGTCAGAAAGATCGGTTATAAATTTCTTAAACAGTTTGACACGCAATCACATCGTTGATTGAAAAAGTTATTCAATCAAAATTTGTAAAAATGATCTCGGCTGTGACTTCATAATTTTTTAGAAAAAATCGCCCAGCTTTAAGAATTTAAGCAATTTGCAACAGGTATTTAATTATCATTTAAATTTAGAATTTTTAGAATATTCTTTACACAAGGTACCTATACTTAAAATTACCAATTCTCTAAAAAGCAATATTTTTGTACAGTTTTATTATTCAAAAATGTTTAAAGAATATTGTAGTGTTTTTTCTAGAATGTATTCATGCCATGAATATTATTAAAATATATGTGTATTTTCTAGTGCCTTCCGGAATATTCTTAGCATGTTAATCTCAGAATATTCTTGGCACGTTCATAACTGGTATATACTATGGATGAACTAAAGTGAAACATTCTCACATGGTATATGCCAAGAATATGGTATGCTGATTCCTAAAAGAAGATCCTTTACAGTATATTCATCGCATATACTTGGGATGTGAATCTTCTTCAAAATATGCTAAGCATATCACTAAAAGAATATTCTTTAAAGTACCTAAAAAGCATATACAAAGCATTTGAATGTTCTTTCAATGCTATGTGGGAAATAATGAATTCATAAAAAGTCATTTAAATGGAGTGTTTTATAGCGTATTAGTATGTATTCAGATGTATTAAAAATGAATCATTTTATGTTTATTCGGTTGTATTGAGATGAAGGAAGAAATTAAAAAGTCTTCATTGGTATAAATAATGATTACATAAAAAGGTATTTAATTGTTTTGATTTAAAGGGTATAAATATGTATTCAAATACATAGGAAATGAATACTTGAAAAGTGCATTTAATTGTATTGATAAAGGAAGGTATTGAAAAGTATTCAACGGGACAAATAATGAATTCATAAAAAGTGATTTAAATGGATTGTTCTATAGGGTATTAGTATGTATTCAAATGTATTAGAAATGAATCCTTCTATGTTTATTCGGTTGCATTGAGAAAGGAAGGAATTAAAAAGTATTCATTGGTATAAATAATGATTACATAAAAAGTTATTTAATTGGATTGCTTTAAAGAGTATAAATATGTATTCAAATATATAGAAAATGAATACTTGAAAAATTCATTCAATTGTATTAATAAGGGAAGGTATTAAAAAGTATTCAACGGTATAAATAATTAATTCATAAAAAGTCATTTAAATGGATTGTTTTATAGCGTATTAGTATGTATTCAGATGTATTAAAAATGAATCCTTTTATGTTTATTCGGTTGTATTGAGAAAGGAAGGAATTAAAATGTATTCATTGGTATAAATAATGATTACATAAAAAGGTATTTAAATGGATTGTATTGATAAAGGAAGGTATTAAAAAGTATTCAACGGGATAAATAATGAATTCATAAAAAGTCATTTAAATGGATTGTTTTATAGCGTATTAGTATGTATTCAGATGTAATAAAAATTAATCCTTTTATGTTTATTCGGTTGTATTGAGAAAGGAAGGAATTAAAATGTATTTATTGGTATAAATAATGATTACATAAAAAGGTATTTAATTGGATTGCTTTAAAGAGTATAAATATGTATTCAAATATATAGAAAATGAATACTTGAAAAGTTCATTCAATTGTATTGATAAAGGAAGGTATTGAAAAGTATTCAACGGGATAAATAATGAATTCATAAAAAGTCATTTAAATGGATTGTTTTATAGCGTATTAGTATGTATTCAAATGTATTAGAAATGAATCCTTCTATGTTTATTCGGTTGCATTGAGAAAGGAAGGAATTAAAAAGTATTCATTGGTATAAATAATGATAACATAAAAAGGTATTTAATTGGATTGTTTTAAAGAGTATAAATATGTATTCAAATATATAGAAAATGAATACTTGAAAAGTTCATTCAATTGTATTAATAAGGGAAGGTATTAAAAAGTATTCAACGGTATAAATAATGAATTCATAAAAAGTCATTTAAATGGATTGTTTTATAGCGTATTAGTATGTATTCAGATGTATTAAAAATGAATCCTTTTATGTGTATTGTTAGCTCCCGCTAAATTTCGCGGTTGTTTATATATTTTTAAAACCACACAATTGTATGAAGGGCAGAGTGCATTTCGCGCATTTGGACATGCGCACCAACAACCGGGGAGATTCTTTGTCAAGCGCCTCGAGAAATGGCGTGTTAATTTCGTTCTCCAACTATTTCAAATATCTACACCTGAAAGTGCTCGATTTTGGTGTACTGAAGCATAGAAAAGAAACTTCAGCCCTTCAGCTACGTGGTGACATCATTAGATCCAATCAGGGGCCCCTTAGAAGTGGATAAATTGGCTGCATCTGGTGAGTGCCTTTGTTTCTGATTGCCGTTGTGTGGCACCAACAAATTAACCTATGAACGCTTGATTATTTCGTAATTTCATATCAATATATTTATGTTTGTTCGCGCTTCATTTAATTAAAATATTTACAGTCCATTGCAGTTATCGTTTTTCTTACTGCGGGCATAACATAAGTGTTCCTTTCGAGCCGAATTATTTTAAATTAAATCCATACGACGGTATTAATAATCAGCCATTATTTTCACGCCGAAAACAAGGCAGCCTTGAATTTTTCGCATCGTATTGAAACGAGAGAAAGGTGTTGGCGCAGAACCTGTTTTCGCGCACAGCGTGGTATAAACAAAAACGAGAAGGAATCAAAACAAACAAAACAAACGTTCAGTGTGTTGGGTGTGTTCCATATCATTTCGATATTTAAAACAATTTTCATCAACTGCGATAAATTAGTGCATATTTTCGACAATTCGTCATTTTTCTATTTCAGAAGCATTAATCTAGCGTTAATTGTATATTTACCGACATTTCTGTGATTAGATGTGCTCCATATCATTTCGATATTTAAAATAATTTTCATCAATTGCGATAAATTAGTGCATATTTTCGACAATTCGTCATTTTTCTATTTCAGAAGCATTAATTTAGCGTTAATTGTATATTTACCGACAATTTCGTCATTTCAAAGGTAAAATCATGTCTGTCAAAAAAGCCGTGCAAAAACGCAAGGGTTTTTTATCTGCGATCACCGAGTGTTATGTGTTTTCACAGGCTGCGGAAAAGGATGAAAAAGCGAGAAACGAGTTTCAAGTGAGGTATTCCGATTTGGATGAAACTTCGATAAATGCATGCTGGCACATAATGACGTCATTATGTTGATAGACGACGCGGACGACGAGGAGTTTAAAACGCAGGATGCGATCCTTTCAGAAGCTCGTAAATATTTTTATGCGTGTAAGGGGGTTTACTCTAAAATATTTCCGGTTGAGGCCCCATCCTTTTCGGGATCATATGTTCGACAAAACGAAACTCCAAAACTCAAAGAGTTAGGTATTCCCATATTTCGAGGTGATAAAAAATTATGGCCAAGCCTTTTCGATCTTTTTAATAACATTATAGATCAAAATCAAAGTCTAAGTAACGTCCGAAAACTTCAATATTTATTTTCATATCTCGAGGATGAGTCTTTAAAATTGATATCAGGGATTAGCTTATCTGATCAATATTATAAAATTGCTTACGACAAATTAGTCAATAGATATCAAAACAAGCGAGACCTCGCAAATGATGCTTTAAGCTCAATTATGAACTCCACCTTAAAAAACGAGTCAGCTAAAGAATTGCGTAATTTAATTGACACCTTTTCTGAATCCCTAGAAATTTTAAAATCACTTAGCTTTGACGTTGACAGTTGGGACTTTAATTATTTTTTTCATTTTGTTAGAAAAATTGGATATTCCGACGCGTTCAAATTTCGAAATGAGTCACGCCAATACTAATACCGAAATTCCCACTTTTCAGTCACTTTTTCAATTTCTAGAAAAAAGATGTAAAGTTTTGGAATCACTTCCTCAATCAACAGCACCCAAAAAGGTGCCTATCTATCAAAAATCAAATTCTATGCAAAATCAGTCTGGGCAAAAGCCTACCTATCAAAATTCAAATTCTATGCGAAATCAGTTTGGGCAAAAGCCTACCTATAAATCATCCAATTCGCCTTTTATAGGACTGGCTGGCACCTCAACTAATTCAAGTACGGGAATAAAATGTTTCCGGCGTAATCAAGGTCACGTGCTTTCGAAATGTCAAACATTTCTTGATCTCTCACCTATCGATCGCCTATCTTTCGTCAAGCAGAAAAAATTATGTCTAGCGTGTTTTCATCCCTTGCATGGGGTAGATACGTGCAAATCAAAATATTCATGAAGGACTTGCAATAGTAAAAGGCACCACACTTTAACTCATATCTTAGAAACTAATCAAGAGTCTGGATGCCAAGATACTAGTCCTGTCATTCACCCACCACCTGTCAATAACCTTCATGTGTCATTAAATACCTCAGGACCTTCAGGTACCTTTCTTTTATGCACCGCCATAATAGATGTTATGGACGGTTGCGGAAATGTTCAACCTGTAAGGGCACTGATTGATTCTGGATCACAGACAGGATTCATCAGTGAAAAGTGTATTCAGCGTCTTAATCTTCCTAGGCGAAGTTACACCACTGAAATATTCGGATTAAATCAGATGTCTTCTTTTACTTCCAAAGGGCTCGTTCAATGTCACATTAAGCCACAAGGACAAGTCACTCCTTTACTTAATTTCGAAGCAATTGTTGTTCCACAACTATGTTCCAATATGCCTACATTCACTTTGAACGATAATCAGTGGAAACACTTGGAAAACCTTAAACTTGCCGACCCATCTTATTTCAAATCTAGACCTGTGGACCTGGTTATTGGTTGCGAGCTATTCGCACAGATATTCAAGGAGGGCAGGGTTCTTGGACAGGTAGGGCAGCCTTCAGCCCTTGAAACTATCTTTGGCTGGGTCGTCATGGGAAGGTTGACGAAGTAGGTAGTCTTACGGAACGAACCAGTTGTTTTTTAACGAGTCATTCACCTCCTTTGGAGGTCATTCTCCCTAGGTTTTGGGAAATCGAACATTTGCCTAAAAAACAAATCTTATCAAAGGAAGAAAAACAAGCAGAATCAATTTTTACTGCTAGTGTAGTACGGCAACCGAGCGGTAGATTCATGGTAGATCTTCCGTTTAAAGACAAAATAAACCCTGACCTAGGTAATACTTATCCGCAAGCTTATCGTAGATTTTTACTTCTAGAAAATAGATTAATCAAAAATCCTGATCTGTACACTGCCTATTCAATTTTCATGCAAGACTATATCGATTCTAATCATATGAGTTTAGCTTTATCTAGTCAACCAAAGGTCGACGTATCGTGTTTTTTAGCACATCATTGCGTACTAAAGCCGGAAAGCTTAAGTACAAAATTAAGGGTAGTCTGGGACTGTTCGGCAGTCACCCCAAAAAATATTATTCTCAATGACACATTGTTATCTGGACCGAAACTTCAAAAGGATATTGCTTCTTTACTCCTTACGTTTCGTCTTAATCCTATTGCCTACATTGCTGATATCAAACAGATGTTCCGTCAAGTCCTTATCAATCCTTATCACCGTCCTTATCAAAGGATATTGTGGAGGTTTTCTCCACAGGACCCACTTTCAGTGTGGGAACTTTCTACTGTCACTTTTGGCATGACATGCTCACCTTTTCTAGCCATGCGTACCTTAAATGAGCTGGCAGAGAGAGAAAAGGAACGTTTTCCTATGGCGAGTACTGTTCTAAAAACGTCAATCTATATCGACGATATCTTGGGAACTAGCCCTTCGCTTTCTGAAGCTCTTTCCCTTCAAATGGAACTCAATGATTTGTTGAAGTCGGGAGGATTTGAACTTAAAAAAGGGCAAGCAATTGTCCCGAGTAATTGGCAACATTGCCAGAATCCGATCGTCAAATGCCTCTCTCTTTTGACAAGGAGGAACCCCACTTTATCAAAGTTTTAGGACTTCAATGGCATCCAAAAAACGACATTTTTTCTTATCAATGCCGAATGAAGGACAAACCCGCAACCAAACGTGCTATTTTATCTATCATAGGAACAATCTTCGATCCCTTAGGTTTTCTTTGTCCCTTGTTCAAAATTTAGTTTGCAACAGTTGTGGATATCAAAAATAGGCTGGGACGAAGAACCAGATTCTTCTATCATCGACTCTTGGAACAAACTTCGTTCTGAATTCCCGCTTCTTTCCAATTTTCAATTACCTCGACAAATCAAACTGTCAAAAAGCAATACCTGTCAAATCATCGGCTTCTGTGACGCTTCAATTCGAGGCTACGCAGGCGTCGTATATTTTCGTGTAGAAGAGGAAAATAATATATCTGTTTCTCTCATATCTGCAAAATCTAGGGTCGCGCCTATAAAGTCACAAACTTTGGCTAGGCTGGAACTCCTAGGCGCATTTCTTTTAAGCGAATTAATTGACTTCGTTTTATCTAGCTATGAAGGAAAAATAACTTTTACAAATATCGTTACTTTCTGCGATTCGCAAGTCGTATTGCATTGGCTTTCATCCCCTCCTAATCGCTGGCAAACCTTTGTTGGAAATCGAGTCAGTAGCATCGCAACTCGTGGCGCTACATTCCTTCTGCTTTAAATGCAGCCGATATTGCGTCACGAGGGGCCACCCCTTCACAGCTCATGTTACATGACATGTGGTGGAGCGCACCGTCGTTTTTGTGGTCTCCCGAAAACGTATGACCCGATTTTCATAAATCAAAAATGCCGATTGATTTCGGAGATATTAATCTGGAGGAAAAGCCAAAGGTCTGTTGCAATGCGATAATTGATGTCAACTTCTTAGGTCAGCGTCTTATCAAATATTCATCTATATCAAAAATTCAACGTATCATTTGTTATGTCCTTCGAATAGTTAACCTTTTTCAAAACCATTCCCATCAAAAACCCACTAAGCCACCGGACCAAAAAATTATTTTTGAAAATATTGTTTTTCCTACCACCGGTGAGATGCAAAGTGCGTTATACCTTCTTATCAAACGCGTTCAAGGTTCTTGTTTTTCTGAGCTTTTTTCCGCGTTATCTAAGGATAAACCAATACCGAAACCTTTACGAAAACTTTCACCTTTTCTTGATGAAAATAATATCATTAGAGTCGGTGGCAGATTACAAAAATCTGACCTTTTGTCTTATTCTGCAAAACACCCCGTCTTACTTTCGAGTAACCATCGTTTAACTACTCTTCTTATCGAGTCCGCTCATCGACAGTACCTTCATCCTGGGTTTAAAACATTACATAATCTGCTTTTACAGCAATTTTGGATATTATCTGCCAGACGGGCAATTCAAAGAACCATATCCAAGTGTTTGCAATGTTTTAGAATCAACCCTAAACCCTATAGACCGCCCATAATGAGTTTACTTCCCGCTCATCGAATCAATCAACTTAAACCTTTTTCGAGTGTAGCTATCGACTTTTGTGGACCTTTCTTTGTGATTCCTCATCGTTACCGTGGTTGTAAAGCTTTCAAATCGTATGTCTGTGTGTTTGTCTGTACGGCCACACATTGCGTGCATTTGGAATTAACCATGGAACTGTCCACCGAAGGGTTCGTAGGTGCATTCCATCGATTCATTTCCAGACGTGGAAGCGTGACGCAATGCTGGTCAGATCAAGGCAGTAATTTTATAGGGTTTCGTAACCAATTACTTGATTACGCAAGAAGTGCTGCCACCAGACTTTCTATTCGTTGGCATCTGGGACCTCCTCTCAGTCCAAATTTCAATGGCCTGGCAGAAGCTGGCGTCAAAAGTTTTAAAACTCACCTTGTTCGAGTTGTCGGCGACCACAATTTGTCTATCATGAAGATGTCCACCCTTACCTGTCGCATAGAAGCCGTACTTAATAGTCGCCCTTTATCTCCTGCCTCTTCAGACCCACACGATCTCATCTCAACCTCTTACCCCTGGGCATTTTTTGACACTTGAACCCCTTAATTCAGAAATTCCGGAGTCAGATTTGTCCGAGGTTCCCCTAAATCGGCTCTCGAGATGGCAACTAATCCAAAAACTACATAGTGATTTTTGGAAACGGTACTCTATGGAGTATTTGCATACGCTACAACAGCGACACAAGTGGGCTGATTCTTCCCCAAATATCAAATTACATGATTTGGTTATCACAATAAGTGATCACATTCAATCACCTTTGAAATGGCCGGTCGGTCGGGTCATCGAACTGCATCCCGGCGGGGATGGTCAGGTGCGTGTTGCGACGGTATAAACGGTTACCGGTGTTTATAAGCGGCCATTTGTAAAACTGTGCCTCTTGCCAAATTAAAAGTAATTTTAATTTTTCTACCTTTTACCGGGTATTACAATAGGTTTTCTTTGTTTCTATTTTTTTGAATTTTTGTTTGTATGTTTTGCCTTTTTCGGGATTTCGTTATCTCTAAATAAACTTACGATACTTATCTGTTTTCATTCATTTATATTTATCGGTCGATCATTTTTCTTATATCTATATCTGTCCGGTTGAGATTCAAAAATTGTGTGTTTTGGAGGGCAGTTATGTTAGCTCCCGCTAAATTTCGCGGTTGTTTATATATTTTTAAAACCACACAATTGTATGAAGGGCAGAGTGCATTTCGCGCATTTGGACATGCGCACCAACAACCGGGAGATCCTTTGTCAAGCGCCTCGAGAAATGGCGTGTTAATTTCGTTCTCCAACTATTTCAAATATCTACACCTGAAAGTGCTCGATTTTGGTGTACTGAAGCATAGAAAAGAAACTTCAGCCCTTCAGCTACGTGGTGACATCAATAGATCCAATCAGGGGCCCCTTAGAAGTGGATAAATTGGCTGCAACTGGTGAGTGCCTTTGTTTCTGATTGCCGTTGTGTGGCACCAACAAATTAACCTATGGACGCTTGATTATTTCGTAATTTCATATCAATAAATTTATGTTTGTTCGCGCTTCATTTAATTAAAATATTTACAGTCCATTGCAGTTTATCGTTTTTCTTACTGCAGGCATAACATGTATTCGGTTGTATTGAGAAAGGAAGGAATTAAAATGTATTCATTGGTATAAATAATGATTACATAAAAAGGTATTTAATTGGATTGCTTTAAAGAGTATAAATATGTATTCAAATATATAGAAAATGAATACTTGAAAAGTTCATTCAATTGTATTGATAAAGGAAGGTATTGAAAAGTATTCAATGGGAAAAATAATGAATTCATAAAAAGTCATTTAAATGGATTGTTTTATAGCGTATTAGTATGTATTCAGATGTATTAAAAATGAATCCTTTTATGTTTATTCGGTTGTATTGGGAAAGGAAGGAATTAAAATGTATTCATTGGTATAAATAATGATTACATAAAAAGGTATTTAATTGGATTGCTTTAAAGAGTATAAATATGTATTCAAATATATAGAAAATTAATTCTTGAAAAGTTCATTCAATTGTATTGATAAAGGAAGGTATTGAAAAGTATTCAACGGGATAAATAATGAATTCATAAAAAGTGATTTAAATGGATTGATCTATAGCGTATTAGTATGTATTCAAATGTATTAGAAATGAATCCTTCTATGTTTATTCGGTTGCATTGAGAAAGGAAGGAATTAAAAAGTATTTATTGCTATAAATAATGATAACATAAAAAGGTATTTAATTGGATTGCTTTAAAGAGTATAAATATGTATTCAAATATATAGAAAATGAATACTTGAAAAGTTCATTCAATTGTATTAATAAGGGAAGGTATTAAAAAGTATTCAACGGTATAAATAATGAATTCATAAAAAGTCATTTAAATGGATTGTTTTATAGCGTATTAGTATGTATTCAGATGTATTAAAAATGAATAATTTTATGTTTATTCGGTTGTATTGAGATGAAGGAAGGAATTAAAAAGTATTCATTGGTATAAATAATGATTACATAAATAGGTATTTAATTGTTTTGCTTTAAAGGGTATAAATATGTATTCAAATATATAGAAAATGAATACTTGAAAAGTTCATTCAATTGTATTGATAAAGGAAGGTATTGAAAAGTATTCAACGGGATAAATAATGAATTCATAAAAAGTCATTTAAATGGATTGTTTTATAGCGTATTAGTATGTATTCAAATGTATTAGAAATGAATCCTTCTATGTTTATTCGGTTGCATTGAGAAAGGAAGGAATTAAAAAGTATTCATTGGTATAAATAATGATAAGATAAAAAGGTATTTAATTGGATTGCTTTAAAGAGTATAAATATGTATTCAAATATATAGAAAATGATTACTTGAAAAGTTCATTCAATTGTATTAATAAGGGAAGGTATTAAAAAGTATTCAACGGTATAAATAATGAATTCATAAAAAGTCATTTATAATGGATTGTTTTATAGCGTATTAGTATGTATTCAGATGTATTAAA
This sequence comes from Aspidapion aeneum, assembly GCA_963576565.1. Classification (NCBI taxonomy): domain Eukaryota; kingdom Metazoa; phylum Arthropoda; class Insecta; order Coleoptera; family Brentidae; genus Aspidapion; species Aspidapion aeneum. The sequence continues at coordinate 68,914,772 of OY755042.1, read as the reverse complement.
AATGAATCCTTTTATGTTTATTCGGTTGTATCGAGAAAGGAAGGAATTAAAATGTATTCATTGGTATAAATAATGATTACATAAAAAGGTATTTAATTGGATTGCTTTAAAGAGTATAAATATGTATTCAAATATATAGAAAATGAATACTTGAAAAGTTCAATCAATTGTATTGATAAAGGAAGGTATTGAAAAGTATTCAACGGGATAAATAATGAATTCATAAAAATGCATTTAAATGAATTGTTTTATAGCGTATAAGTATGTATTCAGATGTATTAAAAATGAATCCTTTTATGTTTATTCGGTTGTATTGGGAAAGGAAGGAATTAAAATGTATTCATTGGTATAAATAATGATTACATAAAAAGGTATTTAATTGTTTTGCTTTAAAGGGTATAAATATGTATTCAAATACATAGAAAATGAATACTTGAAAAGTGCATTTAATTGTATTGATAAAGGAAGGTATTGAAAAGTATTCAACGGGATAAATAATGAATTCATAAAAAGTGATTTAAATGGATTGATCTATAGCGTATTAGTATGTATTCAAATGTATTAGAAATGAATCCTTCTATGTTTATTCGGTTGCATTGAGAAAGGAAGGAATTAAAAAGTATTCATTGGTATAAATAATGATTACATAAAAAGGTATTTAATTGAATTGCTTTAAAGAGTATAAATATGTATTCAAATATATAGAAAATGAATAGTTGAAAAGTTCATTCAATTGTATTAATAAGAGAAGGTATTAAAAAGTATTCAACGGTATAAATAATTAATTCATAAAAAATCATTTAAATGGATTGTTTTATAGCGTATTAGTATGTATTCAGATGTATTAAAAATGAATCCTTTTATATTTATTCAGTTGTATTGAGAATGGAAGGAATTAAAATGTATTCATTGGTATAAATAATGATTACATAAAAAGGTATTTATTTGGATTGCTTTAAAAAGTATAAATATGTATTCAAATATATAGAAAATGAATACTTGAAAAGTTCATTCAATTGTATTGATAAAGGAAGGTATTGAAAAGTATTCAACGGGATAAATAATGAATTCATAAAAAGTCATTTAAATGGAATGTTTTATAGCGTATTAGTATGTATTCAAATGTATTAGAAATGAATCCTTCTATGTTTATTGGGTTGCATTGAGAAAGGAAGGAATTAAAAAGTATTCATTGGTATAAATAATGATAACATAAAAAGGTATTTAATTGGATAGCTTTAAAGAGTATAAATATGTATTCAAATATATAGAAAATGAATAATTGAAAAGTTCATTCAATTGTATTAATAAGGGAAGGTATTAAAAAGTATTCAACGGTATAAATAATGAATTCATAAAAAGTCATTTAAATGGATTGTTCTATAACGTATTAGTATGTATTCAAATGTATTAAAAATGAATCCTTCTATGTTTATTCGGTTGTATTGAGAAGGGAAGGAATTAAAAAGTATTCATTGGCATAAATAATGATTACATAAAAAGGTATTTAATTGGATTGCTTTAAAGGGTATAAATATGTTTTCAAATATATAAAAAATGAATACTTGAAAAGTTCATTCAATTGTATTGATAAAGGAAGGTATTGAAAAGTATTCAACGGGATAAATAATGAATTCATAAAAAGTCATTTAAATGGATTGTTCTATAGCGTACTAGTATGTATTCAGATGTATTAAAAATGAATCCTTTTATGTTTATTCGGTTGTATTGAGAAAGGAAGGAATTAAAAAGTATTTATTGGTATAAATAATGATTACATAAAAAGGTATATAATTGGATTGCTTTAAAGAGTATAAATATGTATTCAAATATATAGAAAATGAATACTTGAAAAGTTCATTCAATTGTATTGATAAAGGAAGGTATTGAAAAGTATTCAACGGGATAAATAATGAATTTATAAAAAGTCATTTAAATGGATTGTTCTATAGCGTATTAGTATGTATTCAAATGTATTAAAAATGAATCCTTCTATGTTTATTCGGTTGCATTGAGAAAGGAAGGAATTAAAAAGTTTTCATTGGTATAAATAATGATTACATAAAAAGGTATTTAATTGGATTGCTTTAAAGAGTATAACTATGTATTCAAATATATAGAAAATGAATACTTGAAAAGTTCATTCAATTGTATTGATAAAGGAAGGTATTGAAAAGTATTCAACGGTATAAATAATGAATTCATAAAAAGTCATTTAAATGGATTGTTTTATAGAGTATTAGTATGTATTCAGATGTATTAAAAATGAATCCTTTTATGTTTATTCGGTTGTATTGAGAATGGAAGGAATTAAAAAGTATTCATTGGTATAAATAATGATTACATAAAAAGGTATTTAATTGGATTGCTTTAAAGTGTATAAATATGTATTCAAATATATAGAAAATGAATACTTGAAAAGTCATTCAATTGTATTGATAAAGGAAGGTATTGAAAAGTATTCAACGGTATAAATAATGAATTCATAAAAAGTAATTTAAATGGATAGGTTTCAAAAGATATTGAGAAGTATTTAAATGTATAAAAAATGAATTCAGAATTTGGTATATACATGTAACCAAAACAGTTTTGGATAAAAAAGTATTGATTGGAATAAATTCTGAATACCTATCCTCTGCTCAGGGAATTGAGCAGGATACATAGTTATTAAAAGGTATAAAAACGGAATACTTTTTAATGCCATTGAATCCATTATTTTTTATAGGGTTGTAAATGACAACTAAAAAAAGATATTTATACAAATATTCTGTTTTGAGCCAACTGAGCCAATTATGTGGTTGTAATGATATTTAGCATGGACTATTCAGTGAAAATTTTAGCCCCCCACCACTCACCATATGGGAGCTAGGGCGTGGTCCTTATTTTAGTGTCTCTGATTGACCACGCACTTCTAATAATTTGGTTGTAATGAAATTTACCATACAAGTTCGTGAGGTAAATTGGGTAAAAATTTTAGCTAAATGTTAAATGTTAATAAATGCATTTTAAGCCAGATTCACCTAAAAATGTAGGCAATAATACATTAAGTGCTTAATTTGCTTATAATCTTTAAAAAACTTTAAATAACCAAAAATGTGTCTAAAACCGCAAAACAATGCTTTGTTTACCACCCAAGCATAAACTAATAAAATAGACAACCAATCCAAAATGGCCCCATTTACCGATATCTCATACCAGATGGCAATACACGATGGTGTAAATATTTATTGAGAATTGCCTCCTCCGAAAGAGTCGGCGGTGTTGCCATACCAAAGACAATTATACCGATCTACTTTACAATCGTCCTACTAACTTTTCCTCTCTTATAGATTCCTTTTTCAAGACGTGGACAGTTGGTGACTTCGCGTAAACAACCCGGAGCGCTTGGCAATTCTTTCGCTCTTTTAAATGAGGTGCATTAAAGAGAGAGAGCTTCTCGGGCGCGCGGCCCCGTGGGTTTGCTCGAACTCTATTATGAATGAGGTATTTAGAATTTGGTAGGTATACGGCTTAATTTAATCAAATATTATTCCTTTTCGAGCGACTGCCTATTTATTATATGCTTAGGCCAGAAACTAGTTAAATTCTACTTAGTGCAGGCGCTGTAGGTAGTTGAGTATACAAAATAAGAGGAGCGCACTTTGACAGTGGGTCAAGGATCTCGATGTTGCCAAGCCAGGTTTTGGTCCAATTTTTTTTATCCACCCTCCTCTTATAGTCGTGTTCGAATTTCTGAAAATGTAACTATGTTGATGCCCTAAAGCCGCAATGACAGAGAAATGAATCAAAAATATTAAAAACCTAAGCTAAAAATAAAATTATATTAGTTTTTTAAATTTTAGCTGCAAAAACCCCCATACCTTCTTCTTCTAGCTTCTTAGTGAAAAATATGTAATTGTCTTTATTGTAGACAATAAAATTTCCTTTTCAACGATATACAAGTCAGTGGGGTACGAACAAAGACAAATTCTCCAGCGGCGTCCGTTTATTGAGGTAATGCAAAAAAATTAAAAAAAATATTATTAAAAATTGTGTCCTATAGTCGGTTGTAGAGAAGAACATTTCCTTTTAAACGATGTGTAACAGGGCAGCATTAGTTTTATTTATAACAATTTAGGGCCCTCCGTAAATTACATCAATTGAAAAATCACTAAACCAATTGTTTTACAAGTTTTATCCAATTTTCTCAAAAACTAAGCTTTTTAGGAAAAAACTTATTCCACACTTTAGTGTAGAAAATGAAATTCCCTTTTTAATAGTATATAAGTTAGAGCAATCAAATTAACAGCAAACTCTCCAGCGACGTCCGTTTTTTGAGAAAATGTAAAAAAAATTAAAAAACCACATGTTTGTCACAAGTTCTGCCCGATTATCTTAAAAACCTCTATCAAAAATTGTGCCCCATAGTCGATTATAGACAATAAAAATTCCTTTTAAACGCCGTACAACAAGGTAAGGTTTATCTTCACAATAAAACTTCACAGGCGTCCGTAATTAAAACCAATTTTTACAAATCACCAAACAAATTAATTTTGTTACAGGTTTTATCCAAGTTTCTTAGAAACTAAGCTCAATAAAAAAAAGTGTTCTAAACTTTATTGTAGAAAATAAAATTATCTTCGTAAATGGGGGTCATTTACAAAATAAATAAATAAAAACATTTTTGTAACATGTTTCACCCGATTCTCCAAAAAATTAAGCTCTTTATCAAAAAATGTCTCATACTTGATTGTAGAAAAAAAAATCCTTTTCAACGATGTATAACAAGGTAAGAAAAGTTTAATTTTTAAAACTTTGGGGACGTCCGTAAATTAAATTAATGTTTATAATTCACCAAACAAATTAATTTTGGTTCGATTTTTTTTAAGATTCTTAAAATTTGAATCAGTGGCGGTAGTAGGCCATCCCCCCTCACATATCTAACCGTACCTACAAAATTATGGCGCAAGATGTAGAGAAAAGGTGAGTAGTAGGATCATCTTTGCTGCTAGCCGTACCTAGAATCTTTTTTGGGGGGGGGGGCGTTTCATCTTTTTCTTTGTGGAGGAGGGATGAAAGGAAAGGTGGGGAGGTACAAGGGGTGCAAAGACTACCAATGCAGATGGCGGGTATAGTGTGGTGCTTCATTTATTAATTTTTTAAAATTTATTTTATTTACAAACACCTCTAAAGTTTTAAAAATGAAATTAATCTTACCAAGTTATATATCATTTATAAGGAAATTTTATTTTCTACAAATCAGCTGTCAAGCATATTTCCTATAAAAAGCTTAGTTTTTTTGGAAAATCGGGTGAAACATGTGGCAAAAATGCTTTTATTTTTTTTTGTTTTATATGACACCCAAATACACCCAAATAACAAATTTTCAGCGTTATCTCAAAAAAAATATTTTCGTCGAAAATAATACCTTTACTACCCATTGCTGCGCGAGCTAGGAAGGTAAAGAAATATTTTCAGGGGACCCAAATTTAACCGCAAACCAAAAAATCGCTTTTCAATTTTGGCCAAATAGTTTAAAAAATGGTTTTGAATTTAAGCAGCCCAAAATCTTTCAATTTGCGCGACCACTATAAAACTTGGATATTTTTTATAAAAACTAAAAAATATTGAACTTTAGACGCTTTCTTGCTATCACCAAATATATTTTAAAAAATTACACTCTTTTAAAGCTGGTCTATAATAGTAAAATAACGATTTTTGCAACCTAGTAAAATGTTGTTGGAAAAAAATCTTATAGCATGTACAGAAAGAATTTTTGAAATCGCCCTATATTTGATAAAATTATGCGAATATGGTTTTTGAAGAGGGTGAGGGGGAATGACAGAAGGGGCGATGGGTGGAAGCAGGGAGGACTGCAAAGTAGGAATTAGTGAAGTAAAGGATTGCAAAATGATAATTAATTATCCGCTTGCAAAATGATCTTTAGAATATTTTTAGAAAAGTTGACCGTTTTCGAGTTATTAGCAAAAAACCGTCAAAAAGCACGTTTAAGGGGGGGGGGGGAACACCTCCCTGCCAGTGTTGAGGGGGTGGTTTCCTTTCTTAAAATGTTCGAACGAGTCTTATGTCTATCCATAACAAGTGTGTTGCTTTTACCAGAAACGAGTATAATATAGTTTACATTAAAAGCGTCTAGAGCGACACAAACATTTGAGCGAACGTTTATTTGAACATAGAGAACTAAATATAATGTAAGATACAAAAAAGCGCAAAGTAATTAAATTAAACTTTTGTTTGTTAATTATTTTTATAAGAAGTACTTTATATGCAATATTTTTTTCCTACCACTACACATGAAAATGATGGATTTCACACCATTTTACTATCCTCAGAAAACGTTAGATTTCACCTATGGACAAAAATTTTTCTGCACATGAAAAAGTACTTTTCGCACAAAATTTACAAAGGTCAAAAGAAATCATTAGTTAACAGCAAAATTTAAAATACTCATTAAAAAAAACAAAGATAAAATTTAATCAGCCATTAAGGTCTTGAATAAACCACTCTATACAATAACTGGCGATGAATGATAGACAGACAACTCGATAGAAAGTAACTTTCTTACACTCGCGTGTTGTTTCACTCGGCTAGCTTCTCGTTCACAACATTCACGGTCATCTCTTTGTTTGAAACTCGTAGACAATGATTGTGTAGAAATAAAATTTCGGACTTCCATTGTCTTTATTTATTTTAAAACACGACGTTTCGGTTAGTAAGCATCTCTAACCGTTATCAAGTGTAAACTAAACAATCTAGTCTCTAGGCTACTACTTATACTACTTGGTGTGTAGTCAGGTCTGACGGCCCGCCCCCTTTTTTAATCCTAAGACGCCTGTTTTCCTTAAGGAGTGGTTTCCATATGTTTGGTATGTCCGTACTTGGTTGACTGAAAACTTCTTTATTCTGCATTATATACGCAGCTTCAATAAACTTTCGTTTTCGCCAATGCGACTCCTTATGTAAAACTTTAGCTTCTGACCACTGAATCCTGTGATCATTTGACCATGCATGATCTGTTAAACTGGATTTTTCAATATCCCCTAATTGGGTACTTTTTAGATGTTCATTTACTCTAACCTGAAGAGGGCGTTTCGTTTCACCTACATATGATTTACCACACTCACACGGGATTTGGTTGGTTGGTTCGGGAAATACGATAAGAAGTTTTGTAAGTAAAACAAAACCAGACAATCCCTCAAATAATAAGGAATGTATTTACCAAATCCCGTGTGAGTGTGGTAAATCATATGTAGGTGAAACGAAACGCCCTCTTCAGGTTAGAGTAAATGAACATCTAAAAAGTACCCAATTAGGGGATATTGAAAAATCCGGTTTAGCAGATCATGCATTGTCAAATGATCACAGGATTCAGTGGTAAGTTTTACATAAGGAGTCGCATTGGCGAAAACGAAAGTTTATTGAAGCTGCGTATATAATGCAGAATAAAGAAGTTTTCAGTCAACCAAGTACGGACATACCAAACATATGGAAACCACTCCTTAAGGAAAACAGGCGTCTTAGGATTAAAAAAGGGGGCAGGCCGTCAGACCTGACTGCACACCAAGTAGTATAAGTAGTAGCCTAGAGACTAGATTGTTTAGTTTACACTTGATAACGGTTAGAGATACTTACTAACCGAAACGTCGTGTTTTAAAATAAATAAAGACAATGGAAGTCCGAAATTTTATTTCTACACAATCATTGTCTACGAGTTTCAAACAAAGAGTTGAAGAACGGTACGGACCCGGAATCAACAATCTATTCAGAGGCTACGAGAAGACCTAACTTAAAGTGATAAAGGAAGAAGAACACATTTCATTCTTGTGCGAGGCGCACGACAGTGGTGTCATTCCGGTTGGTTTCCGCCTAAAAGCCAACTTTCCGGGAGTGAGAACGAAGAAGATCTTAGAGAGGACCAGCCAAGCACTAATCCGATCCCAAATCAGTTACCATCGATGGAGAAAAGCCAACTTCAACGCCGACATGGAGGAGCGATTTGAGGAAATTAGACGACACACATGGGAGGAAGACTACGAACCGATACTGAGTAAAATTGACAGTACGTGTAACAGAGAACGACAGAAGATACGATCAACTCACCGAGAAAAACTTAAGAAACTACAGACACGTACTCAAGATAGAACAGACTCAACAACACCAAGCACTATAGTGAACATCTCCAAAAGGACTCTGAGCACCAACGAAGAATTGGTACTCAGTAAGGGACTTAAGTTCGCCATTGCACCGACACTGGAAATTATTGCGGCAATAGAGACCGTTAGTCTACCTCAACCCGAAGCTGATGAGTTTCGCCATAAAGTAAGAACAACGTTGGACAGAAAGAAGCAACAAAAGACAAACATCACCAGTCAAGAACAACGGGCAATCAAGAACCTGCAGGCTGACAAATCAATCAAGATTCTACCGGCCGACAAAGGAAACGCAACGGTGATCATGGATGTCGAGACTTACGACAAAAAGATCCAAGAAGTTCTGGAGAAAGGAGACTACAAGCAACTACCCAAAGACCCAACCACCACCATAGAAGGACGCATCTACAGGACTTTGAAGAAGTATGCTGAAAATATCCCGGACGCTGCTAGATCCCGCCTGACTCCACACCACAGTAAGGCACCACATTTTTATGGATTACCAAAGATCCATAAGAAGGATATACCACTGCGACCAATTACCAGCTCCAGGGACTCACCGACCAGCACTTTGTCGAGGTTTTTGTTGGAAATAATTCAACCACTACAGGGTAAGTCCGAATCTTTTGTCAAAAACTCGGAACATTTTGTGGAGGTTTTAAAAGGTATCGAATTAGATCCCGGCGATAGATTTGTAAGTTTTGATGTAGAAAGTCTCTACACCAACGTGCCAATAAATGAGTCACTCAGTATCATTAAAAACAAATTACAAACTAATGATACACTTCACGAGAGAACAACGCTATCGGTGGAGGGGGTGATGGATCTTTTGGAGCTCTGTCTCCGTAACTCTTACTTTCAAGTGAAAGATAAGTTTTACGCGCAAAATGATGGACTCCCAATGGGTTCATCTCTTTCGCCAGTGGTAGCAAACATCTACATGGAGTGGTTCGAGGGCCATGCGATCAACACAGCAAGAGTCAAACCAAAACTATGGCTACGATACATGGATGACACATTTATTATATGGCCGGAAAATGATGACGAACTACAAAATTTTCTACACCATTTAAACGGTATTCGACCAACAATCAAGTGCACCATGGAAATTGAAAAAGATTCGGCCTTACCTTTTTTGGATGTTCTTGTCAAACGATTAGACAGAAACATTCAAACCACTGTATATAGGAAACCTACACACACGGGACAGTACCTAAATTTTAAGTCTAATCATTATGTTGCAACAAAACAAGGAGTTATAAGAAGTTTGTATTTAAGAGCCGTAAATATTTGTAGTAATAATAAAGAATTAACCACAGAAATTAACAACATTAAAAAGGACTTACAACAGAATGGTTATTCCGAGAAATTAATAAACTCAACGATATTTAAAATTAAAAACAAACTAAATGTACCAAATTCTCAAAATAATAATCCGTTAGGTGTTATTAACATTCCATATGTTCAAGGGATTTCAGAAAACATAAGACGAATAGCTAAACACTATAATATAAAAACAGTATTTTCTTCGGGAAATACGATAAGAAGTTTTGTAACTAAAACAAAACCAGACAATCCCTCAAATAATAAGGAATGTATTTACCAAATCCCGTGTGAGTGTGGTAAATCATATGTAGGTGAAACGAAACGCCATCTTCAGGTTAGAGTAAATGAACATCTAAAAAGTACCCAATTAGGGGATATTGAAAAATCCGGTTTAGCAGATCATGCATGGTCAAATGATCACAGGATTCAGTGGTCAGAAGCTAAAGTTTTACATAAGGAGTCGCATTGGCGAAAACGAAAGTTTATTGAAGCTGCGTATATAATGCAGAATAAAGAAGTTTTCAGTCAACCAAGTACGGACATACCAAACATATGGAAACCACTCCTTAAGGAAAACAGGCGTCTTAGGATTAAAAAAGGGGGCGGGCCGTCAGACCTGACTGCACACCAAGTAGTATAAGTAGTAGCCTAGAGACGAGATTGTTTAGTTTACACTTGATAACGGTTAGAGATACTTACTAACCGAAACGTCGTGTTTTAAAATAAATAAAGACAATGGAAGTCCGAAATTTTATTTCTATTTACGGTCATGTGAGATTTGTCACTCTCTTTTTTGTCTCTTGTTATGTAATAGACTATTTTTTTTGTAACCTTACCATATGAATAATAAAGTTACTCATTTCTGACCTTACTAACTAGAAGCCACAAAAAGGGTCCACCTATTAAAAAAAAATAATGAAACTGGGCCTCCTTTCAAGGGCCTCTCCAAATTATTTTTTGTTGTTTAGGGATAAAAACACAAGAGATACAAGTGTCACTGTTTATCCCTGGGATCAAAAGTGATAAATCAGGGATAAAAAATTAAAATCAGGGATGAAAAGTGATAGGTCAGGAAAGACAAACCAGGTTTATAACAGACGTAAATTTAAACTGCGCATTTAAAATATTTTAGACAAGTGATTCTTATTTGATTAAACAATCGTTTAACCCTATTTTTTATGCACCCACGCTTTTGCCTTAGTCTGTTAAAAGTCACGTTTGTGTACTTAAAATTTTCTAGTTTTTTATACAGCTAATGATTTTATTAAAACCGTTTAACTTAAAACTGTTTACCTATTTTTGAGTTTGATGTTTGGCTCCACTCCACTTACCTGTTCCAACTTAATTTCTAAAATCCTAAATTAAAATCAGCGACGTTATATACCCCAAAGTTTTAAATTTGATACAGATATCGGTTGACAAATGAATTTTATTTTATATTAGTTTAAAAATTGTATTGAGTGATCTTAAGCACCACAAAGTAGCAAGTTTGAATCAAATCAATTAATAAATGCTTATGAAAAATTTTGCAGCCGTCATGTTCATTTTTGTAAGTTTCAGTTTCCGTATTTAATACATACTGGTTGATGAATGGGGAACTCCGCCATTTGTTTTTTTTTAAGATTGATGAAAATAAACTGAGTAGGTGGATTTACTCCGACAATTCTCTCACTCATAAAAATGTCTAGACTAGAGTCTTTCCAAACGTTTTCCGAGTTTTCCGAACATTTCACGAGTTTCTATGGAAACAATTCCTGAGTTTTCCGAAAAAATTTTCAAAGTTTATTCCAATATTTCCGAGTTTTTGGGGTCAATTTTTATTTTCAATTTTAATCAATTCAATTCAATTTCAATATATTTATTTGCCACATTTTTTACATGGAAATGAGTTTTATACCTTAAGTAAGTAAATATATCATGAAATATACATTGCAATGGTTTCTTTGTACCTACATAAATGTAATTAAGCCCATTTACCGGAATTCAACAAAGTTAAAAAAATAACAAAAATAATAATAATTGTGACAAACTTGATGGATTCAGGAAAAAGTTTTTTCTTGGTTTAGTGTTGTTTTTTAGACTAAAAAAAGTTTAAAAAAATTAAATAAATAAAAGTAGAAATAAATAAATGCAAAGTAGTTATACTACCACAATGAAAAAAAAAAAATAATATATAAAAGTGAAAAAAAGTAATGAAATATTCTTGAAGACCAGTTTCTAGTTAAGTATCTATTCATTTATTATAATTTTGGATAATTTTGAAGTAACCAAGTGCATATTTATTTTTTTAAATAATTTTTTTTGACATTGTGTTTGAGTTCAGATGGTAGCAGGTTAAAGTGTTCTTTTTCAATATATGTATAGCAGCTTTGACCAATTGTTTTTTGTTTTCTTGGTAGTCTATTTTCCACAACAAATCTTGTGTCAGGAATATGTGGGATTTCTGGAAACAGTAGATTATGTTGACCTAGAAAGAGAACAGAATATTTATAATAGAGTTAGTTGTCTTAAACTGAGTAAGTTTGTGCCTTTGTACAAATTTTGAGTTTTTCTAAACATTACACAAGTTTTCTTTGAGCATTTGCTGAGTTTTTTGAACATTTTCAGTTTTCCAAAAATTTTCCTAGTTTTTCTGAATACTTTCCCAGCTTTCCAAAAACTTTCCTAGTTTTTCTGAACATTTTCCGAGATTTCCGAAAATTTTCCTAGTTTTTCCGAGCATTTCCCGAGGTTTTTTGAACATTTTCAAAGTTTTCTGAAAATTCTTTGAGTTTTTCTAAACATTTTTCCGAGTTTTTTCGAACATTTGTAAAGTTTTTTTAAAACTTTTCTCGAGTTTTTTAAACATTTTCCAAGTTTTTGCGAACATTTCGCAAGTTTTATGAAAATGTATGTTTCCTAACATTTCCCAAACATTTTCCGGGGTTTTCCTGACATTTCCCATGTTTCCCGAAAATTTCTTGAGTTTTTCCAAAAAATTCCTGAGTTGTCCGAAAATTTTTAGCAACAGGTTTAAGGACTGTACATGTGTTTCTGGCCTTAACTCTTGGAAGTCAGAAAATATATCTACTTTTTCTTACCTACATATCTATGCCCTCCACTGGGCAAGACGCGTCCACCCCTGACGAAGGTTGCATGTATACTGAAAGCATAGAGAAAATAATAAAAGAGTGCTTAATTCTATGGTTCAAAAGCGGCAACAAGTTTACGCTAGCGCCACCCTTGGCTACTGGAAGAATTAAGAATGCGCGGGCGGGCTCGGCGGGCTTTTTAAATGATTTTTTTCTTAGTAAAGGTGCTATTTTTGAGGTCAGGCTAATTTCATGTATGCGAAAAGAATTTGGATATCAAAAATATATTAATTTTAGTCATGTAAACCTGTAAGATATCCAAACTTTTTCCGCATACATAAAAATTTGCATGACCTCGAAAATGTAATACTTAAATAAAAAACAATGTTTTTTAAAAAATGTAATATTTATTTTTTTAAAAACTGTTTTAGAAAAATCTAAAAATATTTAACAAATATAATGTTCTTTCTTAAATGTATAAACTAGGGATTTATATTACAAAAAACTGTGGATTTTTAGAAAACTTAAAAATAGTTAAACATGTACCACCTAATAATCCTTAATAAAACCAATATTAAAAAAAATAAGAACACACTTTTACAGTCTTCAATTTTCTAATTTCTAGGTTTATGTGGAATTGCTCAAATGTTGTAATGTAATTTTCATATATTCTTCACAATATCCATTCTCCAATCCATTTTTTAATAATAAAGGTGGCATATGATGTTATCCCATTGTTGATTGTTGCGTTGGATAACTAAAAAGCAAAAAAAAAGCTGCCTCATAATAGTAGGTATTTTATACAGGTGTTAATAAAGTATGTGGCCAAACTTCAGAGGATTATCTTGAGTGATTTTAAGAAAAAAAACTTTATATAACCATGCTTAGTTTTTGAGATATGGGTTATTAAAATATTAGTTTTTTGTTTGCTTTTTATTTATAACTCGTGCAGTTTTTGAGATATTTAGCTCAAATCTGGAACATGTTGTTTATCATTAAGCATGTCAAATATTAGGAAAAACTACAGGGTGATATTTTTTCCGCAGTAAGTTATTGGCAGATTTAAAAATGTAAAATGAATTCCTTGTTTTATTCAGAAATTTTTTGATCTGCAATATTTTTATCTCTAACCATTTTTCAGAAAAAAAAAACAAAATAAAATAACTTGTATCTTCAATTGCTATTTAGAAATTACATAAAACTCGCATAAAATTAAAATAATGCAGAGTACAAATTTTCCTTTTTTGTCTTTTCTTGGAAACAGTTAGAGTTACAAAAAATTGCAGAAGATCAAAAAGTTTCTGAGGAAAGGTGGCTGTTGCCTCCCCCACCCCAACAAGCCTTCCAACAAGCCTTCGTGTCGACTCTGTCTGAAATATGTATTTATATGTAATATAATTTCAGGGGCTAACCAAATTTTTAAGGGGGAGCTTAGCTCTTGAAGCTCTGCCCTAAGTACACTTTGGGCCTATTCTTAAATTATGTAATTGACCCACCTCCACCCTCTGTACAGAATTTTCAAGAAACAAAATACATTTAAAAAAAGTTATGTGTAATACAAGGCCAAACACTGATACCCCTTTGAGTATTAATTTTGAACATATAATTATTATGTTAAATGGCATTATGTATTTTAAGAATAGGCCCTAGTATGGGTGTGGAAAGAGACAGAACTTATTAACCAATATTTCTCTATTACTTACCTAAATAAAAAAACATTTGCAACCAAGCAGTGTGTACTCAATGTGATTGTAATGATCCATAAAAATCCATAATGTCTGTGTACCTAAAAAGTAAAAGCACTAGCTAGAATTTTGTTCAAACACTAAACTAAAAGACAGAAGCCTAAGGATTTTTAGACATTTTCCATATATTTCATGAATAAAAAAATTAAATAGGTGAAGATATGGCATAATAAGAACTCGGCTAATCTGGAGCAGGAGGTACTGTTTGAGAGGATTTGCCTTTTGAGTGTTTGTGTTGTCTGAATGTGAATGTCCTTAACTAAAAACAAATAAGTGCCTCCTAGATTAAATTAAATTTAAGTAAAATAGATTTGATACCATTAAACATTCAAGTCGAAACTGCACATTTTATAAGAACTTAACATTGATATAAGTGTAACATAACATTTATAAGAGTATAACATAACTTTTTATAAGAGTATAGCACAAGATTTATAAGAGTATAACATATAAATCTCTAAAAGTATAACATAACACATCTATAATAGGTGTGGCTTAAAATTAATTAGATTTCAACATTTATGACAATAATAATATTATGATCATTTTGTGATATTATATAAGATATATAAGTAGGTATGTATGTATGTATTCGAAAGTGGTGGCAGGCCCTACTGGACCTCCATGCACTGCGACCACAAATGAATCTATTGTGCCCACGTACCTACATACTGAGTTTGACTAAAGTGGCATATTTTTTTTTCCACCCAGTACATGAAAAAACTCTGCAGATTACAACAATAAATGATTTAGGCTTATATAAGTAGGTAGATATAATGAAAAAAAAGTATTATAGTATATGTAAACTTGACCAGTATTCTCCCGACGAGCTACCATGCAGCTCAGGGACAGTACTTCAATTGTATTAGGAATTTGTAACAAAACTTTGAAAATAAATTGAAATTTGAAATAACTGTGTCTCGAGTCCCTCAAAGACCTATTCTTGGGTGCACTAGTAACTAAAATATCTACTAAAACTAAAAATGTAAAATGCCGAAAAGGCAATACATCAATAATAATAAAATTATATGGACAATGACCCATAAGAAGGTGCAGATCTACGGGAGGGGAAATTCCCCCCCCCCCAAATCTCAAACTATATTAAGTTTTTACATACAGAATACACATCCTGGTCACAATGCAAAACTGTTTTATGCAATATTTATTATGATATCTACCCCCCCTAAATAAAGTTCCTTGATCCACCCCTGCCATAACTGAGGGGTGAACAGCTGAACCAAATTTGTACACCATCCTACAGGACTCAAATAAATTCTTGGTCCTGTAGTGTATTTTAGTGTCCTGTGGAGTCCTACACAGTCTTGTTAAAAAAATTTGTAAACCTGCTGTGGACAGATGATCACCCCTCCCGAACACACAATGCACCAATACTAAGTTGACACATTATATCTAAAACCAATGTATATGTTCAGTGTCAATCTGTAAAACAAGTATATAAATCAACCCTAACTTCGATAACATAAATTATCTTTCTTACCTTGTCTTAGTCACAAAACAAGACCAGTTTTGTCTGACAACACGCGCTTTAACACAAAACAGATCTCCTTTGTAGTGAAAAAGTTATTTCGTAGCAAAATTTTTGCATCCGAAAATTCCAGAAAAACAAACTAAGAATTTGAGGTTAGGTTTGACTCGACTGCGTTTACAATATACTTGTAACTTGCTTTTAAAAATGACTTGCAATTTGTAATATGGGTAGAATACCTGTATTATTTATTTATTTTTTTGGTTGCAACTTCTATTAACATTGATTGATGAATGTTACAGATGTTTATACCTATGCAACAACGAATAACAGAAATTTTTATTTAAACAGTGTAAATACTGAATTAGGATATAAGTCGTTGTTTTATAAAGGAATCAGATTGTATAACAAATAACCATTAGACATTAAAAATTGTAAATCAAATAATATGTTTAAGAGAAAAAAAAAGAAGTACATGTTGCCTAGTCAGCCTAAGTGGCGTATATAGAAAAAAGTTTCGGGGGGGGGGCCAGACCTTATAAAGACGTATTTTATACTATTTTATATTTGTATTTATGAAATATGTGGAAAATATCTAAAAAAATCTTAGCTTCGGGGGGGGGGGGGGGGGCGGGCATATATACGCCACTGGTCAGCCTGATTGTTTAAGTAAACCCTTGGTATCATATTATATTATATTATATTATATTATATTTTTTTATTTTAGTCTCTATATTATTTTTTTGGTGTATTTTAGTATAGTAACCTTTTCTCATAAGAAATATGGTAGCAATGTTTTTTTTAAGAATAGGATTAAAAACATTTTACAGTACAGTGTAAGTACTTGAGAAAGCTGTGTGTTACTAGATTATTCTTTTAGTAGGTAGGTATAGTTAGTTCTGTTGGTAATGATACAGGAATGCTTGTAATGATTTTTCGGTATTATTAGAGAAATATAGCCAGGCTATAATTGTGCCAGGCACTATTTTAACACATTTACATTGAAAACTGACAGTTAATCGTTCAAAATTCATACCAAAGTCGAATTTAAAACTATCGTCGTTTATATTCAATTAATAAAAGAAGGCACTATTTATTCCGGTTCATATAGTAAACAAAGGCCATGTGTTGAAAGATCACAGCTGATATTACAATGTGAAGGTGTCAAAATTGTGCCTGGCACAATTATAGCCTGGCCATATTTCAATAATTCTCTAATAATACCGAAAAACCATTACAAGCACATTCCTGCATCATTCCCAACAGAACTAACTATACCTATACCACGGATCACCTACCTACTAAAAGAATAATCTAGTAACACACAGCTTTATCAAGTACTTATACTGTACTGTAAAATGTTTTTAATCCTATCCTAAAAAAAAACATTGATGTCATCTTTCTTTATGAGAAAAGGTCACTATACTAAAACACACCAAAAGAATAATATGGAGACTAAAATAATAAAATATAATATAATATAATATAGTACCAAGGGTGGTTTACATAAACAATCAGGCTGACTAGGCAACAAGTACTTCTTAAGTTTTTCCTTATTGTAAAACAATGACTTATATCCTAATTCAGTTGAATAAAAATTGCTGTTATTTAACCTGGCTTTATTTCAATAATTTTTTTTTACGGTGCGCACTCGCAAGGAGATCCCTATCACGCTCGAGAAGCGGCAAGTGCGCGGAAATGTTGGTGTATGTTGGTTTTGAAAAGGTTCAGATTGTAACCTGCAGGGAAAAGTGTCGCAGGAAGCTTATTCCACAGCGATGCTTTTCTCCAGAGATATATTATCCATTATGTAATAATAAGAAGTAAATAGTTATTAGTATTATAAGTTTGGATTTGTTTTGTTATAGAAATACTGGTGTATGTATTAACATTTAAATGTATTTTTTATATTTATGTTTGTAATTTGAAATAGCATGATTTGCTAATAAAGATTTATTCAATTCAATTCTACATAGTAAACCATTTTTAACAACAAATGGCATTAGGAAAATACTAAGCGTTATGTGACAATTTTCTCAAAGTTTTACGTAATTTATGAACGACCCCAATCGAACAGAATAAAATTAGTTTTAAATACAAATAGAAACCTAGTCCGCGATTGCAGCGATGTGCGCTACTGGAACTTGTTGGCTGCGCGGCCCTATCTTTTCGGCAGTCTCTTTTTTACGAGTCGTTAAATACCGAGATGAATTCCATCAAAGGAGCATGCGCCAAAATTAACATCAAAATGTCTAATTTAAATTATTGGCGCGAATACCGGGATTGGCGCGAGATCGAAGAGCTTCACGTATAATAAAAAATTCAAGGTATAAAATAATGGTCAATTCTAATTTTTAGGTATGATTTTATGTAGGTATCGGGTGGTTTTTTATAACCTGAGCACTCAGCAACTTTATCATTGAAAATAATGGGCTATAATAAATTGTAGATTTTTTTGGTTAAAAGCCAACATAATTTTTTTCTGTCCGTCACCATGTACAGGGTGTCCCAAATTCGATGTTTTTGGGAGGTTTCAGGTATTTCTAGAGGGGCTAAAAAAACGTGATCCCCCTTTGCGACACTCAAATTTCAAAGGAAGCTTAAAGGTGAAAATCGCATTTTGATATAGCAAGCCGTTTTTAAACTACGGGGTGTTTCTAAAAAGTCTGCATTTTGGGAAGGGGTCTATAACTTGTTTATTTATTAATATTTTTTATTTATGTGAAAACAATTCTAAGACACTTTTTTAAGAGGAATTAAACTGTTAAATTAAATTTCATTTGTCACGTTTAGTTTTTGAGATATCACATAAAATTTTTTTTTTTTTATTTTTACCACATATTTTAGTTTGCTTAATGGGTTTAAAATATTTTAATATTATAAAATCATAAAAATAAAAAAATAATAAAGAGGTGATTCAAAAATAAAAATAAAGAAAACAATTTAAAAAAATAAAAAATTAAAATATTGGGTGTGATACATCATTTTAAAGGAAATTTTAAGCTGATTTTAAAAATCGAATAAAAAGAGAGTTATTCTGTAAGAAAAATAACAAATTTATGCAATATTTTAAAAACCAAAACAGATAAATAAAAACCGTTTACATCTGTCAATTCTTAAAGAAAAGATCTATAAGAAAGCTATTTACACAAAAGCAAAATGCAGACAAAAACACTCCGTAGCTTAAAAAAGGCTTGCTATATCTAAATGTGGTTTTCACCTTTAGGCTTCTCTTAAAATTTAAGCGTCGCAAAGGGGGCTTAGTTTTTTTCTATTTCCCCTAGAAATACCCGACACCACAAAAAACAACGAATTTGGGACACCCTGTACAGGGCGTGACAATGAAGTCGATTTTTTGAGAGGGAACACCCTGTATATTTTTGCATTTTAAGATTCGCCTTTTCTTTTTAATTTCAAAAATTTACAATATCTATGTGCTGCGATTAATATTTTTTGAGGTATATGCAGTATTTCTTCTATATTGCATTTCACGTTTATTTTGTTTTGCCATGGGAGTATTGACAAATTTAAATGCGCTAAATCTTAAAAAATGTTTATCGTAGCATAGACATACAGTAGAACCCCGATGACAGTGTTTATTCAAATTAAATTGGGCACTAAATAATTTGTCACACAACTTGCACGTCACCGGCATTTTCACAGCACAAAAACGACGAATTTTCATAAAAAAGAACTGGAAATTATTAAAGTTTTGCTGTATAAAACCATACTGAAATATCTCTCAGTTGATTGGTTGGCAGAAGTGACAGAACAACGCTTGCGCACGTCTTGGAATTCATCTCGGTATTTAACGACTCGTTCTTTTTTGTCTCTGACTGAAAGCAGTGATTGAAAGATTTTTCCAAATGATTTTGTATTAAATGAAATATCGGCAACACTGCAGTATGGAGGCAGAAACGCTTCCTCTCTCTTTTTTCCTATGTAAATTATTGCATAAGAAAAAAAAGACAGAGCTAGCATTTCAGTTCATGTGGTTACCTGCTATTACCAAACGATAGGGTCGTCACCGGTCGTCACCGGCTGCGTTCAAAGGTGCCGAGTGCGTGAATTTTAGAGTATGCTATTAGCCTAATGTAAATTGACTGTCTACTATATTATACTCGTTTCTGACCCAAGGCTGAAAATAATCACGTGACCCAAAATGATCGATTGAACTGACTACGACTAACCACGACCACCGATATTAAAGGCCCGGAATCGAATTTTTAGGGTCTCCTAATTTAATAATTTTGATAAATTTGTGTGATAGCATCAGACGGGCTCTGCAACGAAATAGCGCGTGTATAAATAACGCTTTTCAAAACAGCGCGTATCAAAATGCCGTATATTCATAATATCAGAATGGCGCGTGTACAAAATTGCACATATCAAAATAGCGCATGTATAAAATAGCGCCTCTTAAAATAGCGCGTGTTTTAAATGACGCGTATCAGGTCTGCTTAGGTATATTTACACCTTAATAGTTTGCCAAACTTAACACAACTCATATAGTTCGACTGTATTTTTTGAAAAACACAACTTCCCTGACTTCTTTCCGGGGATCCTAGCGGGTGGCATATTTGTAAACGACGTCCATGATTGCGATTCGGTTGTAGCCCGAACGCTGCCGTAACCGTGTCAATGAAGCCCTATTCTACATTGACACGGTTCGGTTACGTTGGCGATCGATTGACAACGGTTAGGTTTCACATTTTCTAGGATCCCGGGACAGAGGTCAGGAGAGTATGTTTTAAAAAAATATATGTATGTTAGAAATTTACGAATTCTTTCTTAAGGAAGATTGTGGTTCTAAAATCCAGACTGATTTTTAACGAACATTTTTGCGATCACGGGTGTTAGTTACCCAAGCGATTTACCATATCGTCTGCTATTTACCAGAGATGTTTGGGCGAAAGCCGACTGGCGATCCTGGGTGTTGTATACAAATATGCTAGCGGGTGTGTGTAACCAAACCAAAACATTTTTTTGATTTTGTTTTATTTAGCCCCCTGTCCTCATTTTGGGAGGTCGAAATTGGTGTGTCTTTAGCTTTGTCAATTGATCGCAAACATATTCTAATCGGTCCAGATACCACCTGACTTTTCTCACCTAAAAAAATGTTCCCAATGTCCCGCTATTTTAAACACCAGTCATTTTTAGACGTGCTATTTTGATACGCTCTGTTTGGAACCTGCGCTGTTTTAAACACGCCCTGTTTTGAATAAGCTTAAATGAAGGCGCTATTTTGATACGCGCTATTTTGTAACGGATCCGAGCCTATCAGACTTTTTTATCACCCCATTTGATTGCATCGATTGCCTCTGGTTTGGTGGCTTTCATTTACAATTCTGTACGTCAGAGTTAAGCTATGACAACTTCCCATTTCTTTTTTTTTATGAGACATTTAAGAAAAGGTTTTTCTGTTTGCACACATGGAGTTGTCATATTATAGGATACGGTAAATATAGCCTAGGACAAAACTAAAATCATAAAACTTCTTTTTGAAAACACAAAGAAAATAAATGGATCCATGACGGATCTGATACCTTCCTAACCCATTAGCACACTCCAAGAAAAGTCCATGCTATATCAACCTTAAAAACAGTTTCTTTTAAATATATCCAACCAAACCAAGTTTTTGGTTATAACACAAATTTTTTAAAAAAATGTGCGATACAATATTCCGAAAACCGCATATTGAGGCGACGCTCCGTTAAAAAGTTAGCATTTTGTAAATCTTTTAACTGTCAAAAAACTGTTGATAAATTTCGACCAAAATCGAATCAACTCGTTACAGTATCGAATACTATTTTACCTAAAAATTTATTGAAAATCGGTTGGGCGGTTTAGGAGCTATCATGTTACGGACAGAGTTACATACATACACACACAATATACATACATACATAAGCTCCTAAACCGCTAAACCGATTTTCATAAAACTTTCAGGTTAAATAATCTTCGACACTAACGAGCTGATTAGATTTTCGTCAAAATCCATTAGGCCTAATGACAGGTTTTTGATAATTAAAATTTTTAAAAATGCTAACTTTTTAACAGAGCATCGCATCAATATGCGGTTTTCGGAATATAGTAGACTGCATTCTGTAGTATTTTCATTACAATCACATTATTAGAAGTCCTCGGTCAATCAGAGACACTAAAATAAGGACCACGCTCTAGCTCCCTTATATTGGTTGGTGGGAGGCTAAAACTTTCACTGAATAGTTTCTTTAACCTTATGAACGTCCAGGCTAAATTTCATTACAACCACATTATTAGAAGTGCGTTTTCAATCAGAGCAACTAAAATAAGCACCACGCCCTAGCTCCCTTATGGTGGGTGGTGTCGGGCTAAAATTTTCACTGAATAGTTTTTTTAACCTTATTAACGTGCATGCTAAATTTCATTACAATCACATTATTAGAAGTCCTCGGTCCATCAGAGACACTAAAATAAGGACCACGCCCTAGCTCCCTTATGGTGGGTGGTGGGGGGCTAAAATTTTCTTTGAATAGTTTTTTTAACCTTATCAACGTGCACGCTAAATTTCATTACTATGACATTATTAGAAGTCCTCGGTCCATCAGAGACACTAAAATAAGGACCACGCTCTAGCTCCCTCATGGTGGGTGGAGGGGGGCTAAAATTTTCACGGAATAGTTTTCTTAACCTTATGAACGTGCGTGCTAAATTTCATTACAACCACATTATTAGAAGTGTGCGGTCAATCAGAGCAACTAAAATAAGGACCACGCCCTGTCTCCCTTATGGTGGGCGGTGTGGGGCTAAAATTTTCACGGAATAGTTTTCTTATTCTTATGAACGGGCGTGCTAAACTTCATTACAACCACATCATTAGAAGTGCGCGGTCAATCAGAGCAACTAAAATAAGGACCACTCTCCCTTATGGTGGGTGGTGGGGGGCTAAAATTTTCACTGAATAGTTTTCTTAACTTTATGAACGTGCGTGCTAAATTTCATTAAAATCACATTATTAGAAGTCCTCGGTCCATCAGAGACACTAAAATAAGGACCACGCCCTATCTCCCTTATAGTGGGTGGTGGGGAGCTAAAACTTTCACTGAATAGTTTCTTTAACCCTATGAACGTCCATGGTAAATTTTATTATAACCACATTATTAGAAGTGCGTTTTCAATCAGAGCAACTAAAATAAGGACCACGCCCTAGCTCCCTTATGGTGAGTGGTGGGGGGCTAAAATTTTCACTGAATAGTTGTCTTAACTTTATGAATGTGCGTGCTAAATTTTATTACAATCACATTATTAGAAGTCCTCGGTCCATCAGAGACACTAAAATAAGGACCACGCCCTAGCTCCCTTATGGTGGGTGGTGGGGAGCTAAAATTTTCTTTGAATAGTTTTTTTAACCTTATCAACGTGCATGCTAAATTTTATTACTATCACATTATTAGAAGTCCTCGGTCCATCAGAGACACTAAAATAAGGACCACGCTCTAGCTTCCTCATGGTGGGTGGTGAAGGGCTAAAATTTTTACTGAATAGTGTTTTTAACCTTATCAACGTGCATGCTGAATTATATTACAATCACATTATTAGAAGTCCTCGGTCAATCAGAGACACTAAAATAAGGACCACGCTCTAGCTCCCTTATAGTGGGTGGTGGGGAGCTAAAACTTTCACTGAATAGTTTCTTTAACCCTATGAACGTCCATGCTAAATTTCATTACAACCACATTATTAGAAGTGCGTTTTCAATCAGAGCAACTAAAATAAAGACCATGCCCTAGCTCCCTTATGGTGAGTGGTGGGGGGCTAAAATTTTCACTGAATAGTTTTTTTAACCTTATGAACGTGCATTCTAAATTTCACTACAATCACATCATTAGAAGTGCGTTGTCAATCAGAGCAACTAAAATAAGGACCACGCCCTAGCTCTCTTATGGGGGGCCGTGGGAAGCTAAAATTTTCACCGAATGGTCGCACTAACTTTGCGAACTTGTATGCCAAATTTCATTACAACTCCATTATTAGAATTGCCTGGTCCTTCAGTAAAAGTATGGTCAATGCGATTTTTTTGCCCTAGCTCCCTTATGGGGGCCGTGGGGGGCTAAAATTTTCACCGAATGGTCGCACTATCTTCACGGACTTGTATGCCAAATTTCATTGCAACTCCATTATTAGAAGTGCCTGGTCCTTCAGAAAAACTATGGCCAATGCGATTTTTTTGCCCTAGCTCCCTTATGGGGGGACTTGAGGGGCTAAAATTTTTACCGAATGGTCGTATTAACTTCACAAACTTGTATGCCAAATTTCATTACAATCACATTACTAGAGGTACGTGGTCCTTAATTGAGTGACCGGTCAATATTTTAAAACCTTCCGACTAGTTGACCTGCGTCACTTAGATCTTTGTCTAAATAAAGTATTTTTATATCGTTTATCTTTCTTTAGTATGTATAGGGAATCAAACTATGCGTGAGGCCATACAAAAGGAATACTTGTGGAAATAAAATAGAGTATTTACATGGTTCTTTTAATACGTGGCTGAAGTTAGCTTGAGATTCGGATTTCAATCTGCGTTAAAGTACGGTCGTCCAGAAAATAACAACTAAAAATGGTGTTAATAAAATCAAATTTCTTTTAGGATAGAAAATTATTAGGTTTAATCAGTTTATAATAAAAAAAAAATATTTTTCTGAATTATTGCACCCCGTGGCCCAAAAAAAAAAAATCTTTGAAACCTTTTTTAAACTTTTCAAAAATTAGTATAATTAAAAATAAGGTTTGTCAGATATTTCTTTCAACTAAGTATGACAAGAGATCGGAAAAAAATCTGCCTAACCCAGGTTATAAAGGTCTGCTACAGGTAAAAAAATGCTAGTTTTTTATTTGGCAATAAAAAGTTGAAAATAGTCTAAAAAACATACTGGTAACGGATAATATCAAATTTGGGTTTAGGGCATGAGCTACAGGGTGATATCGAAATTAGTAGTAAAATTTTCTAAAAATCATATTTTTAAAAAACAACAATGTCGAGAGCTTTCGTTTGCAAAAAATAGTTAGAAACACGTTAAACAGTCAGACCATTAACTGGTTGTATTACCTTTTGTTCCAGGAAATGAGCTGCAGGGTGATATCGAAATTACTAGTAAAATTTTCTAAAAATCACATTTTTAAAATCCAACAATGTCGAGAGGTTTCTTTTGCAAAAAATAGTTACAAACACGTTAAACAGTCATACCGTGAACTGTTTGTATTATCATTATACTTAGGAATTGAGCTATAGGGTGATATCGAAATTAGTAGTAAAATTTTCTAAAAATCACATTTTTGAAAAACAACATTTTCGAGAGCTTTAGTTTGTAAAAACAGTTAAAAACACGTTAAACAGTCAGACCATTAACTGGTTGTATTACCTTTTGTTCCAGGAAATGAGCTGCAGGGTGATATCGAAATTACTAGTAAAATTTTCTAAAAATCACATTTTTAAAATCCAACAATGTCGAGAGGTTTCTTTTGCAAAAAATAGTTACAAACACGTTAAACAGTCATACCGTGAACTGTTTGTATTATCTTTATACTTAGGAATTGAGCTACAGGGTGATATCGAAATTAGTAGTAAAATTTTCTAAACATCACATTTTTAAAAAACAACAATGTCGAGAGCTTTCGTTTACAATAAATAGTTAGAAATACGTTAAACAGTCGTACCATTAACTGTTTGTATTATATTTATTCTCAGAAATTGAGCTACAGGGTGATATCGAAATTAGTAGTAACATTTTCTAAAAATCACATTTTTAAAAAACAACAATGTCGAGAGCTTTCGTTTGCGAAAAATAGTTAGAAATACGTTAAACAGTCGTATCGTTAACTGCTTGTATTAACTTTGTTCTCAGGAATTGAGCTAGGTGATATCGAAATTAACAGTAAAATTTTCTTAAAATCACATTTTTAAAAAACATCAATGTCGAGAGCTTTCGTTTGCAAAAAATAGTTAGAAACACGTTAAACAGTCGTACCATTAATTGTTTGTATTATATTTATTCTCAGGAATTGAGCTACAGGGTGATATCGAAATTAGTAGTAAAATTTTCTAAAAATCACATTTTTAAAAAACAGCAATGTTGAGAGCTTTCGTTTGCAAAAAATAGTTAGAAACACGTTAAACAATCGTACCATTAACTGTTTCTATTATCTGTATTCTTAGGAATTGAGCTACAGGGTGATATCGAAATTAGTGGTAAAATTTTCTAAAAATCACATTATTAAAAAACAACAATGTCGAGAGCTTTCATTTGCAAAAAATAGTTAGAAACTCGTTAAACAATCGCACCATTAACTGTTTCTATTATCTTTATTCTCAGGAATTGAGCTACAGGGTGCTATCGAAATTAGTGGTAAACTTTTCTAAGAATCACATTTTTAAAAAACAGCAATGTCGAGAGCTTTCGTTTGCAAAAAATAGTTAGAAACACGTTAAACAGTCGTACCATTAACTGTTTGTATTATATTTATTCTCAGGAATTGAGCTACAAGGTGATATCGAAATTAGTAGTAAAATTTTCTAAAAATCAAATTTTTAAAAACAACAATGTCGAGAGCTTTCGTTTACAAAAAATAGTTAGAAACACGTTAAACAGTCGTACCACTAACTGTTTGTATTATCTTTATTCTCAGGAATTGAGCTACAGGTACAGCGCTGGTATTCGACGAATAGCACGAAATTTTATCGGCTGTCGAAATTTTGTTTTATTTTGTGTGTTTTAAGTGTAAATAAATGGTAAAAAGTGATGTTGCTTCAAACCATGTTACCATAATGTACATTTTGAATATTTTTTGTTTATATAAGTGGTGTTTTAGCTCTAGGTTTTATATTTTGAACATCTTATCAAAGTAAACAAAGTATAAAAGCCAGTACTATCTCAAGCGCGCCATTTATCACTTTGTAAACAGCGAACGATTGCAGGCCAGTACTGTGGCATCCGATACGCGAGCTGCGGTGAATTGTGCGTGCACTGAGATGTTTTGTATGCTGCTTACAACGTAGGTTCTTATGAATGCAGTATCAACTTTCGCCTCTGATTTGACTGGGGTTTTCTTTTTTGAGGCAGACATCTGAGGACTTAGGAAAACAACTAATTTAAATCAACTATGGCCCCGACAACCTGACTCAATGCCTTGAAAAAGTTAGCTGCAAAGTTTCAGGACCAGAACTGGGATGAAAACTGTTTAAAAAGTCCAACATCACTTAACAATAGCTACATTGAGATTGTTTCACCCACTGTATACAATGAGGACGAAAATGAGTCTGATCGATTAAAAAGTTTGACTTATATAATGAGTGATCTTAGAAACAAACTGGCAGACAGAACAATAGAAGTAAATGATTTGCGTTTAAGAAATAAGGAATTGACAAAATCTATAGAAAGATTAGAAGAAAAATTAATAATCTATAAATCATTAAATGACAAGTTATCCATAAAGGGTAAAATAAAGGACAGCAGTATGCAGACAGAAGAAAGAGACAAAATAACGGTAACGACACAGACGTCCTAAATCTGTGGAAGTTATAAATCGGACAATATTTTTATTAAAAGAAAACTAAAGAGGCAGCGACAGAAAAACAGAAAACTGATTGAGAAATTGAACAATATAAGACGAAAACATGTAAAAGTCGAACGAAAAAATGTTGCCACATTCTTAAACAAAACAATTGAAATTCCGGAAGAAATGTTTACATCAGAATCAGTGTTGGATGAATGTACTCAAGAACTTCAAACTATAAGAAATGAACTGATTAATCTGGAAGAGTGTCTGAACTCCAACACTGAAATAAAAAAATCTAAAACCATCCGAACAAGAGCTATGGAGACTCAGACGGATGAAGCTATTATGGCATCAAAAATTGCTTTTTCCTTAGAACAAAAAGTACATTCGGATGATCTTATTATATTGAACCATCAATTAGAGCAATCAAATAAATATCTGGAGGAAGAAAACCAACTATTTTTTGTGGAAAATGGGGCATTAAAGGACGTCATCACCAAGTATAACGAAAAAAAAATAAAAAATTAAGCGCCAAAGAAAAAAATCCCACAAAAAGAAATAAGCAAAGAGAGACGAATCAAAATAATGCTAACACAAACCACGCCACTATAAGTAAAAGAAAGTGCGTTATCGTAGTTGGATCAAATGGCAGACATCTTGGCGAAATGCTTGAGAAACAGAGGGACTTTCCTTATGTGGTTCAAACTATAATGAAACCAAATGCATTGGATATTGAAATTTTCATAACAGCAGACAAGGAAGCAAAAAATCTAGGCAGTGAGGATTTATTAGTGATTTGGCCGAGTAAGCCACATCTAAAATTTGTAGAAGTTATTAAAAGACACCACCAAACTACTGTTTTATTGTTGACTAGGCCTTACACCTATGATCTTGTTGGAAGGAATGCTATAAATGCCATTTATCAAGATAACCTATCTGCTTTTAGAGAAGCTTACACAAAAGGATTGTCTTCCCATAATATTATAGACTGCAACTCCATAATTCGTAGGTCTAATTACACAAGAAATGGCTTAAATATTGTGTCTACTGGATAATGGTTTCTCGCTCAGGCAATAAAGGAATATAGTCAAAAAATCACACAACAAAATCCTCAAGAATCCATGTCAAAAAAGCTACAGTAAAGCGCACAAGAAAAAACAAAAAAACAAACATCTAATTCTAAAAAAAAATCGAAAACACAAACAACCATAGTAAACAAAAGGGCAACTGAAAACGCTATGCTTGGTGAAAATATTCAAAAAAAGGGCCCATTTTTTCGAGGCTACAAAA
The DNA here is from genome assembly GCA_963576565.1 of Aspidapion aeneum. Taxonomy (NCBI): domain Eukaryota; kingdom Metazoa; phylum Arthropoda; class Insecta; order Coleoptera; family Brentidae; genus Aspidapion; species Aspidapion aeneum. Next base: position 68,886,169 of record OY755042.1, on the reverse strand, counting down.
TATAAAAAATCAAATGGTGTCTTCTATCTAAACTGTTGTGGTTTCAACCAAACTAAAGCCGATTTCCTACTAGCGGAATACCCATTAATTGAAAATAGCATCAAATTGATTTGTTTCACAGAAACTTGGATCAACCGTGAAGGCATTCAAGCAATCAACTTTCCTTCTTTTCATTTGGCGGCACATTTTAGCAGAACTAAGTTTAAACGGGGCGGTGTGACGATTTGGTGTAGACAAGGAGTGAGTTATCAGGAAATCAAGTTGGACGAGTACTGTATAGATAAGGAATTCGAGGTATGTGCAATTAAAATTTTAAATAAAAACAAACCCACAGTGGTAATTATCACTTATAGGTCACCAATTTTTAGTTCTTTTAAACATTTTGAAACTCACTGTGTACGTTTGCTAAATATTGTAGATAAAATTTCAAAACCAAATCAGACTTTGATAATTATGGGAGATTTTAATTGTGACCCATTTAGAGACTCTAAGAATTACATATTACTCTCAGATACATTGTCAAGTTTTGAATTAAAAAATCAAGTAAATCAACCCACTAGAGGTAAATGTCAGTTAGATCATGTATTTACAAACAATCTATCGAGCACAGAAGTCTTTTCGCCCAATTGCATTTCGGATCATAACATAATAGCGCTTTTTGTTTGAAACTCGTAGACAACGATTGTGTAGAAATAAAATTTCGGACTTCCATTGTCTTTATTTATTTTAAAACACGACGTTTCGGTTAGTAAGTATCTCTAACCGTTATCAAGTGTGAACTAAACAATCTAGTCTCTAAGCTACTACTTATAATACTTGGTGTGCAGTCAGGTGTGACGGCCCGCCCCCTTTTTTAATCCTAAGACGCCTGTTTTCCTTAGGGAGTGGTTTCCATATGTTTGGTATGTCCGTGCTTGGTTGACTGAAAACTTCTTTATTCTGCATTATATACGCAGCTTCAATAAACTTTCGTTTTCGCCAATGCGACTCCTTATGTAAAACTTTAGCTTCTGACCACTGAATCCTGTGATCATTTGACCAAGCATGATCTGCTAAACCGGATTTTTCAATACCGCTAATCAGGTATTTTTTAGATGTTCATTTACTCTAACCTGAAGAGGGCGTTTCGTTTCACCTACATATGATTTACCACACTCACACGGGATTTGACAAATACATTCCTTATTATTTGAGGGATTGTCTGGTTTTGTTTTAGTTACAAAACTTCTTATCGTATTTCCCGAAGAAAATACTGTTTTTATATTATAGTGTTTAGCTATTCGTCTTATGTTTTCTGAAATCCCTTGAACATATGGAATGTTAATAACACCTAACGGATTATTATTTTGAGAATTTGGTACATTTAGTTTGTTTTTAATTTTAAATATCGTTGAGTTTATTAATTTCTCGGAATAACCATTCTGTTGTAAGTCCTTTTTAATGTTGTTAATTTCTGTGGTTAATTCTTCATTATTACTACAAATATTTACGGCTCTTAAATACAAACTTCTTATAACCTTCCTTGTTTTGTTGCAACAGAATGATTAGACTTAAAATTTAGGTACTGTCCCGTGTGTGTAGGTTTCCTATATACAGTGGTTTGAATGTTTCGGTCTAATCGTTTGACAAGAACATCCAAGAAAGGTAAGGCCGAATCTTTTTCAATTTCCATGGTGCACTTGATTGTTGGTCGAATACCGTTTAAATGGTGTAGAAAATTTTGTAGTTCGTCATCATTTTCCGGCCATATAATAAATGTGTCATCCATGTATCGTAGCCATAGTTTTGTTTGACTCTTGCTGTGTTTATCGCATGGCCCTCGAACCACTCCATGTAGATGTTTGCTACCACTGGCGAAAGAGATGAACCCATTGGGAGTCCATCATTTTGCGCGTAAAACTTATCTTTCACTTGAAAGTAAGAGTTACGGAGACAGAGCTCCAAAAGATCCATCACCCCCTCCACCGATAGCGTTGTTCTCTCGTTAAGTGTATCATCAGTTTGTAATTTGTTTTTAATGATACTGAGTGACTCATTTATTGGCACGTTGGTGTAGAGACTTTCTACATCAAAACTTACAAATCTATCGCCGGGATCTAATTCGATACCTTTTAAAACCTCCACAAAATGTTCCTAGTTTTTGACAAAAGATTCGGACTTACCCTGTAGTGGTTGAATTATGTCCAACAAAAACCTCGACAAAGTGCTGGTCGATGAGTCCATGGAGCTGGTAATTGGTCGCAGTGGTACATCCTTCTTATGGATCTTTGGTAATCCATAAAAATGTGGTGCCTTACTGTGGTGTGGAGTCAGGCGGGATCTAGCAGCGTCCGGGATATTTTCAGCATACTTCTTAAAAATCCTGTAGATGCGTCCTTCTATGGTGGTGGTTGGGTCTTTGGGTAGTTGCTTGTAGTCTCCCTTCTCCAAAACTTCTTGGATCTTTTTGTCGTAAGTCTCGACATCCATGATCACCGTTGCGTTTCCTTTGTCGGCCGGTAGAATCTTGATTGATTTGTCAGCCTGCAGGTTCTTGATTGCCCGTTGTTCTTGACTGGTGATGTTTGTCTTTTGTTGCTTCTTTCTGTCCAACGTTGTTCTTACTTTATGGCGAAACTCATCAGCTTCGGGTTGAGGTAGACTAACGGTCTCTATTGCCGCAATAATTTCCAGTGTCGGTGTCTGTGCCGGTGCAATGGCGAACTTAAGTCCCTTACTGAGTACCAATTCTTCGTTGGTGCTCAGAGTCCTTTTGGAGATGTTCACTATGTGGCCTATTAAAATGCGTAGGGTGACATTTGTGGCAGCTTAAAGACGTTGCCGCCATTTTGTGACACTGTAATTAGAATAATAACAATTTGCCAACTTGTGACACAACAAAACCACTGAATAATTAAACAAATATCTGGAAGCAGAACTGTATTTTCCAGCTAGGTAAAACATTGATATGCCCGGTAACTTTTATACAGTGGAGAAGGGGGGGGGGGGTTCAGAAATAAGAAAATTTTAAGTGCGCCACAGTGTTTAATACCAATGTTTCACAAAGAAGATCTTAAATAAAATACAGTTCAACCCAAACGTTGTAGCCAAACAATGAAATTCTACCTACTTCCGAGGCTTCCAGAGTATTTGTGTAATTAAAAAACCAAAAAAAAAATTGACTAATAACCCAAATAAAATTCTAAAAGATTGGATTAAGATGACATAACTAGAAGCACTTTACAGGCAGGTGCACATTTCCAACAGGTCACAGTGTACCTACATCTGAGTCAGTAGTGTGAGACTCAGTTATATAAATGATTGTTAAAAAAATATATATATATATATATATATACTTCCAAAATTATTCCGTCATAGGGGAGATCTGGACCAAATATCTGCTGTCATCATTCTACGCTAGGTAGAATGAGACAGACAGCAACCCAGTCCGAGATCTACCCCATGAGGCAAAACAATGTAAGGAAACCGCTAAAAAAAATATAACCTCATCTCTCTTTTGTCTCTGCAAAGTTGGTCAATTGGGCTGTACAAATAACACAAAAATTTAGTTCATCTTGTATATTTCAAATTAAAATCTAGGGGTAAAATAGAAATTATCATAGGTAAAGACAAAATAAGGATGAATCCAAGTTGGAACAAACTAGCAGGGCTTTTTCAATTGTACAATAAAAATAGTTAGGCCGCAAAATGGTGGTCATGACGTCATACCTTTATCTTGCGTTTACAAGAAGTGTTAAAACTATATTGAAAATTTATATGGAGAGATTATGACTAAATTATTTTGAAAATTTATATGGAAAGATTATGTCTAAATTATATTGAAAATTTATATGAAAAGATTATATCTAAATGTCTACTTGCTCCTACCTTGGTCCTTTAATTATCTTATGGTTAAATAAAAATGTGTTTTATTGTGTAAACCTGGAGGTGGTGTACTCCGACATTCCTCTAAAACATGGTGTTGTTCTCCTGCTACTCCGGTCCTGGTTTGTTCGCGCCTCCCCTACTGCCGCTTAGCACATCACGCTAGGGCAGCACAAGGTCTCAAGTGTTGATGGATACTTGCCCGAGCGTAAATCCCTGTGGAAAATGAAATGTTTCAGTTTCCTGGAATTCGTCTATTTTGCACGAAGTTCCCCTACACCGAGTAATTTAACCAAGAACCCCATGTCGACTCAATAAAATAAAGTAGATTTAAACAGATGAACTAAACTAATCCTAATGTACCTTTCCCAGGGTTACAAGGCTCCACCTGGCTTCACACCAGCGTCCAGCCCAACTGTCCCGTCGGTGGAATTGACAGGGCTGTAGACAAAGGAGAAAAACAATATATAGTTTTTATCCAAAAACGTGGTCTTAAAAAAAAATAAAAAACTCCAAAAATTCCCCATGTCTCTTGTCGAAAAGTACATTTTACACGAAAAATAATTACAATCTGGGAGGCAAATATTATCTTGAAGTGTCCTCGAATAATAAAAAAAATGAAAAAAAATAAAATCGAACTTACCACTGCTCTTATTTCCCGTAGAAAGGGCGTGGGCCGCCTTAAATCCCTCTATGCAGAGGATATGAGCCGTCCACGAGATACGCCTCACGACGGACTCACTCTTCACAGTCTCTGGGGCAGAACCTGCAGTTTCTGCAGTGCCACTAACCAAAAACAATGGCGATCCCAGAGACCTGTTGCCGACCCAGCCAAAATTCGTTAGGAAAAGAGACCAGGCACTTTGTCGAGAACACAAAAAATGAAGTGGCCGGAGACCGCTTTCTAAATGTGGTGGGGACAGTAAAACACACAGTACCAACCTAATTTTCCCGGTTAAATTCAAATAAGGATGCAAACCTATTTATAAAAAAAACGCTGTCATCAAAATATCACTAAATGCGGTTTGCAACACTGGAGGAAAAACCCGCGGTTTTCAAACCAACCAATGAGGAAATACACCAATACCTCCACACCGGTATATAGGGGGCAGCACCGACTAAGGGGATAGAAAATACGTAAAACGCACACTGAGGTGTTGTCGGATCCATTTCCACGGTTGGAATTGAAAACTCGTAGACAATGATTGTGTAGAAATAAAATTTCGGACTTCCATTGTCTTTATTTATTTTAAAACACGACGTTTCGGTTAGTAAGTATCTCTAACCGTTATCAAGTGTGAACTAAACAATCTAGTCTCTAGGCTACTACTTATACTACTTGGTGTGCAGTCAGGTGTGACGGCCCGTCACACAGAACAAACAAAGAGTTGAAGAACGGTACGGACCCGGAATCAACAATCTATTCAGAGGCTACGAGAAGACCAAACTTAAAGTGATAAAGGAAGAAGAACACATTTCATTCTGGTGCGAGGCGCGCGACAGTGGTGTCATTCCGGTTGGTTTCCGCCTAAAAGCCAACTTTCCGGGAGTGAGAACGAAGAAGATCTTAGAGAGGACAAGCCAAGCACTAATCCGATCCCAAATCAGTTACCATCGATGGAGAAAAGCCAACTTCAACGCCGACATGTAGGAGCGATTTGACGAAATTAGACGACACACATGGGAGGAAGACTACGAACCGATACTAAGTAAAATTGACAGTACGTGCAACAGAGAATGACAGAAGATACGATCAACTCACCGAGAAAAACTTAAGAAACTACAGACACGTACCCAAGATAGAACAGACTCAACAACACCAAGCACTATAGTGAACATCTCCAAAAGGACTCTGAGCACCAACGAAGAATTGGTACTCAGTAAGGGACTTAAGTTCGCCATTGCACCGGCACAGACACCGACACTGCAAATTATTGCGGCAATAGAGACCGTTGGTCTACCTCAACCCGAAGCTAATGAGTTTCGCCATAAAGTAAGAACAACGTTGGACAGAAAAAAGCAACAAAAGACAAACATCACCAGTCAAGAACAACGGGCAATCAAGAACCTGCAGGCTGACAAATCAATCAAGATTCTACCGGCCGACAAAGGAAACGCAACGGTGATCATGGATGTCGAGACTTACGACGAAAAAATCCAAGAAGTTCTGGTTCGGTTCGGTTCATCACCACCACCATAGAAGGACGCATCTACAGGACTGCTAGATCCCGCCTGACTCCACACCACAGTAAGGCACCACATTTTTATGGATTACCAAAGATCCATAAGAAGGATATACCACTGCGACCAATTACCAGCTCCAGGGACTCACCGACCAGCACTTTGTCGAGGTTTTTGTTGGACATAATTCAACCACTACAGGGTAAGTCCGAATCTTTTGTCAAAAACTCGGAACATTTTGTGGAGGTTTTAAAAGGTATCGAATTAGATCCCGGCGATAGATTTGTAAGTTTTGATGTAGAAAGTCTCTACACCAACGTGCCAATAAATGAGTCACTCAGTATTATTAAAAACAAATTACAAACTGATGATACACTTCACGAGAGAACAACGCTATCGGTGGAGGGGGTGATGGATCTTTTGGAGCTCTGTCTCCGTAACTCTTACTTTCAAGTGAAAGATAAGTTTTACGCGCAAAATGATGGACTCCCAATGGGTTCATCTCTTTCGTCAGTGGTAGCAAACATCTACATGGAGTGGTTCGAGGGCCATGCGATCAACACAGCAAGAGTCAAACCAAAACTATGGCTACGATACATGGATGACACATTTATTATATGGCCGGAAAATGATGACGAACTACAAAATTTTCTACACCATTTAAACGGTATTCGACCAACAATCAAGTGCACCATAGAAATTAAAAAAGATTCGGCCTTACCTTTTTTGGATGTTCTTGTCAAACGATTAGACAGAAACATTCAAACCACTGTATATAGGAAACCTACACACACGGGACAGTACCTAAATTTTAAGTCTAATCATTCTGTTGCAACAAAACAAGGAGTTATAAGAAGTTTGTATTTAAGAGCCGTAAATATTTGTAGTAATAATGAAGAATTAACCACAGAAATTAACAACATTAAAAAGGACTTACAACAGAATGGTTATTCCGAGAAATTAATAAACTCAACGATATTTAAAATTAAAAACAAACTAAATGTACCAAATTCTCAAAATAATAATCCGTTAGGTGTTATTAACATTCCATATGCTCAAGGGATTTCAGAAAACAAAAGACGAATAGCTAAACACTATAATATAAAAACAGTATTTTCTTCGGGAAATACGATAAGAAGTTTTGTAACTAAAACAAAACCAGACAATCCCTCAAATAATAAGGAATGTATTTACCAAATCCCGTGTGAGTATGGTAAATCATATGTAGGTGAAACGAAACGCCCTCTTCAGGTTAGAGTAAATGAACATCTAAAAAGTACCCAATTAGGGGATATTGAAAAATCCGGTTTAGCAGATCATGCTTGGTCAAATGATTACAGGATTCAGTGGTCAGAAGCTAAAGTTTTACGTAAGGAGTCGCATTGGCGAAAACGAAAGTTTATTGAAGCTGCGTATATAATGCAGAATAAAGAAGTTTTCAGTCAACCAAGCACGGACATACCAAACATATGGAAACCACTCCTTAAGGAAAACAGGCGTCTTAGGATTAAAAAAAGGGGCGGACCGTCACACCTGACTGCACACCATTTAGTATAAGTAGTAGCCTAGATACTAGATTGTTTAGTTCACACTTGATAACGGTTAGAGATACTTACTAACCGAAACGTCGTGTTTTAAAATAAATAAAGACAATGGAAGTCCGAAATTTCTATAATAGCGCTTTATCACAATTGTCATAACACGTCTAAAAAATTAAATCCAATTCTAAAAAGCAGAGATTTCTAAAAAGCAGAGATTTTGGTGAAGAAAATGTTCAAAATTTTATAAGGGATTTGAATGATGAAATGTGGTTAAATGTTTATCGAGAAATGGATTTTAATTTGGCTTTCAATAACTTTCATAATACTTTTCTGTTCTATTTTAACAAGCATTTTCCACTTAAAAACTTTTATGTTAAACCAAATAAAGGTTGGGTAACTTTAGAAATAAAACAATATAGTCAAAACCTAAAAGAATTAAACACTATCAAAAACCAGTATCCGGAGCTAAAAGATATATATCTATCAGAAAAAAGAAAACATCTAGCATTACTAAAATCTATAAAAAAAGAGTTTTATCAAAACAGCATAGGTAATTCAAAAAATCAACAAAAAACGGTATGGTCGATTGTAAGGGAATTAAATAATAATAATAAAAGTAATTATTCTGAAGTAATTAATCTTGATATTGATGGATATATTATAAAAGACCAAAATCAAATTTGCAATTTTTTTAAACACAAATTTTACTTGAAGAGAATTAAAAATGTCAGAACTTACAGGAATTGTTGGTAAAAAACTTCAATCTAAAAATTCTTATGGTTTTGACGGGGTTTCCAGCACCATTATTAAAAAGTGTTTTGACAAGATTAATCTACCTCTTCTTTGTTTGATAAACAGATCATTTAAGGAGGGTGCATTTCCACAAAAATTACAAGTCAACAAGATTACACCTATTTTAAAAAAAAATAATAGACAGGAAGCAGAAAATTACAGACCGATTTCCCTTACATCAGTTTTTTCCAAAATTTTTGAATATTCTTTTTTATTGCAATTTGAGTCTTACTTAGCCAAACACAGAATCCTAAGGCCAAATCAGTTTGGTTATCAAAAGGGAAAGTCAACCGTGCATGCGGTGACA
>OY755042.1:67885284-68197284 GCA_963576565.1 Aspidapion aeneum | reverse complement strand
TAATATTATACCCAGATATTATTTTGTGTCTCAAATTAAAATAAAAGACATTTAAACTATGTATATTTGTATTCTTTATTTAATAGTAGATTATGTAGCCATATAAAGAGGTTTATAATAATGTAATTGAAGATCTCTCAACGCCCCAGCAAACACTTTGAGATTTTGTCTTCTTTCGCATTCTCACTGTCATGCGCTATTATATTATATTGTACATGTATGTTATAATAAAAATATGGGTAGGCGTATTTACTTAATGCGTAGTTTCTAGAATAAGTTAAGACGTAGTACCATAATTGCACAATATTGCTATTGTTTCAAGATCATATAAAAGTCATTTGATAAACATGTTTACTTCCATATTCTTCGGGAACCCATGTGAAGCTGTGTCAGCACTCTTGTTACTATAAGTAGGCTAGCAGGTAAACAACGTTTTTTAGGTTTGACTTAGCATCTAAACGGTTCACATCTAACTTTAAAGTTGTCTTATTTGTAAAAGTGACTAAATAAAATAAAGTTATTTTTTAAAAAAGAGTTTTATTAAGCTCGCATCTAAAATGTATGTACATATAACAAGAAATTTTCAAATTTATTTATTTCCTTTGAAAGTGTTGAGCAGAGGTACTTAAAACCTGTATTGCTTGTACAACAAAGAAAATAAATTTACAGAAAACACAACTTTTAAATCTAAAACAAAACTTTATTTCTCTAATAAAAGTCTGTCAGCCACCAAAAGTCGGGTACTCCAAAAGACTGTCTATTTACCTTTGTGAAATTAGCTCCATGGAGCCAGCTCCATACACAAAATTACAGTGGACCAGATAAACTATAATGGAACAATAAAAATATTAAGAACTCGTTTATTTTTTGGAATTCTGACTTGTAACTTGAACCACTTGTAAAGAAACCACCCTTCTATCGGAGCTATATATTATCATTTTGTTACAAACGTCAGTGGCGGAGGTAGGAATTTTTAAATTTTATTAAAGTCAATTTGGAGCTAGGTCCGTAATTATGTCATTTTGACAGATTCTGCCTAAATACTTGCACATATTATAAAGGGATCACCCCTCTATCGCCGCTATATTTCACAATTTTGTTACAAACGTCAGTGGCGGAGTTATGAATTTTTAAATTTTTATTGAAGTGAATTTGGAGCTGGGTCCCTAATTACGTCATTTCGACAGATTTTGCCTAAATACTCGCACACATTATAAAGGGATCACCCCTCTATCGCCGCTATATTTCACAATTTTGTTACAAAGGTCAGTGGCGGAGTTATGAATTTTTAAATTTTTATTGAAGTGAATTTGGAGCTGGGTCCCTAATTACGTCATTTTGACGGATTTTGCCTAAAAACTCGCACACATTATAAATGGATCACCCCTCTATCGCTCCTATATTTCAGAATTTTGTTACAAACGTCAGTGGCGGAGTTATAAATTTTTAAATTTTTATTGAAGTAAATTTGGAGCTAGGTCCCTAATTACGTCATTTCGACAGATTTTGCCTAAATACTCGCACACATTATAAAGGGACCACCCCTCTATCGCCGCTATATTTCACAATTTTGTTACAAACATCAGTGGCGGAGTTATGAATTTTTAAATTTTTATTGAAGTGAATTTGGAGCTGGATCCCTAATTACGTCATTTTGACAGATTTTACCCAAATACTCGCACACATTATAAAGGGATCGCCGCTATATTTCACAATTTTGTTACAAACGGCAGTGGCGGAGTTATATATTTTTAAATTTTTATTGAAGTGAATTTGGAGCTAGGTCCCTAATTACGTCATTTCGAGAGATTTTGCCTAAATACTTGCACATATTATAAAGGGGTCACCCCTCTATCGGCGCTATATTGCATAATTTTGTTACAAACGTCAGTGGCGGAGTTATGAATTTTTAAATTTTTATTGAAGTGAATTTGGAGCTGGGTCCCTAATTACGTCATTTTGACAGATTTTGCCCAAATACTCGCACACATTATAAAGGGATCGCCGCTATATTTCACAATTTTGTTACACACGGCAGTGGCGGAGTTATATATTTTTAAATTTTTATTGAAGTGAATTTGGAGCTAGGTCCCTAATTACGTCATTTCAAGAGATTTTGCCTAAGGGGTCACCCCTCTATCGGCGCTATATTGCACAATTTTGTTACAAACGTCAGTGGCGGAGTTATGAATTTTTAAATTTTTATTGAAGTTAATTTGGAGCTGGGTCCCTAATTACGTCATTTTGACAGATTTTGCCCAAATACTCGCACACATTATAAAGGGATCGCCGCTATATTTCACAATTTTGTTACAAACGGCAGTGGCGGAGTTATATATTTTTAAATTTTTATTGAAGTGAATTTGGAGCTAGGTCCCTAATTACGTCATTTCGAGAGATTTTGCCTAAATACTTGCACATATTATAAAGGGGTCACCCCTCTATCGGCGCTATATTGCACAATTTTGTTACAAACGTCAGTGGCGGAGTTATGAATTTTTACATTTTTATTGAAGTGAATTTGGAGCTGGGTCCCTAATTACGTCATTTCGACAGATTTTGCCTAAATACTTGCACATATTATAAAGGAATCACCCCACTATCGCCGCTATGTTTCACAATTTTGTTACAAATGTCACTGGCGAAGTTATGAATTTTAAAATTTTTATTGAAGTGAATTTGGAGCTAGGTCCCTACTTACGTCATTTCGACAGATTTTGCCTAAATACTTGCACATATTATAAAGGGATCACCCCTCTATCGCCGCTATATTTCACAATTTTGTTACAAACGTCAGTGACGGAGTTATGAATTTTTAAATTTTTATTGAAGTGAATTTGGAGCTGGGTCCCTAATTACGTTATTTCGACAGATTTTACCTAAATACTCACACACGTTATAAAGGGATCACCCCTCTATCGCCGCTATATTTCACAATTTTGTTACAAACGTCAGTGGCGGAGTTATGAATTTTTAAAATTTTATTGAAGTGAATTTGGAGCTGGGTCCCTAATTACGTCATTTCGACAGATTTTGCCTAAATACTCGCACACGTTATAAAGAAATCACCCCTCTATCGCCGCTATATCTCACAATTTTGTTACAAACGTCAGTGGCGGAGTTATAAATTTTTAAATTTTTATTGAAGTGAATTGGGAGCTAGGTCCCTAATTACGTCATTTCGACAGATTTTGCCTAAATATTAGCACATATTATAAAGGGATCACCCCTCTATCGCCCCTATATTTCAGAATTTTGTTACAAACGTCAGTGGCGGAGTTATATATTTTTAAATTTTTATTGAAGTGAATTTGGAGCTAGGTCCCTAATTACGTCATTTCGAGAGATTTTGCCTAAATACTTGCACATATTATAAAGGTGTCACCCCTCTATCGCCGCTATATTTCACAATTTTGTTACAAACGTCAGTGGCAAAGTTATGAATTTTTAAATTTTTATTGAAGTGAATTTGGAGCTGGGTCCCTAATTACGTCATTTCGACAGATCTTGCCTAATTACTTGCACATATTATAAAGGGATCACCCCTCTATCGCCGCTATATTGCACAATTTTGTTACAAACGTCAGTGGCGGAGTTATATATTTTTAAATTTTTATTGAAGTGAATTAGGAGCTGGGTCCCTAATTACGTCATTTCGTCAGATTTTGACTAAATACTTACACATAATATAAAGGGATCACCCCTCTATCGCCGCTATATTTCACAATTTTGTTACAAACGTCAGTGGCAAAGTTATGAATTTTTAAATTTTTATTGAAGTGAATTTGGAGCTGGGTCCCTAATTACGTCATTTCGACAGATCTTGCTTAAATACTAGCACATGTTATAAAGAAATCACCCCTCTATCGCCGCTATGTTTCACAATTTTGTTACAAACGTCACTGGCGAAGTTATGAATTTTAAAATTTTTATTGAAGTGAATTTGGAGCTACGTCCCTAATTACGTCATTTCGACAGATTTTGCCTAAATACTTGCACATATTATAAAAGAATCACCCCTCTATAGCCGCTATGTTTCACAATTTTGTTACAAACGTCACTGGCGAAGTTATGAATTTTAAAATTTTTATTGAAGTGAATTTGGAGCTAGGTCCCTAATTACGTCATTTCGACAGATTTTGCCTAATTACTTGCACATATTATAAAGGGATCACCCCTCTATCGCCGCTATATTTCACAATTTTGTTACAAACGTCAGTGGCGGAGTTATGAATTTTTAAATTTTTATTGAAGTGAATTTGGAGCTGGGTCCCTAATTACGTCATTTTGACAGATTTTACCCAAATACTTGCACACATTATAAAGGGATCACCCCTCTATCGCCGCTATATTTCACAATTTTGTGACAAAGGTCAGTGGCGGAGTTATAAATTTTTAAATTTTTATTGAAGTGAATTTGGAGCTAGGTCGCTAATTACGTCTTTCCGACAGATTTTACCCACATACTCGCACACATTATAAAGGGATCATGCCTCTATCACCGCTATATTTCACAATTTTGTTACAAACGTCAGTGGCGGAGTTATGAATTTTTAAATTTTTATTGAAGTGAATTTGGAGCTGGGTCCCTAATTACGTCATTTTGACAGATTTTACCTAAAAACTCGCACACATTATAAATGGATCACCCTTCTATCGCCCCTATATTTCAGAATTTTGTTACAAACGTCAGTGGCGGAGTTATAAATTTTTATTGAAGTGAATTTGGAGCTAGGTCCCTAATTACGTCATTTCGACAGATTTTGCCTAAATACTCGCACACATTATAAAGGGATCACCCCTCTATCGTTGCTATATTTCACAATTTTGTTACAAACGTCAGTGGCGGAATTATGAATTTTTAAATTTTTATTGAAGTGAATTTGGAGCTGGGTCCCTAATTACGTCATTTTGACAGATTTTGCTTAAAAACTCGCACACATTATAAAGGGATCACCCCTCTATCGCCCCTATATTTAAGAATTTTGTTACAAACGTCAGTGGCGGAATTATGAATTTTTAAATTTTTATTGAAGTGAATTTGCAGCTGGGTCCCTAATTACGTCATTTTGACAGATTTTGCCTAAAAACTCGCACACATTATAAATGGATCACCCCTCTATCGCCCCTATATTTCAGAATTTTGTTACAAACGTCAGTGGCGGAATCATAAATTTTAAAATTTTTATTGAAGTGAATTTGGAGCTAGGTCCCTAATTACGTCATTTCGACAGATTTTGCCTAAATACTTGCACATATTATAAAGGGATCACCCCTCTATTGCCGCTATATTTCACAATTTTTTTACAAACGTCAGTGGCGGAGTTATGAATTTTTAAATTTTTATTGAAGTGAATTTGGAGCTGGGTCCCTAATTACGTGATTTCGACAGATTTTGCCTAAATACTTGCACATATTATAAAGGGATCACCCCTCTATCGCCGCTATATTTTACAATTTTGTAACAAACGTCAATGGCGGAGTTATGAATTTTTAAATTTTTATTAAAGTGAATTTGTAGCTAGGTCCCTAATTACGTCATTTCGACAGATTTTGCCCAAATACTCGCACACATTATAAAGGGATTACCCCTCTATCGCCCCTATATTTCAGAATTTTGTTACAAACGTCAGTGGCGGAGTTATAAATTTTAAAATTTTTATTGGAGTGAATTTGGAGCTGGGTCCCTAATTACGTCATTTCGACAGATTTTGCCTAAATACTTGCACATATTATAAAGTGATCACCCCTCTATCGCCTCTATATTTTACAATTTTGTTACAAACGTCAGTGGCGGAGTTATGAATTTTTAAATTTTTATTGAAGTGAATTTGGAGCTAGGTCCCTAATTACGTCATTTCGACAGATTTTGCCCAAATAATCGCATACATTATAAAGGGATCACCCCTCTATCGCCGCTATATTTCACAATTTTGTTACAAACGTCAGTGGCGGAGTTATAAATTTTTAAATTTTTATTGAAGTGAATTTGGAGCTAGGTCCCTAATTACGTCATTTCGACAGATTTTACCTAAATACTAGCACATATTATAAAGGGATCACCCCTCTATCGCCCCTATATTTCAGAATTTTGTTACAAACGTCAGTGGCGGAGTTATATATTTTTAAATTTTTATTGAAGTGAATTTGGAGCTAGGTCCCTAATTACGTCATTTCGACAGATTTTGCCTAAATACTTGCACATATTATAAAGGTGTCACCCCTCTATCGGCGCTATATTGCACAATTTTGTTACAAACGTCAGTGGCGGAGTTATATATTTTTAAATTTTTATTGAAGTGAATTTGGAGCTGGGTCCCTAATTACGTCATTTCGACAGATTTTGACTAAATACTTACACATAATATAAAGGGATCACACCTCTATCGCCGCTATATTTCACAATTTTGTTACAAACGTCAGTGGCAAAGTTATGAATTTTTAAATTTTTATTGAAGTGAATTTGGAGCTGGGTCCCTAATTACGTCATTTCGACAGATTTTGCCTAAATACTAGCACATGTTATAAAGGAATCACCTCTCTATCGCCACTATGTTTCACAATTTTGTTACAAACGTCACTGGCGAAGTTATGAATTTTAAAATTTTTATTGAAGTGAATTTGGAGCTACGTCCCTAATTACGTCATTTCGACAGATTTTGCCTAAATACTTGCACATATTATAAAGGGATCACCCCTCTATCAACGCTAAATTTCACAATTTTGTTACAAACGTTAGTGGCGGAGTTATGAATTTTTACATTTTTATTGAAGTGAATTTGGAGCTGGGTCCCTAATTACGTCATTTCGACAGATTATGCCTAAATACTTGCACATATTATAAAGGGATCACCCGTCTATCGCCGCTATATTTCACAATTTTGTTACAAACGTCAGTGGCGGAGTTATGAATTTTTAAATTTTTATTGAATTGAATTTGGAGCTGGGTCCCTAATTACGTCATTTTGACAGATTTTGCCAAAATACTCGCACACATTATAAAGGGATCACCCCTCTATCGCCGCTATATTTCATAATTTTGTGACAAAGGTCAGTGGCGGAGTTATAAATTTTTATTGAAGTGAATTTGGAGCTAGGTCGCTAATTACGTCTTTCCGACAGATTTTACCCACATACTCGCACACATTATAAAGGGATCATGCCTCTATCACCGCTATATTTCACAATTTTGTTACAAACGTCAGTGGCGGAGTTATGAATTTTTAAATTTTTATTGAAGTGAATTTGGAGCTGGGTCCCTAATTACGTCATTTTGACAGATTTTACCTAAAAACTCGCACACATTATAAATGGATCACCCTTCTATCGCCCCTATATTTCAGAATTTTGTTACAAACGTCAGTGGCGGAGTTATAAATTTTTATTGAAGTGAATTTGGAGCTAGTAATACTCGCACACATTATAAAGGGATCACCCCTCTATCGCCGCTATATTTCACAATTTTGTTACAAACGTCAGTGGCGGAATTATGAATTTTTAAATTTTTATTGAAGTGAATTTGGAGCTGGGTCCCTAATTACGTCATTTTGACAGATTTTGCCTAAAAACTCGCACACATTATAAAGGGATCACCCCTCTATCGCCCCTATATTTAAGAATTTTGTTACAAACGTCAGTGGCGGAATTATGAATTTTTAAATTTTTATTGAAGTGAATTTGCAGCTGGGTCCCTAATTACGTCATTTTGACAGATTTTGCCTTAAAACTCGCACACGTTATAAATGGATCACCCCTCTATCGCCCCTATATTTCAGAATTTTGTTACAAACGTCAGTGGCGGAGTTATAAATTTTAAAATTTTTATTGAAGTGAATTTGGAGCTAGGTCCCTAATTACGTCATTTCGACAGATTTTGCCTAAATACTTGCACATATTATAAAGGGATCACCCCTCTATCGCCGCTATATTTCACAATTTTTTTACAAACGTCAGTGGCGGAGTTATGAATTTTTAAATTTTTATTGAAGTCAATGTGGAGCTGGGTCCCTAATTACGTGATTTCGACAGATTTTGCCTAAATACTTGCACATATTATAAAGGGATCACCCCTCTATCGCCGCTATATTTTACAATTTTGTAACAAACGTCAATGGCGGAGTTATGAATTTTTAAATTTTAATTAAAGTGAATTTGTAGCTAGGTCCCTAATTACGTCATTTTGACAGATTTTGCCCAAATACTCGCACACATTATAAAGGGATCACCCCTCTATCGCCGCTATATTTCACAATTTTGTTACAAACGTCAGTGGCGGAGTTATGAATTTTTAAATTTTTATTGAAGTGAATTTGGAGCTGGGTCTCTAATTACGTCATTTTGACAGATTTTGCCTAAAAACTCGCACACATTATAAACGGATTACCCCTCTATCGCCCCTATATTTCAGAATTTTGTTACAAACGTCAGTGGCGGAGTTATAAATTTTAAAATTTTTATTGGAGTGAATTTGGAGCTGGGTCCCTAATTACGTCATTTCGACAGATTTTGCCTAAATACTTGCACATATTATAAAGTGATCACCCCTCTATCGCCACTATATTTTACAATTTTGTTACAAACGTCAGTGGCGGAGTTATGAATTTTTAAATTTTTATTGAAGTGAATTTGGAGCTAGGTCCCTAATTACGTCATTTCGACAGATTTTGCCTAATAACTTGCACATATTATAAAGAGATCACCCCTCTATCGCCGCTATATTTCAAAATTTTGTTACAAACGTCAGTGGCGGAGTTATGAATTTTTAAATTTTTATTGAAGTGAATTTGGAGCTGGGTCCCTAATTACGTCATTTCGACAGATTATGCCTAAATACTTGCACATATTATAAAGGAATCACCCCTCTATCGCCGCTATGTTTCACAATTTTGTTACAAACGTCACTGGCGAAGTTATGAATTTTAAAATTTTTATTGAAGTGAATTTGGAGCTGGGTCCCTAATTACGTCATTTCGACAGATTTTGCCTAAATACTCGCACACATTATAAAGGGATCACCCCTCTATCGCCGCTATATTTCACAATTTTGTTACAAACGTCAGTCGCGGAGTTATGAATTTTTAAATTTTTATTGAAGTGAATTTGGAGCTGGGTCCCTACTTACGTCATTTTGACAGATTTTGCCTAAATACTCGCACACATTATAAAGGGATCACCCCTCTATCGCCGCTATATTTCACAATTTTGTTACAAACGTCAGTGGCGGAATTATGAATTTTTAAATTTTTATTGAAGTGAATTTGGAGCTGGGTCCCTAATTACGTCATTTTGACAGATTTTGCCTAAAAACTCGCACACATTATAAAGGGATCACCCCTCTATCGCCCCTATATTTAAGAATTTTGTTACAAACGTCAGTGGCGGAATTATGAATTTTTAAATTTTTATTGAAGTGAATTTGCAGCTGGGTCCCTAATTACGTCATTTTGACAGATTTTGCCTTAAAACTCGCACACGTTATAAATGGATCACCCCTCTATCGCCCCTATATTTCAGAATTTTGTTACAAACGTCAGTGGCGGAGTTATAAATTTTAAAATTTTTATTGAAGTGAATTTGGAGCTAGGTCCCTAATTACGTCATTTCGACAGATTTTGCCTAAATACTTGCACATATTATAAAGGGATCACCCCTCTATCGCCGCTTTATTTCACAATTTTTTTACAAACGTCAGTGGCGGAGTTATGAATTTTTAAATTTTTATTGAAGTCAATGTGGAGCTGGGTCCCTAATTACGTGATTTCGACAGATTTTGCCTAAATACTTGCACATATTATAAAGGGATCACCCCTCTATCGCCGCTATATTTTACAATTTTGTAACAAACGTCAATGGCGGAGTTAGGAATTTTTAAATTTTAATTAAAGTGAATTTGTAGCTAGGTCCCTAATTACGTCATTTCGACAGATTTTGCCCAAATACTCGCACACATTATAAAGGGATCACTTCTCTATCGCCGCTATATTTCACAATTTTGTTACAAACGTCACTGGCGAAGTTATGAATTTTAAAATTTTTATTGAAGTGAATTTGGAGCTGGGTCCCTAATTACGTCATTTCGACAGATTTTGCCTAAATACTCGCACACATTATAAAGGGATCACCCCTCTATCGCCGCTATGTTTCACAATTTTGTTACAAACGTCAGTGGCGGAGTTATAAATTTTAAAATTTTTATTGGAGTGAATTTGGAGCTGGGTCCCTAATTACGTCATTTCGACAGATTTTGCCTAAATACTTGCACATATTATAAAGTGATCACCCCTCTATCGCCGCTATATTTCAAAATTTTGTTACAAACGTCAGTGGCGGAGTTATGAATTTTTAAATTTTTATTGAAGTGAATTTGGAGCTGGGTCCCTAATTACGTCATTTCGACAGATTATGCCTAAATACTTGCACATATTATAAAGGAATCACCCCTCTATCGCCGCTATGTTTCACAATTTTGTTACAAACGTCACTGGCGAAGTTATGAATTTTAAAATTTTTATTGAAGTGAATTTGGAGCTGGGTCCCTAATTACGTCATTTCGACAGATTATGCCTAAATACTTGCACATATTATAAAGGAATCACCCCTCTATCGCCGCTATGTTTCACAATTTTGTTACAAACGTCACTGGCGAAGTTATGAATTTTAAAATTTTTATTGAAGTGAATTTGGAGCTGGGTCCCTAATTACGTCATTTCGACAGATTTTGCCTAAATACTCGCACACATTATAAAGGGATCACCCCTCTATCGCCGCTATATTTCACAATTTTGTTACAAACGTCAGTCGCGGAGTTATGAATTTTTAAATTTTTATTGAAGTGAATTTGGAGCTGGGTCCCTACTTACGTCATTTTGACAGATTTTGCCTAAAAACTCACACACATTATAAACGGATCACCCCTCTATCGCCCCTATATTTCAGAATTTTGTTACAAACGTCAGTGGCGAACGAAGTTTAAATTTTATTGAAGTAAATATGGATTTGAATAATTTTTTGTAAACGTTAATTCTAGGAAATTTCAAACTTTTCTGATAACTATATTTTTAAATAGGGGGGGGGGGGGGTGTAGAAAGGTTCACTTATAAGTTTAGAAAATGTATTTATTGTGCAATTTTTTCTTTATATTTTTATTACTGAGAAATCGATTTAAACCAATGGTTACAAGGATGTAAGTTGTGTCATCATTGTTCAAACCTAAGGTTTAAACCAGCGGCGTAGTGAGGGCAGGGCGACCGGGGCACCTGCCCCGGGCGCCAAAGTCAGGGGTAAAATAATTTTTTGGGGGAGCGCCAAACTTTAACCTTGCCCCGGGCGCATGAAACCCTCACTACGCCGCTGGTTTAAACATACTTTATTGATTATTTTGAAAGGAACCCCCTATCAATTTAAATAAAATTTTGTAGGTAAGGAAAACCCTTTTATACTAATTCTTATTGAAGAAGATAGGCCGATACATAGGCGCGTGTTTACCACGCCTGTTGGTTGAAATTCCTAGAAAGGAAAAATCTGTGATCAAATTAAATCGAAGATTTCTAAGAACACCAAAATAATCCGTGCTCTTAAGACAAGCGCGTCCAGGGCTAGATCTAAGTATGAGGGGATAGCAGGGTAGCAGGTTTATGTTGTATGTATGGTAACGATTTGAACAGCTTTTCCTAAAATCAAAGGAGGCTAGCACGCCCCCCTCCCTCCTGGCATAGATATATATATATATATATATATATATATATATATATATATATTTTTTTTTTTTTTTTTTTTTTTTCCATTCACACATACGTGGTTTTGGCTAACAGTGTCCGGGCGCTCATTGTCGCCAAGGACACTGCTAGTGTCAATACGGCGAGACAGTCCGTCGAATAATTCCAACGGTCCCAAGTACAACGGCTTTCTGCATCCATGTGATAGCACTATTTGGCATGCTAAGCTCTGTTATATGTTGCATGGTTTTTCTGTGTACCAAGCCGTTGGCGCTGATGACTATTGGCATTATTGTCACCTTTTGTAAGTTCCAGATGGTTTTTACTTCCTGAGCCAATGCTTGATATTTCGATATTTTTTCTCCATAGGCTTTAGCCAAGTTATAATCTTGCGGAACAGTAAAATCAATTATATTTTCCCGTTTTGTTCCACACAACCATATCCGGTCGGTTGTGCTCCACTGCTCTATCTGTTTCTACGGTAACGTCCCAGTAGATCTTCGTGGTCTTATTTTCAAGCAGTGGCTGTGGACTGTACATATGGTGAGGAGTGAATTTCTCCAGCAAACCCTTACTTAGACTGATATATATATATATATATATATATATATATATATATATATATATATATATATATATATATATTGTTATAGTAATACATAAACTGCATTTTTTACAAAATTGAACGTTTCTTAAAGTATTTCACAAGAAATCTTTATTTTGCAAAATAATTACATAGGGTCCTAAACTTAAGGATTCATACTTATACCACGGATCACCTTTAGGTGATCCGTGCTTATACTTACCTATTAAAAGCACCAATTATGTAAGGTGTAGGTTAAAATTGAAATATCTACAAAATAAGTACTTTCTGAGATAATATACAAGCTTCAAAAATATCGATATTCATGTGTCAGATCGGCAATTGTATCGATATTTTAGATAGTGCATGGAGATTATTGTCAATATGTAATATTATTACTTTTAAAGAATATCGATATTTGTATTGAATTCCGGATAGATAGATAATTATACATTTTTCTTAATTATAAATATGCTCATATGTTCATCCCCTTAAAAATATTAAACTACTATTATTTATATAATAATCAAAGCTTTTAGCTATTTTCGATCATTAAAATATCGATATGTTCAATATTTATATTTTTACCGAGAGATACTAAAAAATATAAAACCAATTTTACAATCAATATTTTTTAAGATCGATTTTTAAATTTATAATTCAAAAATAGTTTAACAAACCCACAAAATCTGGAAACAATTTTAGATTTTAATAGCGCATTTTGGTAATGCTGTAAATAAAGTAGTCGACTTTTTTCAAGAATATTGATTTTTATGTCGTAGGTACTGTTGATATATTTATCGATTTTTCAAAATTTAATGTCAAAAATATTTTTGGACGGTCATCAATGTTATCTAACAAATATCGATGCAATTGAACCATACCCATCCCTAAAAGTAAAGGTGAAGGCGCGTCCACACCTGAACATTTCGACGACCATTAAGCCGAGCAACGAGTTGAGCGGCAAACGGAACACTAGTTTGGACGGAGTCTTGAGCGTGCTTGCGAACAATTCGGGGAATCCTAGCTATTCTCAACGCTTGTCTGTTTTTTGCCAGATATCAAATAGACATTAGAATTTTGAAAGAAAAAAACTGAGAGCATTTTAAAGAGCGAACAGCACAAGCGCTCCGTTCATTGTTCGTCAAAATCAAAAAAGCCCATTTGCGGTTTCGCTCGCCGTTCTGCTCGTTGCGCGGCTCAATGTTCGTCAAAATGTTCAGGTGTTGACGCGGCTTTAGATGTTAACGAATGTAATAACGCTGCTTATTTAGGGAACGTGCTTAAAAAACGTAACGCAAAAATTCAGAATTTTTGACGCCCCTTCCCCCTTGTAACGCATTTTCAAGAAAAAACACATTCAAAAAACATTGAGTGTAACGCAAGGCCAAACCCCCCGTCCACCCCTATAGCGTTACGTAATTTAAGGACAGGCTCTTAGTTCGAAAGGGGCGGCGCCAACAAAAAAGGAAGGAGCAGGGACAAAGCGCGGATTGGAGGGGGTAACCTGGTAGTTACCCCCCACTACAAAAAAATATATGCTTTTTTTGTTAATAAATTAAAGGGCAAACAGGAGAATTACCGTCCCCCTAGAAAAGAAAAATTATTGCAAATAATGTTTTCGTCGACTATTACCCCCTCTAGATGTTGACCCAGAACCGCGCCTGGCAAGAATTAAAGTTTTTTTTTCTTACACTTATCGTATATCCATATGCAATTAAAATCCTGGTTTCAGCTCCTCCCTAAATGCAGCCCGGGTCGCGCCAATTTCTTTGAAAGCGTCGGAATTGCTTTGTCTTTGCCGGTCAGCCGAATCAACTTTGTCGCGGACCGGCATTTTTCTTTTATAGGAACCGCTATCAAAAGCACCGCAAAAATTTTGCTTTCTTTTTGGTTCCCAACTTTTTGAAGTCGTTATTGGTTTGTTTCTTTTATGGAGGGGATATAAACCTAGTCTAGGGGTCAAATAGTTTACTTTTTTAGTTTTATTTTCTGTTCGTACTTTGTCTTAAAGTGCTTCGTATATACTTCTGGCCAAGTGCTCAAAAAGCCTAATAGGTATTTTTATAAACATACAGTCAAAGTTTGTAAAAAAGCAAGTTTAAGAATCTTCAATTTGGCTTTAATCCCAAAGGTATGTATAGTCTACTCATACATAAGTAATAATCATTGTGCACAACCGTGAGTTAAAATGCACTTTATCGAATGCATCTTAGAGCGTAATGAGATACTTAAACCACTGGCGTATATAAGGGGGGGCCTGGGGGGCCCGGGCCCCCCCCCCCGATGCTAAGATTTTTTTAGATATTTTCGACATATTTTATGAAGACAAACATAAAATAGCATAAAATACGCCCTCATGGGGTCTCGGGCCCCCCCCCCAAAACTGCCTCGGGCCCACCCCGAAACTTTTTTCTATATACGCCTCTGACAAACCCTTGCGGGAGTTAAACAAGTATTTTAGTGGCCACTGGGGGGGGGGGGGGCTCGTGGCCCTGCCAATTGGACTTGCGGGTAGGGTATAAAAATTTAAGATCATTTTGGAATAATTGTCTACTGATTATTTGTTTATTGTCAAATTATTAGAGATATTTAAACATTAAAAAATAGTACATTATATACCAAGCGATAAAAGTAACACTTTTTTATCCCAAAGGTTTGTATCGCGACCAGAGACGGGACTAACAATTCGTTGAGGGATAAAAATACATTTTTTATCATGAGGATTATACGTTATTTTTCGTACTTTTTAGTTTTTAGGTTTTGACGCTCTTTTTTTGGATTGCATTTCATTTCAAAAGTGCCAAAAATATTATACCTTTACTTAATTTTAAACTATTTCTCTCCTAAACTCATGGTTGTGCATAAGACGTAGGTATGCATCTCAGTCATAAATTGCGTTTAACCACAAAAAAATACTTTTTGGATTAACACTATCGGCTTGCAATGCTCTCGCCTAGCTGCTCGTGTCCGCAGGCGTTAAACGCTTCCTTTATGACCAAGATACATAAAATAGCTATGTTTAAACCATCATATTGTCATATCCCCTTTTCTGCACTAGGGAACATTCACAAATTACGGTAACGCAAAAATTTTTGATCCCACTTCCCCCCTCCATTAAGCATTTTCATCAGGAAAAAACAAAAAAGTGTACTGCAAGGTAAAACCCTTCTTCCCCCTTAAGCGTTACGTAATTTAAGAATAGACCCAAAAAAATATTAATAGAAAATTCATATATTTTTTACGATCTTTCTAAAATTTTGTCAATTTTAATTGTAAATTATAATAATATTCCGATTTTATCTTTAGCTATTATAGGTAGGTATAGGTACAGGGTGGCGACATAAAATACAACGCTGCCGTTAGAGCGTTCTACTATTTGGTTTTATTAAACAAAATAGAAAATTCGTAGTCCCCACTTGTGGTATGTTCCGCAAAAACTACTTAATTCAAAAATTAATAGGTATGAAAGAGAAATTAAACAATATTTGCAAATAACTCATGCTGTAATTCCTATGTTTAAAATGTTATATGTATACCTAGGGTGTCAAGAATAAAATAAAATAAATAAATAAAAGCGCCTTAATTTAAACTATATTGAACATGTCAAAAATAATAACCAAAAATACTCTGCCAATTTATGGGCACTTAACCTCACACGATTAATGAATGTAACTTTTATCTATTTTGGTACGCGAAAATGACCCCCCTAACCGCCACCCGGGGAAGAGTCCAATTTTAAGATAGCTGTAAATTTTATCATAATATTTAAAAAGTAATTAATTCTCACCAGGATGCTTCTTATTTCATTAAAATCGGTTCAGTAATAATAAATTTATAAGGAAATAATTGCAGACATGATTGGCAAGGCAATGGTATATTATTCAAAACAATGGTTGAAACAAAAATATATTTTTTTAGAACCACCAAACCGATTTTGCTAATTCGTACCTGGTTGTGCGTGGCAAGAATGTAGCTTTTTTCATGATTCAAAAAAATTATTAAAAGATGTTCGCAACACAATAATAAATGAGCATCTTCGTAGGGTACATTTTAATTTTGTCCGCCATCTTGGATTTTGAGATGGCGGACAAAAAAATATATTTATTCAAAACTCTGATTAATTCTCTGGCAAGTGCGGTTTGTCCCATTAAAATCAATGGTATAGTTCAAAAGTTATAGTGAAAGAAAAATTGTCCGGTTTTTTTGGCCCACCCGGTACAGACAAACAGACAGACAGACGGCGCCACAAAAAAGTTTCAAAATTATCTGAAACGCAAAGATATATAAAAAATTTTGAAATCGGAGCAACTTGTAATTTGGTACCTAGCCTGGGACTTGTGTCGTGATGGTCCCATCACGGATCACTAGGTGATCCTTGGTCCCATTTAAAAATGAACAAAATCCACCAGACACAAGCCAAATAAAAGGGTGGGGGTTAGGGAATCCAATCCCGCAGGAATTTCGCGGATCAACGTTGCAGGATTATCCGTGCGGGAACCGCGGGATTTGCAGGATTCGATGTAAGCGGGACATGAAATGATCCTTTTTGAATGCGGAGGGAATAGGGGCATATATTATTATTTGGAAGCTGCGTATAACTGTCTGAAGTCGATTCCTCCGACAAATGTCGATGCTGAGTTTGCGTTTTCAGCCGCAAGTTATATGTGCCTTAAAATTAGATCCAGTTTAAACGATGACACATTAGATATGTTATCTTTCCTCCGGAAATATTTTCAAAATAAATGTAAAATGTAACTTTTAAGCTATTCCGACTATTGTATTTTGTATTGTATCAATATATGATATAATTTTCTTGCTACTATACTCTGTTTTTTATTGCATAAAAACTTTCATTATCATATTTAGTAGGCTGAGTACAAAGAATATTACTATTTTTTGCAATCCCGCAATTTCGCCGATCCGCGGGATTGATGGCTATAATCCCGCGGATTTGCGGGATTGAGGTTTTGCTGCGGGATTGGATTCTCTAGTGGGGGCAGATTTCAAAAATTAGAGTTTATGTAAAAATATGGGGTGAGTGATATCAAACGAACGGTAATTGAGTCTGGAGTTAAACAAAATATATTTTAGTTTAAAAAAAAAATGGGGGTGGATTTCAAAAGTTAGAGTTTAAGTGAAAATATGGCGTGTGTGATATCAAACGAAAGGTAATTAAGCCTGGAGTTAAACAAAATACATTTTAGTTTTTTTTTAAAGGGTAGGGGTAGATTTCAAAAAATAGAGTTTAAGTCAAAACATGGCTTGTGTGGTATCAAACGAAAGGTAATTGAGTCTGGAGTTGAATAAAATATATTTCAGTTTTTAGTTATATTAGCTCACATGTACACTATAACTATAGTACATACCTAGTGTGAGCTTAGGTGCCCATTTATATGATTTTTCATATCTATATCCTAAATTGATATGAGGAAAAATTAAATATAGATCATCCTGTACCTACACCTACACTTACCTTTTTTTAGCTTCCTAGCCCGCACAGCAATGGCTAGAGAAGGTATTATTTTTTTTTAGATAACCCCGAAAATATGTTATTTGGGTGTATTTTGACCTATCTTAGCAATATCGTCGTGATGTCTGTGTGTGTGTGTGTATATTATTTCTGTCCGTAACACGATAGCTCCTAAACTTCTAAACCGGTTTTCATAAAATTTTCAGATAAAAGAGTATTCGACACAGATTTTGGTCAAGATCCATTAATACCAATCACAGTTTTTTGACAATTAAAGAATGTAAAAAATGCTAACTTTTTAACGGAGCATCGCATCAATATGCGGTTTTCGAAATAAAGTAGACTACATTTGGTCAATAATTTAATTTTGAAATATTTACTAAAAACTGTTTTTAAGGCACTTGAAGTGTGCTAAAATAGGCTAGCTAGGCAAAAAATTATAGAATGGCTGTTCTGTGTAAAAAATATTCTCATAGATGCTTAATAATATTTATATAGATAATGAGTTTATTTGTAATACGTTTCCCTGTCAATATTTTGTCCCTTTATTTTAGATGCCACGCAAAACGTCATTTGATGTTGTTTTCCTTGCCGAGATATTAAGAGAGCTTTGCCCCAACCAAAACCTCCAATACTTTTTGGCACTTAAGTTTAATGACGCCAAAATCCACGAGATCGCAAATGCCGTTTTTAAAAAAGCCGATAGAAACAGTAGAAACCTTATAGTTGTTAATATTCAAAGGAATAAATATTTACATCAACTGCTGTCCACGCAGGAAACCACATCCAATGCGCCAGAACAGGTTCATGCGTCAGTTCCTGACTTTTTAAATTCCTCTTCAAGATCAAGAGTAATCTTAGATAGGACGGGTCATCAACCGGTGCCTATTTACACTGAGACGAATGTTCCCAAGTTGCGTCCCTACCCCTTAAAAACGGTCCTTCAGAAACCGATTCCTGTTCAGTATTCAAAAATTCTTAAAAGTCCTTCAACTTCCAAAAAAGCCAAATCTATCAAGATGCCTTACACTTACTACGAAGCAGACTTTCTCAAGTTGAAACCTACATGGTTTGCTGAAAAAAATGTTTCGCCTATCAGAAAAGCGGCTCAAAACGAAAACGAAGGCATTGTACCAAAACTCGCCAGTGATCTTTTATGTGAAGGGAAAAAATATTCTGTATCATCTTTACCTTATTTTAAAACGACCGACGATGAGCATCTCCCAAGAGTAAACGCAAACCTTAAAATCGCTTTTGAAACTCCGCTAAAATCCCAAAATTCTAAGTCACCTTTATCTTCTTTTTCTTCAGGTTCTTCTGCATTTTCTTAATCTGAAACAGACTTTCCGAATTTACCTCCCCCATCTTTTTCTGCTGCGAAAGGCACTAAGACAAACAAAAAATTTGCGCCGTTAAAAAACGACAAAGATATTGATTTTTCATCTTCGTTATCTTCGTCCTCGATAAATGGGATGCCGAATATCAAATTAACTTTTCCAACAGTTCCTCATGCAGCGCGGCGTAGCGTGGGGGGGCGCGGGGGGTTCGTCGCCCCCCCCGCCCCGAGGGTAGTGGCGCCCCATAGGTGGGAGAGGCGCCCTTGTGTCGTATCGGCCGCCCCCTCATACATGATGACCTTTTTTTTTTTAGTTGCAAGATTTCGTCAGACGCGCCCGTGCGACTTATCGGCCGCCCCTGACATATGATGACTTTTTTTTTTTTTTGGAGACGTCGCGGTTCAAATTTCTACGGCGCGGTTCTTTTTTTTGGTTGGGCGCAAGATTTGTGAGAGGCGCCTTTGTGACCTTTTGGTTTTTGTTTGCCGTAAGATTTTTCATCAGTTTTCAGAGGCGCCCTTTTTAGCTGTCGCCCCCCCCCCCGCCCTTTCGGGCACGCTACGCCGCTGTCCTCATGTTCCCAAACAAAAACAAAATATCGGGATTTCTTCTTTTCCTCCGATCATATCTTCCTCCTTCTCTTTATCAGCCATACCCTCTTCGCTATCATCATCCACTTCCCGATTAACATTGCCACCTAGTTCAATGAAAGCCGCTGTCCTGTCAACTCTAGAACGCAAAAAATTTTACGACACACCGTCCTCACTATCAACATCAACCTCTCGATCAACATCGCCTTATTTCAGCCCTTGTTCTGAAAAATCTTTGAATAGTATCAAAGTTATAAATAACCATAACATAACTTTGCCGCCACAACATAATGACGTTATGGCAAAATTTTATAAAAATAAAACAGCAGCTAATGTTAGACTACCTCTTGGTTCTTGTAACGATGTTACCCTAAGAAGGCCTTCCATAAAATTTAGTTCTTGTTCCTTTCTGGAAGGACATTTTTCATTATCAGTTAAAGAATTTAACACTTTACTTGACGATAAAGATAAGCTGACAAACTACTACCTTATTATTAAAAGAAAATTTTCAGAAGTTAATACGTCTTGTGTGCTTTATTTTAAAAAAACATGTGCTACCGCAAAAAAGAATTCTTGCAAAATTTATGCTTATTGCAAACATAAAAATTGCAAAACTTTTATCATTAAATTTAAAAAACTATTTGACAGCTATGAAGCTTCTGTTTATAGTTCGTCAATGAACTTTAATCATGATTTAGAAAATCCGTTAACCACATATGTGCGAAAATCTGAGCGACAATTTGTGGGAGAAGAGTTGAAAAATTTGAAACCTTTTATGAAACGTTTACAAAACCAACTTACTTTGCCAGAAGTTGTTGCTGAAAGTGTAAATCTTGGTGACGTTAAATCCGAAGAAGTCTATAGACGAATCAAGTTTAAAGAAGACTCCAAGTTAGATCGCCATCCAGATGAAATAATAGACGTACTTTTGATGGCAAGAGAAAACAGCTACATTTATAGGGTCCAAGAACCTTTATTTACAGTTTATCTTTTGGATGGTGAGAAGTTGGATTTTTTAAATTTAATGATAAATCATACACCAACCGTCACATTGGAAAAATAAAAAAACCATCTTTTTTTATTCGGAGGTTGTTTGGCATGAGAAAAGTAACACAATTTTTCCAATTCTGGACATGATAACATGCAAAGAAACGGCTTCTTCAATAAAAGAATGGCTTTCCGCATTCCGATCATTTTGCATTGAGAATAAAATAAAGTGGCCTATATTCACAACTGTAGTAACGGATTTTAGTTACGCTTTTATAAATGCCGTAATTTATGAGTGGAACAGATTGGAAGATTTAAGTGTCTACTTAAATTTATGTTTTGTGAGTATTTTGACCAACAGTGAATTAAAAGTCGCGGTGATTTTGAAAATTTGTGTATGTCATTTGATGAAGAACAATACGTCTGATATTAATAAGGTTTGTACTGAAATCATCGTTGATTTGAAACAACGAAAATGTCAAAAACAAATTTTTAAAACCACAATTGCTTCCGCGTTTATGTTGGCAGATCTAAAATCATTGGAAATCTGGTTTGCAGATCTAGTAATATTGGCCACGGAACCCGAATATACTAAAGAAATTTCCGTCATTGTTGCTAATATCAACTCCGGGAAAGTTAACGAAACTGATTTGTATTTTCAATACGACTTTAGTCTTCAACAAAATTCAATTGATTATGGCAAACTTTCAACAATATACGCAAGATCCAATTTTTATCAACATTTTTTAAATATTTTTGAAAAACTCAACAGATCCACTAAACAGTTAGTCACAGGTTCGACTAAAAATCCCTATTTTTTACCTCACTTAATACCCATCATTAAAAAAAAATATATTGCTTTTCTGCCTTTATGGACAAATATTATAACCGATGGCACACGGGTAAGATTTAGCAACGCTCCAGTGGAAAATCATTTTAATAAAGTTCAGAATTTTGTGATGCCCCAAAAAAATCTCCGTTGTTCACGTTTTTTAAGAAGTTATAGAGAGTTGGAACTGGGGTTGCACAAACAATTTAAATTTTCCATTCCAAAAAAGAGATGCGCGCGTGTTAAGAAAAATTTTGATAAAAATGCAGGTCTTGACGTTAAAGAAAAATGGAATAAAAAAAGAAAAGCAGTTGCTGGATCCTATTTTGGCCCCCCTGTGAAAATCTTTAAAAATAATACCAAATGCCCTGACGTTGTTAAATTGTTACCAATATCTTCAGGTTTAGCAAAAGATCCAGAAGCACTGATATTAGATGCAAGGCAAAAATTGGATAAAACCGATTCGAACAATGAAGATTCAAAAACACTAAAATTTTATATAAATGGAATAGTATCAAATTTGGACTATTACAAAATAATTCCATTTAATTATAAAGTGGCTTATTATTATACTGCTCAACAATTCGGTGTTGATCAGAAGTTAGAAGCAAATGATTTTAACACTATTTTCGGTAAGGGGTGGATTTCAAATTTTGCTTTAGATCTAATTTTTTATATATATTGTAAAGACGAAAAGCACATTTTGCATATTAGTAATTATGATGTAGATAAAATATTTAAAACAAATGCACCTTACACTGTTCCCCACCGAAAATATATAACCAATGTTATTTTTACCCACATAACTAATGGACAAGAAAATGAAAATTTAGAGGAGCCTTTAAATCGTTTATTAGAGGCCAACCACTGGTGCTTGGGGTGGTGTGACTTTTTAACAAAAACTTTTATTTACATTAATCCTTTTGGATCGTCACAAAAAGAAACAGAAGTTAGAATGAAAGTTTTTTAAAAAAAATTAGCTATTTCAGAGCACGGCTGGGTAACAAAATTACTAAGTCATCCTATCCAAAAAGATGGTTATAATTGCGGCGCCTATGTCAGTGCATTTGGTTTAAAACTTATAGAGGGAAATGAAAATCTTTTTTCCATTCGTGAACCCGAACAAGAGCGGGTTTTATGCAACAACTTTTGCTCAAAGAATCTGATGATATGACGAATCGGTGTGTCATTTGTGGTGATGATGAAACCGCTGTCATGGATAAATCGATTTTAGACTGGATTCAATGTGATCATTGTAACAGGTGGTATATGTTAAGTTGTTTTAGGGAGCCATATAGTAACCTAAATATTTCTAGATCTTCAACAGATTCGTATTGTTGTCCGCTTTGTTCGCAGTACCTTTAGCAAATAATAATTTATTTTAGTATAGGAAGTACACCTTTCTTGTGCTATTTTATTCCATTTTGTTTTGGTGGCTAAAAGGAACATTTTTACATGACATAAGTCTTGCGGTCGGTTTTTTCTTTCTCGCTAATATAAACTATACTTTTTAAACCAATATTATATAAAAATCGCAAGAGAAGTTTTGACAACTTTTTATTTTATACAACAAATCCCCATTGATTTATAAGTTAGTTTGTATATAACTAACTGCAGATCCAACATCCTTTATACAGGACATCCAATATCCTCTTAAACAGGGCTAGCCGTGACCGAACCGAACCGGACCGTTTAGTAGGTTTCTTAGGTTCGCGGCCATATTGACTTCTCTTTTCTTGGTTGCAGACCACATCTTTCCTTAACTTTTCTATTCTATTACCGTTTTGTTTTCATGTGCTGCACTGGTTTATTTTCATGTGCTGCTGGCTTTTAATCTTGAAGGTCTTTTTTCCTTTTAAAAATCCTGATTTTTTGCGAAAATTTGTGGTGGAAATATTCTTTATATTGACTGGACGAATTAATAGTGTAGTCTCTGTCTTTATTTTGCGACTCAGGGAATACCAACTCTTCCTTCACACAACTCCAACACCCTCGGCTTGGGCCAAGATAATTTCTTGTTCCTCCGTTTCAATAAAAACGACATCTTCCACTTTTAGCACTCTTGTTTTTCTTAATTTGCTTTATATTACTCCGTTTTCATCCTAGGGTACCATATAATTTTTATTACCAAATTTATCATCATTGTAGGGCAGTCGGTATCCTTATCTTTATCTCTTCTTCTTTTACGATTTTACCGGTTTTTTTAATTTCTTAAATTTTTTTAAATCTTTTTCATTTTTTATTGCCAGAGTATTATCTTCAATATCACTTTTTACCTTTTGTGATCTCGCTTGATGAACTACTTGAATTTACACGCTGATATAAACTAACTGGCCTTTGTTTTTTATTAGTACTGTTGTGTAATAATGCTGCTGGATGCACTCTGTTTTTTTTGTCATTACCAAATGTTTACTGTTTTGACTGCCTTAAATTTGAGCTGCCCAGTGTTGGTGCTAAACGAGGTTCTTTCTTCGGCTTCTATTTTAATTTTAAGGAAATTTAATAATTTAAGTGGTTCAATAGTTAAAATTACCGTTGGCCAGTGTATTTAAACTACTTCGTTTTCTTTCCCATAATTTTTAAATTACGATTGATAATCTTTATTCTACTAAGGAAAATAACATGCATGGATGCATACTTGTCTATTGTTACTTTCAGTGACTCTTATCCCCTAATCGGTGTTTCGAAACTATTAAATAAATTGCACACAAACATACTAAACCCTTTGTTAAACTAAGTAGCTCCTTTACACATACCTCTATCAAGTTCTTCCCTTGCAAATCTTGATTTTCATTTATCTACTGGATCCTTTCTCGATCGACTAAACTAAATATGATATTCTGGTCTTCATGCATTTTCTTAAATTTGCCCTAAATTTAAATCCAGTTTTTTAAATTCCCATCAGTCTTTTATTTGAAATTTTAATTAATTTAAAGTATTTTTATTTGAATTTTTAATTAATTTAAATTTTGACAACTATGGGACTATTCTTAAATTGCGTAACGCCCAAGGGATAGGGGGTGCCTTGCGTCAAGTGTTAATATTTTTTTATGTGTTTTTTCTTGAAACTGCGTTACAAAGGAGGGGAGGGGGTTAAAAATCCTGAATTTTTGCGTAACATAATTTAAGGATTTTCTACTAGCACTAACTTTTTTCTTTCCTTAAAATGTTCAGTTTTACTTTATATTTTCTAATCTCATTTTTAAACTGAACTATGTTAGTGAACTTTTGGCGTGTTTTATCTGTATTTGCACAAAGATTGCTTCTGTGTCTTTATCGGGATGTTAAATTTCCTCTGCCAGCAAAAGAAAGCTTCTTTTAAATACTTGATATTTTTTTACCCTACATACATCAAATCAGTGGCGTATATACGCCCCCCCCCCCCGAAGCTAAGATTTTTTTGGATATTTTTCAAATATTTCATGAATACAAACATAAAATTGCATAAAATACAGCCTCATGAGGTCTCGCCCCCCCCCCCAAAACTTTTTCGGGCCCACCCACTTTTTTCTATATACGCCACTACAGCAGATCAGAAATATTACTAAACGAATTTAAAAATTGCTTATTTCTTCTTAAAGAACTCCATTTTCTTATCTTAAAGATATGCCAATATTTTGGATATTCCTTTTTATACTAAAGTTATATAAAACTTATAATATAATAATATAAGGGTGGACTTTTGGACAATTGTAAACTTTTATTGAGAACTTAAGGGCTACTAAAATGTCACATTAAAACAATAACAATAAATCAGCTAAGTGACCAAATAAATACAGCAGATCCAACATCCTCTATACAGAAGTCCAATAATACCCTTCAAAGCCTCGTGTATGTACTTACTTTATAGTAGAAGTGGCGGTGGCAGACAAAATAAGGATGTGAAGGACTTTTTAGAAAATTTATTTGAAGGTGGTAATCCCATCGGGAATGTTGTTCAAAGATTATAGAATACTTTTTATTATTTATTCTGGGACTTTCTATCCATATTATATGTAGCAAAGTGAAAGCATATAGCAGAATATAATTTATTAGATACATTTTTTCGCATTAACAGCTTTAAATTTCAGAAGTTGTAAAAACCTTATTTTTATGTTCACAAACTCATTTTGGTCAATTGACCCGACAATTTGCCAGTCTATTGATCCACTAAAATAGAAAAAAGATTTAGATAAGAGATAGAGAATAAGATAATATTAAATTCCTGTCATTTTGTTGAGCTAGTTGTCAATTTATGGTCAACTGACTGCCTGCAATGGTGACCATCGCCAACGTTGAGACCAAGTATGTACATATTTTAAAGAAATAGAGTCGCGAGAAACTTAACAAAATCATTTAGGTCAAAATCAAAGAAAGGAAATATCGGTCCTCTATACTCTAGCATTGTTTAGAGAGACCAACCTTCCGTCCTTGTTAAATTACAAGCGAGTTCTAACAAAACATATATCGGGGGTGACGAATGATGATTGATGTCAGTCACTGCTGAAGTTTTTTAGTGAAATGCCAATGAACTTGACAAGAAAATTACATAACCCAAAAATGTCTCCTAAAAATATGTCATACAAACCCTATTCACCACCTGAAGCAACCGTCAATCGTCCTAGAACTTCAATACGTTTTGTATAGTTCCGATATGCATGAAGGCACTGTCAGGAGCACAGTAAACTAATCATTCATTCGTCTATGGTCAGGAGGCAACTGTGTTTTTTTTGTCAGCGAAAATATAACTGAATATAATAGTTACGTTTCATCAGGCCGTTCGACACTCATAAAACCGTTCGAAAAATCCTATTGGCGTTCCAGGTCGACGTTGTACTGTTATCGGACAGTCAGTTTTCCGTTCCATCAGGCCACTTAAACCGACTCCGTACTCCTCTGAAATACAAAGATTGAAGACAGGCGCATTAGAAATATTTGCTCTTTCTTTTCTTTGTCTGTGTTTATCATATGTTGCACTGGAAAAATTGTATGTAAAACACACACATCTCTAGTTTACAGCACCTGAGATAAAAATATACCATAAAATTACATTAAATTTACATTTGTCTGAGAAAATTCAAAAAAACAGTGAATAACCCAAAAAACCAATTTTAACACGTGACCAAATGCCTTGAAAGCTACGTAAATATACACATATTTTTTAAATTGAAAAAATTTGTGCAACATCTGCAGCATCTGTTGATTTTTTTGCAAGAGCCTCTTAAATTTTATTACTACGGGACTACGGAATGTTGTAGGTATACCAATGGAAAAAAGCTATACTGACCATAGGGTAGCCTGCTTAGAAAAAGAAAAACTAGTTTAGCAGATGATTGGATAGGAATAGCAACAGGACAGTTTTATGACTGTCGAACGGGATGATGGAACACTGCTAATATATTCGCTGCCACCTATGAACTTGTAATTTACAAGTTCATTGGCTGCCACTATACATATAGATACCTACCAGCCGCCGACCGTTTTGCGATGCAATTAACAGTCGCATCAGGCGAAACGTACCTAAAGGTGACCTAACCTAACGACCTTTAGGTAAGATTAGGTTTCCAGTCTATCAAACCAGGTTAGAATACGACAAAGGTCGAGGACAGAAGAGTTAATAAGGACTTATTGCAATAAAGCCAGGAAGTAATAGATGGAGGCAGTATTTAGCTGCTGTCTTCCTTCAAAATTAGGTATTATAAAAACCGGAATTAATACTGCCGCCTTTAATAAAGGAAAATAAAGCACTGAATTTATAAATTCGACTTCGGTATGTCAATTTTGAAAGATCAACTTTCAGTTTTCAATGAAAAACTGCCAGAATATTGCCTGGCTTTACTGCAATATATCCCTAATTTAAAAAACAAAACACTATTTTAGTACGTGCTGTTAGGTTTTTTTAATATTTCAAATTAATTTTTAACTTGTTTATAATATATATATTTTTTTTGATTATAAGGGGTGTTAATAATTATTATTAATACATAATATATACGGGGTGTTTCAAAATTCAATAACATAATTTTAGTGTTTTTAAGAATCAAAGTTCATATAAACATAGATCCGCAAAACAGGGTGTTAAAATTTCATTTTTCTTTAAGTTTTAGCTCGTGCAGTTTTGAGATATTTAGCTATAGGCACTATAGTGCCAAGCACGTATATTTAGTTATAGGCATTATACTATTAGATATGCTAAATTATAGTAAAAATCTACAGGGTGATACATTTTAAGGGATCATGTCGCCTTTTCCCCAAGATTTTTGCTTTGCGGTAAGCCACTAATAGACTTTATAACAACCAAAAAATACTTGTTTTATTTGCAAACTCTTTTGTCTCTTGCGATTTCGCAAAAATTGCTGTTGCACGAAAGGCTGCTATTATCAAATAAACGAAAAAAATATTATCTCGAAAACAAAGCTGTTTATATGAACTTCGTCACTCAAGAAATCAACTAACATTAAAATTATGTTACTGAATTTTGGAACACCCTGTATTATGTACATAATGTTATATATTGTAAGAGTAAATTATTACTAATATATATTAATATAAAACTGTTGATTGTTGTATGTAATTATTTAAAGTGTTGTGTATAAAAAGTGGAATCACCGATTTTTTGGGAATACTGTACGTGTTTGAGAAACTTTTTGGGCATGTCGATGTTTATTTCAAACTAAAAGTTGAAAAAACACGATTATATCTTTAAAGTATCACCAAAAAGAAGATTTGTTATCAACTTACTTAATGTATAAGAGTTTCAACTTAAAAACTTCCAAAATTACGTAATTCCTAGTTCCAAATTCATTACAATAAAATAAAAAAATTCCTGTCTCCGCCACTGACGTTTGTAACAAAATAGTGAAAGAAGCGATAGAGGGGTGATCTCTTTATAGTGTGTGCAAGTTTTTAGACAAAATCTGTCAAAATGACGTAATTAGGGATCTAGCTCCAAATTCACTTCAATAAAAATTTAAAAATTCATAACTCCGCCACTGACGTTTGTAACAAAATGGTCAAATACAGCAACGGTAGAGGGGTAATCCCTTTACAACGTGTGCAAGTTTTAACGCAAAATCTGTCAAAATGACGTAATTAGAAACACAGCTCCAAATTCACTTCAATAAAAATTTAAAAATTCATAACTCCGCCACTGACGTTT
Source organism: Aspidapion aeneum (assembly GCA_963576565.1). Classification (NCBI taxonomy): domain Eukaryota; kingdom Metazoa; phylum Arthropoda; class Insecta; order Coleoptera; family Brentidae; genus Aspidapion; species Aspidapion aeneum. Next base: position 68,168,633 of record OY755042.1, on the reverse strand, counting down.
GTAACAAAATTCTGAAACATAGGGTCGATAGAGAGGTGATCCCTTTATAATGTGTGCGAGTTTTTAGGCAAAATCTGTGAAAATGCCGTAATTAGGGACCTAGATCCAAATTCACTTCAATAAAAATTTAAAAATTCATAACTCCGCCACTGACATTTGTAACAAAATTGTGCAATATAGTGCCGATAGAGGGATGACCCCTTTATAATATGTGCAAGTATTTAGGCAAAATCTGTCGAAATGACGTAATTAGGGACCCAGCTCCAAATTCACTTCAATAAAAATTTTAAAATTCATAACTTCGCCAGTGACGTTTGTAACAAAATTGTGAGACATAGCGGCGATAGAGGGGTGATCCCTTTATAATATGTGCAAGTATTTAGGCAAAATCTGTCGAAATAACGCAATTAGGGACCCAGCTCCAAATTCACTTCAATAAAAATTTAAAAATTCATAATTCCGCCACTGACGTTTGTAACAAAATTGTGAGACATAGCGGCGATAGAGGGGTGACCCCTTTATAACATGTGCAAGTATTTAGGCAAAATCTGTCGAAATGACTTAATTAGGGACCCAGCTCCAAATTCACTTCAATAAAAATTTAAAAATTCATAACTCCGCCACTGACGCTTGTAACAAAATTCTGAAATATAGGGGCGATAGAGGGGTGATCCTTTTGTAATATGTGCGAGTTTTTAGGCAAAATCTGTCAAAATGACGTAATTAGGGACCCAGCTCCAAATTCACTTCAATAATAATTTGAAAATTCACAACTCCGCCACTGACGTTTGTAACAAAATTGTGCAATATAGCGCCGATAGAGGGGTGACCCCTTTATAATATGTGCAAGTATTTAGGTAAAATCTGTCGAAATGACGTAATTAGGGACCCAGCTCCAAATTCACTTCAATAATAATTTAAAAATTCACAACTCCGCCACTGACGTTTGTAACAAAATTGTGCAATATAGCGCCGATAGAGGAGTGACCCCTTTCTAATATGTGCGAGTATTTAGGCAAAATCTGTCGAAATGACGTAATTAGGGACCCAGCTCCAAATTCACTTCAATAAAAAAAATTTAAATCATAACTTCGCCAGTGACGTTTGTAACAAAATTGTGAGACATAGCGGCGATAGAGGGGTGATCCCTTTATAATATGTGCAAGTATTTAGGCAAAATCTGTCGAAATGACTTAATTAGGGACCCAGCTCCAAATTCACTTCAATAAAAATTTAAAAATTCATAACTCCGCCACTGACGTTTGTAACAAAATTGTGCAATATAGCGCCGATAGAGAAGTGACACCTTTATAATATGTGCAAGTATTTAGGCAAAATCTGTCGAAATGACGTAATTAGGGACCTAGCTCCAAATTCACTTCAATAAAAAATTAAAAATATATAGGGGCGATAGAGGGTGATCCATTTATAATGTGTGCGAGTTTTTAGGCAAAATCTGTCGAAATGACGTAATTAGGGACCCAGCTCCAAATTCACTTCAATAAAAATATAAAAATTCATAACTCCGCGACTGACGTTTGTAACAAAATTGTGAAATATAGCGGCGATAGAGGGGTGACCCCTTTATACTATGTGCAAGTATTTAGGCAAAATCTGTCGAAATGACGTAATTAGGGACCTAGCTCCAAATTCACTTCAATAAAAATTTAAAAATATATAACTCCGCCACTGACGTTTGTAACAAAATTCTGAAATATAGGGGCGATAGAGGGGTGATCCATTTATAATATGTGCAAGTATTTAGGCAAAATCTGTCAAAATGACATAATTACGGACCTAGCTCCAAATTCACATTAATAAAATTTAAAAATTCCTACCTCCGCCAATGACGTTTGTAACAAAATGATAATATATAGCGCCGATAGAAAGGTGGTTTCTTTACAAGTGGTTCAAGTTACAAGTCAAAATTCCAAAAAATAAACGAGTTCTTAATATTTTTAGTGTTCCAGTACCGTTTATCTGGTCCACTGTAATTTTGTGGAGCTGGCTGCAAAGGAGCTGCAATCAAATAAACTATCGACAGAAGTGCAGTGGACATTTATGCCGTATTCCATTGGGGAAATGAGTGCAGCACTAGTGCACAACTGGCTCGGTGTTTGCATTCCATTGACATGCACTTTTTCAGTTTTCGTATTCCATTGAGGAACTTATGAATTCAGTTTTGCACTAAGTGCGGCTTTTTTGACACCGGCTCTGAGGGCTCGTGCCGCACCGAAAACTTTTTCCCGCCATTAATTTTAAACGCTTATTATTGTCGTGGGACGTAAATTTTTTTTTTTTTTTTATTTGTCAAACACACTGTGTTTTTTTTATTACAATCTAGTCAGTAAGACTAATTAGCAATTTTGTTTTAACTTAATTTACTAGAAAAGTCAGATTTAAACTTAGGGTTCACTCAACAGTTCTCCCCGCTTTGTTTAGTCTGTAACTCACAATTGTGTTGTGTTTATAGCATTATTTTGTTTTATGTGTAATTCACTTAGTTTACTAGCTCAAACGGCTTCACTCTTTTTAGTCGTCGAACTAGCATAGTATTGTCTAGAAGCTGAATTGCTTCCACATTCACATGCCGATGGAGTCTATCTTCATGGCTTTTTGCGTACTTTTTTATAGTCTCTGCTACAGTTTCGATTTTTAGATCTCGATGAAGGTCACTATTTCGAACGTACGTATGTCCATACTGGTTTCAGTATTTGTCTATAAAGCAGTAACTTATTATGAATTGTTAAACTTAAACTTCCTTCCAATTAGCCAGTTCATTTTTCTATACCTTATCTCAAGTTCTTCTTTTTTTTCTTAACATGTGCTTTCCAGCGCAATTTGGCATCAAGTGTCATACCTAGATATTTTGCCTGATTCGAATATGGTACTGGAATGTTGTTAATTGTTATTTGTATGTGATTTATATTTTTGTTTGTAAAATCAACATGAATTGATTTGGTTTCATTTAATTTTATTCGCCACTTTGTGGTCCAACTGTGAATTTGGGTGACTGCATCCTGAAGTTTTTCTATGCATTTTTCAATAGATTTTTCTACCGTCAATAAACCAGTATCATCGGCAAATGTTGCTAAGTGACAATTTTCTGGCTTTGGGATATGACAAGTGAATAATAAGTATAGATAAGGGCCTAGTACGCTACCCTGGGGCACGCCTGCTTGAATTTCTCTTAAATTTGAGTATGAGTCTTCCTGTTTTACTCTAAAATGTCTATCAGATATGTATGATTCCAAAATATCCGAATACTGTTTTGGCAGAAACCTTTTTAGTTTAAAATTAAGGCCTTCATGCCACACTTTGTCAAATGCTTGTGCTACATCTAGAAAAACTGCAGAACATACTTTTCCCTCTTCTAGTGCTTTTTCTATTATATTAGTAATTCTGTGTACTTGATCTATTGTGGAATGCTTGTCTCGAAAACCAAATTGATGAGATGGAATAATTTCTTGTCTTTCTATGATGGGTTTTATTCTTTTAAGCAATAATTTTTCATAGAGCTTGGATATAATTGGCAGCAAAGATATTGGCCTGTAAGATGACACGTCATGGAGTGGTTTTCCCGGTTTTGGAATCATGATAACTTCTGCAACTTTCCACAGTTTAGGTACATACCTAAGCCTAAAAGACGCATTAATTAGGTTGCATAGTTTTACGATAGCTTTTCTGGGGAGTTGTTTTATGACTACCCCGTTAATAAGATCATACCCTGGGGCTTTTTTCGAATTAATATTTTTGATTTCTGTTAATATTTCTTTTGTGATGTAAGCTTAATATGGTCCTCGATTTGATGGGGTTCATTTAAATGAAAGTGTTTATCTGGTGCTTCGTGGGGCTGAAATGTTTTTTCTAAATGACTTGCAAAAATATCTGCTTTTTCTTTGTTACTCCTTGCCCACTGGTTGTTAGATTTTCGTATGGGTGGAATTTGGATAATTGGTCTTTTAAAATCTTTGGTTGCTTTCCAAAGGGAATAGTCGGTATTTTTATCATCTGTAAGTTCATTAAGAAAATGGTTAATAGATTCATTTTTTATTACTAGAATTTCTCGCCTAATGCGCTGCGTCATGTTGTTGAGATTTGTTTTGTCCCGAGGATCACGGCTTTGTTGCCACTTTCTTCTTAGTTTCCTTTTTTCCAATATAAGGTCTCTAATTTCCTTTGGATAGTTTTTTCCCTTAAAAATACTCTTTGGTTTTGGACTGTTTTCCCAAGCTGCTTGTTGAATATTTGTAACAAAATAATCAACTTCTTTATCGATTTTTTCTGGCGTTTGCAATGGTACTGATAGGTTTATTTTTTCTGACAGACTTTGTTTAAAACTAATCCAGTCAGTCAGTTTATTAACTAGTGAGATATTTGCTTCTTTCTTTATTATGTTTTTACTAAGAGTTAGAATAATAGGTGAATGATCTGAGTGTAAATCAAAACTTTCTTCTATATCTACAAAACTTAAAGATATATTTTTTACTATAAAAAAATCAATTAGATCTGGAATTTTTCCTGGTATGTGGGCTTACCAGTTGATATCGGCTCTCATTGATATTCACTAATAGCTTGCAAAAGTTCTTTTCCTTTAGAATTCGTCAGTCTAGATCCCCAGTATGTATTTTTTGCATTAAAGTTACCTCCAATTATAAAACGGTTTCCTAATTTTCTGAGAAAATTAAGATATTGGTTTTTCTTTAGTAAGTGCCTTGGTGGTATATAGACAGCACTTATGACTAATGTATATGTTTTGGTTTTTACACTTACTAATGTAGCTTGAATCTCTATGGTTTTATATCCCATCTCCTCATAGTGTGATATATTTTCTTTAATTATTACAGCACTTCCCCCATGTGCAGTATTGCTAGGGTGAGTTGTATGATACACTTTATAACCTTTAAATTTAATGTGAGACTGGTTAGTGAAATGCGTTTCTGACACAAGACAGACGTCAATTTTGTCTAGAATAACTTGCAAGTCTTGCTGATGTTGCAAGAGACCATTGGCATTCCAAGCTAGGATTCTAAGATTACTGACCATTTTGAGGCATATTGGTAGCTCCGTTATTGCTACTTTCTAGTTTAGTTAATCGCTCATCAAGTTTGTTCAATTTCTCCAAAATTAATTGTAGTTTGTTCCATAGTATTTTGACTACTGATATTAATATCAGGTATAGTAGCTGTTGCTGCTACTTGGCTGTATGTCCTTGTCACAGAGTTTTGTGTGACTGTGTTTCTGGTCTGTTGGTTTTGTCTATTTGTACTCACGTTTGGTATGAGATTCGGTTTCTTAGGTTTATTTTTCAATTTTTGTATTTCCTTAGCAACAAGGCATCCTCTGTAGTTAGCAGGATGCTTGCCTCCACAGTGGATGCATTTTGGCTCAGATTCTTTTGGTTTGGGGCATTCTACAGTAAGATGTTTCCCCGTGCATTTTACGCAACGTGGTTCTTTAGCGCAATATTTTTGCGTGTGTCCATAAGATTGGCATCTTTTGCATTGAGGGACTAACTTTGAGGTTTTTAGTGCTTTTATTTCCACTTCAATCCCAAGGATACTGGAAATTTCAAAAATTTTGTTGATATCTTCATCGTGGCTAAATGTGAGCATAAACATATTAAGAGGTTGTCTTGTTCTCCATTTAAGTTTGTTGCTGGCCTCCAGTGCCTTAAAACCTTTTTTTTGTAGATCAGCTACAATTTTTTGTGGGTCACATGAGAAGTGTAGCCTATTCGCTATTACTCTAATTGGCCTTATTTGTTTGTTTTCGTATGAGTGCCATTGATGCTTTATTTCATTAAGCATTTTAGTAACCAGCCGATAGCTGTCTGCGTCTTGTACATTTATTTTAATATTTTCGTTATTTAAAACTTTTATTTTAACTCCTTGTATGATATTTAACTTTTCATAAATATCATTAAAATTATTTACGCCATTTACCATAATCGGTGGAGGTAATGGAGCTTTTTAACTTTAGTTGGGGGTTCTTCATAAAAATTCTTCATTCGTAAAAATGAGTGAAAATAAAGTTGTGAGCGATTTTTTATTATTTTCTTCGCTGCTGAGTAGTAGCAGCGAAGAAAATAATATCATTGTTAAGAATAGCTTTCAAAGAAAATGTTTTTGAACAAAAAAATTTTAAGAAAATGTTTTTAAACATTTTTTTGTTTGAAGGAAATGTTTTTGAATAATTTTCCTCTTCAAGAAAATGTTATTGAAGTATTAATATTACTTTCGAACAAATGGATTTTGAACAACATGTTTTTGACCAAATTCCGCAAGCCAAGAAAGTTAGCTTTAGTTGAAAGAAACTTGTGAAATATTATATATGTATACAAGGTGTTTCGAATCCTTATGTTCAAATTTTGGGAGCATAAAGTACACTTCTGGTTAGGTTTTTTTGAAAAACAAGCGCGAAATACAGATAACTACTCTATCTGTTGGTATACGAGCACAAGCCTGCATTCAACAAGGAGGTGGGCATTTTTAAAATATTCTTATTAACTTTTTTTAAATAAAATCATTATTTATTTATTTGACAAATTTTTATTGTTATCTTAGGATAATATTTATCGGCGTGTAACTTTGAAACAAATAAAAATGGATATCGTCGTCAACTACAGGTTGTGTGACATTTTTTTCAAAAATGAGATTTTTGCATAATCAATTTGCCCTATTCATAATGGATATACTATAAAACATTATTTGCAAAAAAATGTTATATGAACGTTGCTTAAAGCAAGAATAAAAAAGAATTTCTACAGCTCATAATGGCATACCACACGAGTGCGATTTATTATTTTCCGCATGTTCCATTGACACTGCACTCGGTGCAAATTTTTGACAGCACGGTTTCAGTGTCAGTGCACCACCAGTGCTGCACTCATTTTCCCAATGGAATAAAGGCCTTCACACACACAATTTACGTAATCCGTAGCATGGCGCATAGCGGGCTTTCAACCAATCAGCGATCGAATAGCAGCGGCCATATTGGATTTACGTAAGAAAAGTCCATAAGGTTGAACTTCTTACGCGTTATGTTTTTTGTGTGTGATCGGCTTAAGCGCTCTGCGTTTTGTTCCAAATTTGAGTTTGAGTTGAATGTTTTTACGTTACCATAACAAGTCTGTGTTTTTTTGATGTTCCAATTTTGTTTTTTGTCATTCAACTACAGTAGGAATATATTTGCAAATAATCGTTTGTACTGGAAGCGGAAATTATCGTCTGGGCCTCATTTTTCGATCGGTCAATCAACCAATTCTATTCTTTGGTAACGTTAAGGTGCCCGCAGACTGCCGTAAGCTAACGTAAATACGTAAGCTCCTAACGTGACCTTGACGACGGTGTGACGAAGTGCGCTTGCGTAACTGTCAAATCTCATGCTTAAGCCGATCACACACAAAAAAACATAACGCGTAAGAAGTTCAACCTTATGGACTTTTCTTACGTAAATCCAATATGGCCGCTGCTATTCGATCGCTGATTGGTTGAAAGCCCGCTATGCGCCATGCTACGGATTACGTAAATTGTGTGTGTGAAGGCCTTTACGTAAAAATACGTAGCACAACTTAAACTATCTATTATATCGTTGAGATAGAAGCTGTTCACAGTTCGTTTTAAGCACAGTGGATAGAATAGACCCAGTGTTCGGGGGTACGTTCAGATTGAAACGTCAGGCGAGACGTCTTGCCGAGCGAATGACGTCATGGGTAAATCGTCGGACCTCTTGCCTTTGTGAACGGTATGGGTGTAATAAACATAACCTTAAAATATATACCTTTTTTAAATTATTGATAAATTTGACCAGATTTAAAAATTTGTTACAGTTGATTTAGTAGAGTTAGCATAAACACAAATAAGTGTTTTTTTTTTGTTTTGAAAAATGGAAATAGAGAGTCTTTTGGAGTACTTTTGGTGGCAAATTTATTTTCTTTGTTGTACAAGCAATACAGGTTTTAAGTTCCTCTGCTCAACACTTTCAAAGGAAATAAATAAATTTGAAAATTAATAGTTATATGTACATACATGTGCAATAGAATATAATAGCATATGACAGTGAGAATGCGAAAGAAGACTAATCCTCAAAGTGTTTGCTGGGGCGTTGAGAGATCTTCAATTACATTATATCAAACCTCTTTATATGGTTACATTATTTACTATTAAATAAAGAATACAAATATACATAGTTTAAATGTCTTTTATTTTAATTTGAAAGCACAAAGTAATATCTAGGTATAATATTATTTATATTCCTATAACAATTTGTCCAAATAAAAATCCATTCTCTACATTCTCCTAAGTAGAAACTAAACAGTCAAAATGAAATTCTTAAAGGATCCATTTGCATCTGAAAGAGTGTTTTCCTAAAAAGAGTCCCGCTGCAAGAGGATTCTACTTGAAAAACTGCTTGATACTCTAAAAACAACTCACACTGCCAAGGGTTATTCCAAAGCCAATTGTCTTCATTGCATGAAGCGATGTGAAACCTGTAACCAATAGTTTTGAGGGTCGATTTACACAGCAACATAACAAAAAATTGAATTTTAGGGTTAATTTTGGTATTTTCGTTTTTTTTTCTTCTGCCAGCTGATTATGATAAAATGGAGCTTTAAAACAAGGCATTAACTTTATCCATTGTGCTATGTTACTATGGGTAAACCATCATGCATACCCTAGCTAAAATCCCACAAAGAAAAATACTCTGTCAATCTATGTGCACCTAAGCTCACACTAGGTACTATAGTTATAGTGTGCGTGTGAGCTAATATAACTAAAAACTGAAATATATTACCTTTCGTTTGATACCACACAAGCCATGTTTTGACTTAAACTCTAATTTTTAAAATCTACCTTCACCATTTTTTTTTCAAAAAACTAAAATGTAGGTTGTTTAACTCCAGACTTAATTACCTTTTGTTTAATATCACACAATATCACTCCCACCCTTTTATTTCACTTGCGTTAGGTGGATTTTGTTCATTTTTAAATGGGATCGAAAACCCAGCCTAGGTACCAAATTTCATTCAAATCGGGCAAGCGGTTTTTGAGTTATGCGCGTTGGTCGTTACAGACAGACAGACAGACAGACACACGGCGCGACAAAAAAGTTTTAAAATTATCTGAAACGCAAAGATATATAAAAAATTTTAAAAACACAGCAATTTTTTTTCTCGAAAAAATTAGGATCACCATAGCTCACACTACTACAGTATAATAGTAGTAGTGTGAGTAGGTTTAAGCGGGTGCTGGACCACTTTTGAGGAGGGAATGACCTTGAATGACCTTGACGGTCGTTGCCTTGTTTTATGTAGAGACGAATAGTTTGAGTAGTATATTTGACCTTGAAAAGTTGTGAAGGTCATTATGTTGACCTTGAATGACCTTGACGATCGTTGCGTTTTTATATGTAGAGACGAATAGTCCAAGTAGTATTTTTGACCTTGAAAAAAATAATCCAAAATTATAGTAAAGATGTGTATTTTTAACCTTCAGAATCTTTAACATTGCTTTATTTGCCCGCTTTTTAGATATATTATTTTCTGTAGATTTTACCCCCACTAAACTAACACCCAACAAGTATTTAAAGAAAAATAAATATCAGAAGAGTACTATTAAAGTTTCTTTACTTCAACGGTAAATTTCAAATTAGTAGAAAATGAATTCAAAGCAGCAAATTATTGATTTGGATGATTCCACCAGTCAAGACATCGACAATTTGTTAAAAGATATTGGGAATGAGTTTCAAGCCGAACAGCAGCCAGAGCCACAGCTAGAGCCACAGCTCGAGCCACAGCCAGAATCACAGCCGCAGCTACAAATGGAGCTACAACGTGACGTACATAAAATCAAAAATGGAAGAGTTGCTAAAAGAAAGTACATAAAAAAAACGAAGACAAGCATTTTATCAACAGCTCCAACTCCGACAGCAATTCCAATAGCAATTCCCTCAACATCGAGGGATCAGCTAGTCCAGCAAACCGTAGCCGCAAATGTCACAACAATAGAAAGCCAAACGATAGAGCAGGCTATCCAAATCCTACGGGTGAAAAGAAGCTGCGTGGAGCAGCTTAAACAAAGAGTGGATCTACTCAAAGCAGAGATTCAACGACTACAAAGAGAGACCGAAGGTGTGGAGGAAGAATTCCAAGCAAAATTAAATGACTACAATAAGGTAAAGGATCTTTTTTATGCTTTTCTTTAAATATTTAAAAAAATTTTATTGTAACATATGTGGCCTTAAAAAAAGTTTTAAAAAAATTTGGGCGCCAATTTGTGGCCTTAAAAAAAGTTGTGTGACATTTGTGGCAGCTTAAAGACGTCGCCGCCATTTTGTGACACTGAAACCCACTGAATAATTAAACAAATATCTGGAAGCAGAACTGTATTTTCCAGCTAGGTAAAACATTGATATGCCCGGTAACTTTTATACAGTGGAGAAGGGGGGGGTTCAGAAATAAGAAACTTTTAAGTGCGCCACATTATTTAATACCAATGTTTTACAAAGAAGATCTTAAATAAAATACAGTTCAACCCAAACGTTGCAGCCAAACAATGAAATTCTACTTACTTCCGAGGCTTCCAGAGTATTTGTGTAATTAAGAATAACCAAAAAAAATAAACAGAATAAAATTCTAAAAGATTGAATTAAGATGACAAAACTAGAAGCACTTTACAGGTAGATGGACTCCTTTAACAGGTCATAGTTATCTACATCTGAATCAGTAGTGTGAGACTCAGTTGTATAAATGATGGTTAAAAATAAGATATACTTCCAAAACTATTCTGTCATAGGGGAGATCCGGACCAAATATCTGCTGTCATCATTCTACATTGGGTAGGATGAGACAGACAGCAACCCAGTCCGAGATCCACCCCATGAGGCAAAAATGTGTAACGAAACCGCTAAAAAAAAAATATAATCTCATCTCTCTTTTGTCTCCGCAAAGTTGGTCATCGGGTTGTACAAATAACACAAGAAAAATTAGTTCATCTTGTTTATTTTAAAAGGTAAAACTGGAGTATTACCAAAAACATGAAATAGAAAAAAATAGATGAAATGTAGTGGAACAAGTCAGGGCCTAAGTAGCAAGGCACTTTAAATAGGGCCAAAATAGCAAGGCATTTTAAATTTGACAGTAAAATTATCTTAAATAAATGAAATGAAGGGAACAAGTCAATGTAGTAAATATGCCGCAAAACCAGGGTTATGACGTCATACCTTATCTTGCGTTTACAAGAAATGTTGAAATTATACTGTGAAAACTTATATATGAAAAGATTACGTCTAAATTATATTAAAAATTTATATATGAGGAAAAAAAATATAGTTAAGGCTTGCTCCTACCTTGGTCCTTGATTATTTAATTGTTGGTGTTTTGTTTAGTAAACCTGGAGTTGTCCAGACATCCTCTCACTACTCTCGGGTCTCCTGCCCTGCTCGCGCCTCCCCTAATGCCCGCTTAGCACATCACGCTAGGGCAGCACATGGTGATCAAAATGTTGTAGGTTCTTGGCCGAGCGTAAAAACCCTGTGGAAAATGAAATGTTTCAGTTTCCTGGAATTCGTCAATTTTGCACGAAGTTCCCCTACACAGTAACTTAAATCGAGAACCCCATGTCGACTCAATAAAATAAAGTAGATTTAAACAGATGAACTAAAATAAGCCTACGTACCTTTCCCAGGGTTATAACTGGCTACACCTGGCTTCACACCAGCGTCCAGCCCAACTGTCCCGTCGCTGGAATTGACAGGGCTGTAGACAAAGGAGAAAAACAATATATAGTTTTTATCCAACACGTGGTTAAAAGAAAAATATAAAAACGCCAACAATTCCCCACGTCCTTTGTCAAAAAAAAAGTACATTTCCCACGAAAAATAATTACAATTTGGGAGGCAAATATTATCTTGAAGAGTACTCAAATAATAAAAAAAATGAAAAAAAAAATAAAATCGAACTTACCGCTGCTCTTTCCGTGCAAATGGCGTAGGCCGACTTAAATCCCCCTCAAAACAGGGTGCGAGCGTCACTCCAGATTGCCTAGACACGACGGACTCACTTCCACAGTTTCTGGGATATCTCCTACAATCGCTGTAGTGCCAATCACCAAAAACAAAGGCGATCCCAGAAACTGTTGTCGACCCAGCCAAAATTCGTTTGCAAGAGAGACCAACCACTTCGTCGAGAATACCAGAATAATGAATTGGCCGGAAACCGTTTTGTAAATTTGGTGGGGAGTGGGGACGGTAAAACGCAATAGTACCAACCTAATCTTCCCGGTTAAATTCAAATAAAGGATGCAAACCTATTTATAAAAAACTTCTTCGCCAAAATTAAATCTCTACGTTCAGTGGCAAGACTGGGAGAAAACCCGGGGTTTTCAAAGTAACCAATGAGGAGATACAGCAATAGTTCTATACAGGTATATAGGGGCAGCACCGACCAAGTGGACATTGCAATTAGGTAAAACGTACATTGAGGTGTTGTCGGATCTATTTCCACGGTTGGAATTTTTATAACAAGGACGTCGAGACACCCTCCATACACATTATTAATATTCGAACACTCAACCAATTCCCATATGAGTAAAGCTATACTGAGCGCAGAATTTAGTTGCACTCCAGTTACAGTCTTCGTCAAAAGTTTCCTTCGCTCTTTATAAATGTTTTCTCTAATATTCATATGGTTTAACGCCATTTTTGTAAAACATTTCTACAGTAATAAAGTTGTTTCTGAACCTGAACCCAAAAATACACACTGAACTATTGCTTAAAGGCACAAGAGTGTTCAGATGTTAACTCACACGATTTCGTTTATTCTTTTAGTCTTGGTTTTTATCCCTCGTTTATCTCCCATTTACAAAAGTGCATAACTCGTATTTATTTTATCCTTTCCCTATCAAATTAATAAAGATATCAAAGTGGTCGGAGCCTCGGTTGTTACTGGTCAAACCGTGGACCTAAATATGTTTTCGTGCTGTCACAACTAGTTAATCCGTGAAGGATATGAGGTTCGGAATGTTCCAATATCCTCGAAAATAAACGTAAGGGAATGAAATGTTCATCTAAATGTTTCCTTCCTGTTACTGAAACCATTTGTGATGCGGCAACGCCGCCATTCCCCAGCATAACAGCTGTTTAACTTTATGAACATCAAGTGAATCACAAAATTCCACAGATAAAAACAAAACAATCAAAATTTTTATGTGATTTTTCCCGAAGCCTGTGATCTTAAATTCCAATTACGATGTCCAGATAATGCGATGTGCGTAGTGTCCACAGTAATTCGATGGAATGCCTCCTTTTAAGGTAACTTCCTAGACACTATATAACCTCCAAACCTAGCTCTATAAAATACCCTTACTTTGTGTACAGAAAGACGAATCAAAGAGCCTTGATTATTTACCTAAATAAACAAATATGTAACGTTGTCTTAAACGTAAAAATGACACGTTACACATATTTAGTTTTTATATAAAATTATTAGTTAGCCAATATATAACTTTATGAAACAAAAAAAACAATTTGAATATGTAAAATATAATAAATCTATATTAAGAAAAAAACATTATGGTAATTTAATAACAAACAAAAAATTTGTATAATTTTTTAATTTTGGTTACTATTTTATAGTTGAACATTATAGAATAAACTTTAATACAGAAAAGAATATTATGCTAATGCAAAAAACAAAGTATTAAAAATAATTTTTAAACTTTAGTTTGTTTATAAAAGAGTAAAATTTCATAGTGTAGAATAAACCAATTTGTAGAAAAGATCTAATTTAAAAAAAATACAAACTTTTAAAAAGAATTTTTAAACTTTGGTTTGTTTATAAGAGCGCAAGATTGCATGGAATAGCATATAAAAATGAAACTTAAAAACTTTTTTTTTACCATTTTTAACTTTAGTTTGTGCATAAATGAACAAAATTTGCGTTACTATAATTTAAAAATTGAATATTGATGTGATTCAAAAGATAGGATTTTTACAAATGGTTTCATTTTAAAATTGTTAGATGAAAATTTTTAATTGTTTGGTTTAGTGCCACAGTGCCCCAAACCTCGCACTGAGCTGTGTGTACAAGCCATTTTTATTGTACACCGCAATTAAACTAAACCAGACTACCAACGTTGAGCCTCCTCAAAAGGAGAGTCACCTCTTTCGCTTCCTACATCAGACAACTCCTCAGAAGGAGGAGAGTCAACTCTCGCTACTTCCCACACACCATAATTGGTATCAGAATCATCATCATCACTCTCCACCACCTCATAATCATCACTGTCTGAGATGTAGACAGGTGATTCGGGTGAATATGGAGGATTGCTCTGCCTCTCCATAATTCTTTGATATTGCTCACTACAGACATCGCATCGTCCATTAATTGTAAAAACCTCTACTGGTTTCCAGACATTGCAGAAATTGCACTGCACATGCCCATTTTTCAAAAACGGACGATTGATGAGGGTAGGGCGAGCGGTGGATGACATTATAGGAAGACAAATCGAGCAAGAATGAGTGTTTACCAAATGAGGAGTAAAATATATATACCCATTACAAGGTTATATCAAGGTCAGTGTGAATCGTTGACAATTTTTTCCAAGGTTAAATATGTAATTGCTCATCAATCTTGTTCAAGGTTAAATGAAGGTCAGTGTATAATGTTTTCCAAGGTTAAAGATGTAATTGCTCATCAATCTTGTTCAAGGTTAAATGAAGGTCAATGTCACCTTGAAAATATTTTGCAAAACCAAAAATAAATTAAAAAATAATACATTTGGCTGTAAATTTTGTTCAAGGTCAAACTATTTAGATTTTGCTGTGAATTATGATCAAAAAAATATATTTGAGAGTTATCAGATACAGCTGAAGAAAATGGGGTGGAGTGAACCACAACGGGCATAAAAAAAGCATAGTGGTTAAAACAGAGGTGTTGATGAAAACACCTAATAAATAAATAATTTAAGGTGTAACAAGTAAAGTGACCATGTTGAAGTGTTCAAAATGTGACAAAAGTTTTACTCGAAAAGATAATATGGTTAGACATAATAAAACAGCTTGCAAATATAAACATAATGATGATAATATCAATGAGCAACCTTTAAAGAAAAGAAAAATAGCTAGTTTAAAAGTTGATAAAGATAGTGATAAACAATTGGAAATGTGTAGAGAATGCAAGATTTTCATACCCAAAGATAAATTTTTTGCTCATTGTAGAACACTTCAACATAAAAATAACTCATGTGCACCATACTCCAATGGTGTATGTGTGGTAAGAAGTGGTCTTAAATGCAGAATAGCAAGTTATAGAATTGCTTCAGAAACTCAGCAAAAAGACTACAGAAGGTTTTTTTATGAGATAAAACCCAAATGTCTAACATTAGTAAAAGAAAATATAGCAAAACACACCTCAATAAAAATTAATATGGAATTATTTGCAACGTTTCTTCACCAATCAAAAGAAACCCTAGCTGATAAATCATTTAACACAAATAATAAAATAGTGTGTGATGCCTCTGATTTGGATAATATTTATGAGTTTTTTATGGATAAAATAATTTCCCAAGCGAGCGAGTTTATGGAGCGAAATTCTGGTAAGATTACTCATTAGTAAAATAAATAATTTTTGTTTAATAATAATCAGTGAAACATTTTTTAAATATGGTTGTTTAATTAATAATGTTTTATTTTATTTACAGGTTAGACTTTACAACATATATTACACTTGGAAATCAACATCAACAAGTTTCGCCCTATTGGGGGCAATTCATACTTCAAGTTACCCAAATTCATTGAATCTAAACATGCTGTAGTGAATATAAAAAATCAGGATAATGCATGTTTCGCATGGGCTGTTACATCAGCTTTATACCCAGTTTCACTTCATGTAGACAGAGTTTCTTCCTACCCCCATTATTCTACAGTTTTAAATCTTGCAGGTATGGAAATGCCGGTTAAATTGACTAATATATCTAGGTTTGAACAAAACAATAATATTTCAATTAATGTTTATACATTGGAAACCAGATATGCAAATAAAAAAATTCAATATGAAGTTGTTGGCCCACTTCGCTATTCCAAGAGAAAACTTGACACTCACATAAACTTATTAATCATAAGTGAAGATTGTAAAATTAAAGAAGAAACTCATGAATGTAATAGCGATTGTAATAGAACACATTATGGTTGGATAAAAAATCTTTCAGCTTTGGTTTCCAATCAAATATCAATGTCGAAACGTAGACTTTATTTTTGCGATGGTTGTTTAGTACACTTTATAACAGCAGAAAAACTAATATTTCATCAAAAATATGACTGTGGGCAAGTTTACTCGATAACCCCATCTACAGATTTAAAAACTGATAGATTTGGAAAAACAACACAAGAAAACATGTTAAAGTTCGAAAGTTATGAAAAACAGCTAACAGTTCCCTTTTTTTTTTACGGGTATGCGCACTCGCAAGGAGATCCCTATCACGCTCGAGAAGCGGCAAGTGCGCGGAAATGTTGGTGTGTGTTGGTTTTGAAACGGTTCAGGTTGTAACCTGCAGGGAAAACTGTCGCAGGGAGTTTATTCCACAGCGATGCTGTTCTCCAGAGATATGAATTCTGATATAATGAGGTTCTTGGTGCCTCTATTTTGACAATAAATTGATGGTTACCGTCTGTTTGACTGTATTGTGTATGCTGACTTTGAATCAATTTTACAACCAATGGCAGGTTGTGAACCAGATCCATTAAATTCTTTCACAGTCAAAAATATCATACATAAACCATATTCATTTGCATACCTAATTAAATGTTCATTCAATGATGATTTAACAAAATTTAAATTATTCCGTGGTTCAAGCGCAGCAGAAGAATTTGTAGCATGTATTGAACGTGATCTTAGAGAGCTTCACTATAATTATTTAAGAGATATAGTCCCAATGACACCACTAACACCTGAAGAAAGAAACATAGTGGAAACATGTGACAAATGTGGAATTTGTGGTAAACCTTTTAACTTATTTGATAAAAAAGTAACCGATCATTGTCACATAACGGGAAAAAAAAGATTTTTACCTGCACATTCAACTTGTAACTTACAACATCAATTACCAAATTTCATTCCAATAATTTTTCACAATCTAAGTGGTTATGATTGTCACATGTTTATTAAGGAATTGTGTCATCATGGCGATAAAATAGATGTTATTGCAGAAAACAAGGAAAAATATATTTCATTTACAAAATCCATATATGTACATGATTACATTAATTCTGAAGGAAAAATCATAAAAAAATATCTACGTCTAAGATTTATAGATAGCTACAAATTTTTAGCTGAATCCCTGGATGAGTTAAGTAAAGGTTTAGATTCAGACTCCTTTTTAGAAACACACAAACATTTTACATCTGAAGAAGAATTTAGTTTAATGAGACAAAAAGGTGTGTTTCCATATGGATTTATCTCTGACTTAGACAAATTAGACGTTACTAATTTACCCACTAAAAATCAATTCTTCGATGATCTAAATGATCAGCATATTACAGATTTAGAATATGATAGAGGGAAAAAAGTATGGAGTCTATTTAATTGTAAAACTTTAGGAGACTATTCGGATTTATATTTGAAAACTGATGTTTTAATTTTAACTGATGTTTTTGAAGCATTTCGAAGAAATTCTTTAAAGACTTATAATCTAGATCCAGCTCAATATTACACGTTGCCATCATTATCATTTGATTGTATGCTTAGAATGACAGAAGTAGAATTAGAGCTATTGACTGAAATTGACATGATTCATTTCTTTAAAAAAGGGATTCGAGGGGGTGTTAGTCAATGTGTTGATAGAATGCATATAGCAAATAATAAGTACCTTCCAAATTATGATCCAAGTATATAGTATATATAGTCATCCTTTATAATGTATTTGGATGCAACAAATTTATATGGGCATAGTATGTCACAACCACTACCCACAAAAGGTTTTAAATGGCTCTCACAAGAAGAAATGATAAATTTAAATATTCATAATGTACCAGATGACAGTCCCATAGGATACGTTCTTGAAGTAGATGTGTATTACCCAAATGAGTTGCATGAAGCTCATGCTGATTTTCCATTTTTGGTGGAAAATATAATCCCTCCAGATTCATCATCCAAATTCCCCAAACTCATTCCAAATTTGCATGATAAAATAAGGTATATTGTACACTATAAAACTTTAAATCAGGCAGTAAGAAATGGGTTAATAGTCATTCAAACTCATAGAATGTTAAAATTTGAACAATCACCCTGGTTAAAAAAGTATATCGATACTAACACAAAGCTTCGAAACTCTGCTGATACAAAATTTAAAAAAGATTTATACAAGCTTTTTAATAATGCAGTATTCGGAAAAACTATGGAAAATGTTGAGAATCATAAAGATATAAAATTAGTTACAAGTTGGGAGAGTATTCGTAGAAGGGCCGGTGCTCGTGCTCTAATCAGTAGACCCAATTTTAACAATTGCTCGATATTTACCGAAGAATTAATTGCTGTTCATATGAGTAAACTCAAAATTGTATACAATAAACCAATATATTTAGGTTTTTGTATTCTGGATTTGTCTAAAACAGTTTTGTATGACTTTTTTTATAATACTATAAAAAAAGAGTTTCACAATAGTGCAAGTTTAATGTATACAGATACAGATTCTCTAGTACTTAAAATTTACACTGATGATTTCTATAAATTTATGATTGAAAACCCTGAGAAATTCGATACATTTAATTATAATAAAGTAAATAGGTTTAATATAAGTAAAAACGAATCTGTTTTGGGTAGAATGAAGGATGAATTTCCTGAAGATCCAATTCTAAGTTTCTATGGAACAGGAGCTAAAGCCTACTATATAAACTCAGTCTCAACGGAGGTAAAAAAAGCACAGGGGGTTAAAAAAAGTGTAATCGATAAGCATTTATCCATTAATGATTATAAAAAAGTTGTCGAAAAAGGTGGTTACTTATTTCGAAAAATGAAATCATTTAAAAGTGATCTACACAATATATACACAGAAACCAGAAACGAAATTGCATTATCTTACCATGATGATAAAAGGTTTGTTATACCTAACACAAGTCATACACTACCCTGGGGGCATCCACATATCAAGTCATATGAAAAATGAAATATTAGTTATGTTTTAATAAGCGTATGGCTTAATTTTAAGTTTTCGAAAATATATAAAAATAAAAAGTATTCTAAAATACAAAAATGTTTTTTTTTTCATTTTTCTACAACCTTTTTGTGAGTGAGAAATGGCATTCTTTGGCAGAACATGAAAATATTTACAGAAAGTGAAATGGTGACAGATGTATATAACCAAATCCTATGAAGTCACCCTCAAATTATACAGTCGATGATGGAGCAGTTATTATTGATTGATTTCCAACTGATGAATAGTTGAATTATTAGGATTTAAAAAAAATTATCAATAATTTAGTGCATCAAGTTGGCACTGATGATAGGTGGCGCTATTTCGGAATATATTTAAATAATTGAAAAAAATTATGATAGATGGCGCTTTTCAAAATTAAGGGCACCATAATTCTAAAACAGTTTAAGGATACTAATATTCTATAATTGTTTGCTTAGTGACCTTATTAAATTTAAAACTGAAAATCTCAAGGCCCCAGGGGGGGTCCAATAGGTTTTTATTTTTTAAGTATCAATTAAAATTGAGACTTGTAATTTTTTCATGTCTTAAAATAGACGTTTTTTCTTAATATCTTGTAAAGTAGCGTCTAGTAAAGATAAAAATTGTGAAAAAATGGGTTAGCTTTCGATCTGTTAAAATTTTATTGTGATATTAATATTATTTTAACAGTTATGATCAATTTAATTAAAATAGTAACAATTTTAATTGGGCTATTATGTCATTATCTCCTAAAATTAAAGTCCAGCAAAAATTTTTATATGATAAGAATTGTCAACGCATTCTTGATTAATCGATTGAAATAATTATTTTTTGCAATAGCCTTATTAGTTTAGAAGCTACACCCATTTGTAACTGAATAGACATCTACCCACTTGACAAAATGTGTTTTTATTTGTTTTATTATGTAAATATCTCAAAAAATTTAACATTTCCAAAAAATTTTATATGATAAAATTTGTTTGGATATGGTTGTTGAATCGATGGAATGAATTATTTTTGTAATAGCTTTATTAGTTTGGAGACTACACTTATTTTAATTGAATAATTTACCATCTCGAATGTCGAAATGACGTAATTAGGGACCCAGCTCCAAATTCACTTCAATAATAATTTAAAAATTCACAACTCCGCCACTGACGTTTGTAACAAAATTGTACAATATAGCGCCGATAGAGGAGTGACCCCTTTATAATATGTGCGAGTATTTAGGCAAAATCTGTCGAAATGACGTAACTAGGGACCCAGCTCCAAATTCACTTCAATAAATTTTTTTTAAATCATAACTTCGCCAGTGACGTTTGTAACAAAATTGTGAGACATAGCGGCGATAGAGGGGTGATCCCTTTATAATATGTGCAAGAATTTAGGCAAAATCTGTCGAAATGACTTAATTAGGGACCCAGCTCCAAATTCACTTCAATAAAAATTTAAAAATTCATAACTCCGCCACTGACGTTTGTAACAAAATTGTGCAATATAGCGCCGATAGAGAAGTGACCCCTTTATAATATGTGCAAGTATTTAGGCAAAATCTGTCGAAATGACGTGATTAGGGACCTAGCTCCAAATTCACTTCAATAAAAATTAAAAAATATATAACTCAGCCACTGACGTTTGTAACAAAATTCTGAAATATAGGGGCGATAGAATTCACATTAATAAAATTTAAAAATTCCTACCTCCGCCAATGACGTTTGTAACAAAATGATAATATATAGCGCCGATAGAAAGGTGGTTTCTTTACAAGTGGTTCAAGTTACAAGTCAAAATTCCAAAAAATAAACAAGTTCTTAATATTTTTATTGTTCCAGTACCGTTTATCTGGTCCACTGTAATTTTGTGGAGCTGGCTGCAAAGGAGCTGGCTCCATGGAGCTAGTTTCACGGATATAATCAAATGAACTATCGACAGAAGTGCAGTGGACATTTATGCCGTATTCCATTGGGGAAATGAGTGCAGCACTAGTGCACAACTGGCTCGGTGTTTGCATTCCATTGACATGCACTTTTTCAGTTTTCGTATTCCATTGAGGAACTTATGAATTCAGTTTTGCACTGAGTGCGGCTTTTTTGACACCGGCTCTGAGGGCTCGTGCCGCACCGAAAACTTTTTCCCGCCATTAATTTTAAACGCTTATTATTGTTGTGGGACGTATAAATGAGTGAAAATAAAGTTGTGAGCGATTTTTTATTATTTTCTTCGCTGCTGAGTAGTAGCAGCGAAGAAAATAATATCATTGTTAAGAATAGCTTTCAAAGAAAATGTTTTTGAACAAAAAAATTTTAAGAAAATGTTTTTAAACATTTTTTTGTTTGAAGGAAATGTTTTTGAATAATTTTCCTCTTCAAGAAAATGTTATTGAAGTATTAATATTACTTTCGAACAAATGGATTTTGAACAACATGTTTTTGACCAAATTCCGCAAGCCAGGAAAGTTAGCTTTAGTTGAAAGAAACTTGTGAAATATTATATATGTATACAAGGTGTTTCGAATCCTTATGTTCAAATTTTGGGAGCATAAAGTACACTTCTGGTTAGGTTTTTTTGAAAAACAAGCGCGAAATACAGATAACTACTCTATCTGTAACAAAATTGTGAAATATAGCGGCGATAGAGGGGTGACCCCTTTATACTATGTGCAAGTATTTAGGCAAAATCTGTCGAAATGACGTAATTAGGGACCTAGCTCCAAATTCACTTCAATAAAAATTTAAAAATATATAACTCCGCCACTGACGTTTGTAACAAAATTCTGAAATATAGGGGCGATAGAATTCACATTAATAAAATTTAAAAATTCCTACCTCCGCCAATGACGTTTGTAACAAAATGATAATATATAGCGCCGATAGAAAGGTGGTTTCTTTACAAGTGGTTCAAGTTACAAGTCAAAATTCCAAAAAATAAACGAGTTCTTAATATTTTTATTGTTCCAGTACCGTTTATCTGGTCCACTGTAATTTTGTGGAGCTGGCTGCAAAGGAGCTGGCTCCATGGAGCTAGTTTCACGGATATAATCAAATGAACTATCGACAGAAGTGCAGTGGACATTTATGCCGTATTCCATTGGGGAAATGAGTGCAGCACTAGTGCACAACTGGCTCGGTGTTTGCATTCCATTGACATGCACTTTATATATATATATTTATCGGTTTCACAACGTTCTACGTCTTCCGATACCCAATCTCCACTCGTTTCTGTTTGCCCATAATTCATCATCTAGGCCTCTTATTCTTATTTCACTATCTATTCCTTCTCTCCAGCTTCTCCTTGGTCTTCCTCGTTTTCTTCGGCCAGTTGGTTTCCATTGTAATATTTGTTTAGGTAGTCTTCCATCGTCCATTCTTTGTATATGTCCGTACCACACCAGTTGTTTTGTTCTTATATCATCCACTAGAGTACGTTCACCCACTGTCATAATTTCTCTTATTCTTTGATTGGTAACTCTTTCTCTTTTTGATTTCCCTGCTGCTCTTCTCCAATAGTCCATCTCCGTAGCGGAAAGCATTTTTTCTGTTCTATCTTTGATTGGCCATACTTCTGAGCCGTATGTAATAATACTTTTTACAATGGTGTTATATATAAGCTTTTTGTTATGTTTTGATATACTTTGGTCCCAAATTATTCCATTTAATAAAGTTATTGCTTTTCTTCCTTGTACGTTTCTATCTTTTATAGCTTTGTCTAGTGTTCCGTCAGCTGTAATTTTTAGACCCAAGTATTTATACGCATCACAGGACTGAATTCGCTGCCCAGTATTTAAGATTAGAACCTGTTTCGTTCCACCAATACACATATACTCTGTCTTATTGATATTAACCTCTAGTCCCCACTTATTGTACTCGTCTATTAGTTTTCGTGTCATATATTCGAGGTCGTCATAATCCTGAGCCACCACTATCTGATCATCGGCGAAACATAAAGTATACAAGGTGGTTTCATTCAACGGAATTCCCATGTTTTGGCATTTTCTCTTCCAGACTTTAAGGACCTGTTCCAAATATATCTTGAAGAGCGTAGGCGAGATACAGCAACCTTGTTTAAGACCTTTATTTACTTGAAAGCCTTTGGTTAATTTTGCTTTTATTTTAACTTTTGCCTTACTATTGCGGTATAACTCTTTGATGGCCTTAATTAGTTGTACGCTTATGTTTGTCTTTTCCAACGCTTTCCAAAGTAGATTTAGTGGTATACTATCATATGCCTTCTGCAAATCTACGTAAAGCAGATGGAGCTCTTGTCCGTATGCCATTTTCTTTTCAATAACTTGGGTTATACAAAAGAGATGATCTGAAGTCGATCTACCCGCCCTGAAACCAGCTTGTTCTTCTGCCTCCATATCTTTATATTCGCTCTCCACTTTATTTCTTATTATTTTGCTATATATTCTGCTTAGCGTACTAGTTACAGATATACCTCTATAATTGTCACATATATCTTTCCTTCCTTTTTTGTGTATTGTGGATATATATGACGTTTTCCACTCAGTTGGTACTACAGCTCCATTTAAATATCTTTGGAAAAGATTCCGTAATCTACAAAACAATTCTTCAGTGCCATATTTAATAAGTTCAGCTGGGATATTTCCGGGTCCGGCAGATTTACCGCTTTTTAAGGTTTTGCACACGTTTTTGACCTCAGATATTGTGAGGGGTACTGGAGATCCCATCGTTCTAATGATATTGTCTCTTTCGTCTTCCTTGAATTCTGCTCTATCTTCAGTTAAAAGTTTTTTAAAATGCCCATCCCATTCTTTGTCTGGTATTGGTGAAATAATATCTCTGCATGTTTCTTTTTTGATCGATCTTATAGTTTTCCAGCTTTCGGTACTTCTCCTACCTCCTAAGTAAGAATCTATTTTCTGGCACTTTTGCATCCATGATTGATTCTCCTTATCACTGATCATTCTTCTCACCTTTGATTGCGCGATTTTGTATTCTTCTCTGCTTCTATCTGTCTTTTGGGATAAGTACGTGTGATATAATTTCCTTTTTTCCTCTATTTCACTTTCAATCTCAGCATCCCACCAGTATGGTTTTGTTCTTTTAGGAGTTTCTTCCACTAATCCTAGTGCTTCTTTTGCAGCTTGATGGATGCTTAATGTGATACATTCGTATTCCTCATCTGGGGTTTCACCTGAACTTGAATTAAGTTTTTCGTTTAGTCTCTTTTTGTATAAGTTTTTTACGCTGTCATGTTCTAGGCTTAGTAGATTATATTGACAGTGATCAAATTCCTCATTCACTGTATCATCAAGATTTTGTTGATGGAGGCTTCGGCCTTGATAAGGAAAGAGAATTTTGGTCTCCAGAAAATAGTGATCACTTCCGCATGTTGATCCACGCTTTGTTCTGACATCTTGAATTTTTAGTTTTGTCTTTTGTTTAGTGATAAGATAATCAATGACGGATTTCAGGTTTTGTGAGGGTTTGGTCCAGGTATATTTGTTTATTTTCTTATGTTGGAAAAAACCGTTTTGGATTTTTAGGTCTAATTGCTCACATACTGTGATAAGCCGGTTTCCATTGTCATTAACAACATCTTCTCCATATTGGCCAACTGTCAGATCATTTACTCTGTTACCTGTTCTACTATTTAAATCTCCCAATATTACAATTTCTCTAGATGTACTTACTGCTGATATTTCATTGTGGATTTCTTCAAAAAAATTGTCTTTCACGGCTACATTTGCATCGTCATTATACGCATAGATTCCAAAAATCGTAAGTCTCATTCCTTTTATTGTTATATTCATTCTTATTAGCCGTTCATTTACTGCTTCCCAGTTGGTGATATATTTTCTAAATCTTTTGTTGACCAAAATAGATACTCCTTGTTGCGCATGTTTTTCTTTTGCCACTCGGCTATAGAAATGGTCATACTGTCCTAGGTTTTCAGATCCTTTTCCTTTCTTCTTCG
Source organism: Aspidapion aeneum (assembly GCA_963576565.1). NCBI lineage: Eukaryota > Metazoa > Arthropoda > Insecta > Coleoptera > Brentidae > Aspidapion > Aspidapion aeneum. The sequence continues at coordinate 68,143,524 of OY755042.1, read as the reverse complement.
TTTCTGTTAGTACAGCAAGGTCAACCTTCATTCTGCTGCACTCATGGACTATATCATTCACTTTTCGACTCATTCCTTGTACGTTCCATGTACCAAAAATCATATTCCTGTTTCTTTGCTTGGTTCGTCTTAGGTTTTTCATTTCTTTCCGAGGCGTTTGATTGGGTTTTTTAACAGTGTACGTTTTTTCCGGGTATCAGAGAGTTAGTTTAATGCCCCAACCCCCAACCTGGAGGACCAGGTGATTTTTGATCGAGGTTTTCTTCCCCTAGCCTTTGACGATTCCAACGCCGGTACTACAAGGCAGCATCTTCTTCTTTTATACTATCCCTAAAAGAAAGGGTTGCCACCTGCGCTATGATCACCGTACCGAGGTCCATCCTCTCCGCCTTTCATACCGATGTGGTCTTCTCCCGTAACCCTGGGAATGGGACCCTAAACAGGTGCTAACTCTCCGGGTCAGAGAGTACCTGGAATCTACGGAGGGCAGGGGTCGATTCATTTCCCCTGATAGACATCTGATGAGGTCTACCCCGTACCCCATGCACATGCACTTTTTCAGTTTTCGTATTCCATTGAGGAACTTATGAATTCAGTTTTGCACTGAGTGCGGCTTTTTTGACACCGGCTCTGAGGGCTCGTGCCGCACCGAAAATTTTTTCCCGCCATTAATTTTAAACGCTTATTATTGTCGTGGGACGTAAAAATAAGTGAAAATAAAGTTGTGAGCGATTTTTTATTATTTTCTTCGCTGCTGAGTAGTAGCAGCGAAGAAAATAATATCATTGTTAAGAATAGCTTTCAAAGAAAATGTTTTTGAACAAAAAAATTTTAAGAAAATGTTTTTAAACATTTTTTTGTTTGAAGGAAATGTTTTTGAATAATTTTCCTCTTCAAGAAAATGTTATTGAAGTATTAATATTACTTTCAAACAAATGGATTTTAAACAACATGTTTTTGACCAAATTCCGCAAGCCAGGAAAGTTAGCTTTAGTTGAAAGAAACTTGTGAAATATTATATATGTATACAAGGTGTTTCGAATCCTTATGTTCAAATTTTGGGAGCATAAAGTACACTTCTGGTTAGGTTTTTTTGAAAAACAAGCGCGAAATACAGATAACTACTCTATCTGTTGGTATACGAGCACAAGCCTGCATTCAACAAGGACGTGGGCATTTTTAAAATATTCTTATTAATTTTTTTTTAAATAAAATCATTATTTATTTATTTGACAAATTTTTATTGTTATCTTAGGATAATATTTATCGGCGTGTAACTTTGAAACAAATAAAAATGGATATCGTCGTCAACTACAGGTTGTGTGACATTTTTTTCAAAAATGAGATTTTTGCATAATCAATTTGCCCTATTCATAATGGATATACTATAAAACATTATTTGCAAAAAAATGTTATATGAACGTTGCTTAAAGCAAGAATAAAAAAGAATTTCTACAGCTCATAATGGCATACCACACGAATGCGATTTTTTATTTTCCGCGTGTTCCATTGACACTGCACTCGGTGCAAATTTTTGACAGCACCGTTTCAGTGTCAGTGCATCACCAGTGCTGCACTCATTTTCCCAATGGAATACGGCATTAGATAGTTTAAGTTGTGCTACGTATTTTTACGTAAAACTGCACGTTAAAGCCGATGACACACAAAAAAACATAACGCGTAAGAAGTTCAACCTTATGGACTTTTCTTACGTAAATCCAATATGGCCGCTGCTATTCGATCGCTGATTGGTTGAAAGCCCGCTATGCGCCATGCTACGGATTACGTAAATTGTGTGTGTGAAGGCCTTAAAGGCCTTAAAGGCCTTCACACACACAATTTACGTAATCCTATAGTTATAGTAAAAACTGAAATATATTACCTTTCGTTTGATACCACACAAGCCATGTTTTGACTTAAACTCTAATTTTTAAAATCTACCTTCACCATTTTTTTTCAAAAAACTAAAATGTAGGTTGTTTAACTCCAGACTTAATTACCTTTTGTTTAATATCACACAATATCACTCCCACCCTTTTATTTCACTTGCGTTAGGTGGATTTTGTTCATTTTTAAATGGGATCGAAAACCCAGCCTAGGTACCAAATTTCATTCAAATCGGGCAAGCGGTTTTTGAGTTATGCGCGTTGGTCGTTACAGACAGACAGACAGACAAACACACGGGGCGACAAAAAAGTTTCAAAATTATCTGAAACGCAAAGATATATAAAAAATTTTAAAAACACAGCAATTTTTTTTTCTCGAAAAAATTAGGATCACCATAGCTCACACTACTACAGTATAATAGTAGTAGTGTGAGTAGGTTTAAGCGGGTGCTGGACCACTTTTGAGGAGGGAATGACCTTGAATGACCTTGACGGTCGTTGCCTTGTTTTATGTAGAGACGAATAGTTTGAGTAGTATATTTGACCTTGAAAAGTTGTGAAGGTCATTATGTTGACCTTGAATGACCTTGACGATCGTTGCGTTTTTATATGTAGAGACGAATAGTCCAAGTAGTATTTTTGACCTTGAAAAAAATAATCCAAAATTATAGTAAAGATGTGTATTTTTAACCTTCAGAATCTTTAACATTGCTTTATTTGCCCGCTTTTTAGATATATTATTTTCTGTAGATTTTACCCCCACTAAACTAACACCCAACAAGTATTTAAAGAAAAATAAATATCAGAAGAGTACTATTAAAGTGTCTTTACTTCAACGGTGAATTTCAAATTAGTAGAAAATGAATTCAAAGCAGCAAATTATTGATTTGGATGATTCCACCAGTCAAGACATCGACAATTTGTTAAAAGATATTGGGAATGAGTTTCAAGCCGAACAGCAGCCAGAGCCACAGCTAGAGCCACAGCCAGAATCACAGCCGCAGCTACAAATGGAGCTACAACGTGACGTACATAAAATCAAAAATGGAAGAGTTGCTAAAAGAAAGTACATTAAAAAAACGAAGACAAGCATTTTATCAACAGCTCCAACTCCGACAGCAATTCCAATAGCAATTCCCTCAACATCGAGGGATCAGCTAGTCCAGCAAACCGTAGCCGCAAATGTCACAACAATAGAAAGCCAAACGATAGAGCAGGCTATCCAAATCCTACGGGTGAAAAGAAGCTGCGTGGAGCAGCTTAAACAAAGAGTGGATCTACTCAAAGCAGAGATTCAACGACTACAAAGAGAGACCGAAGGTGTGGAGGAAGAATTCCAAGCAAAATTAAATGACTACAATAAGCTAAAGGATCTTTTTTATGCTTTTCTTTAAATTTTTAACATTTTTTTATTGTAACATATTTAGTTTTTATATAAAATTATTAGTTAGCCAATATATAACTTTATGAAACAAAAAAAACAATTTGAATATGTAAAATATAATAAATCTATATTAAGAAAAAAAACATTATGGTAATTTAATAACAAACAAAAAAATTTGTATAATTTTTTAATTTTGGTTACAATTTTATAGTTGAACTTTATAGAATAAACTTTAATATAGAAAAGAATATTATGCTAATGCAAAAAACAAAGTATTAAAAATAATTTTTAAACTTTAGTTTGTTTATAAAAGAGTAAAATTTCATAGTGTAGAATAAACCAATTTGTAGAAAAGATCTAATTTAAAAAAAATACAAACTTTTAAAAAGAATTTTTAAACTTTGGTTTGTTTATAAGAGAGCAAGATTGCATGGAATAGCATATAAAAATGAAACTTAAAAACGTTTTTTTTACCATTATTAACTTTAGTTTGTGCATAAATGAACAAAATTTGCGTTACTATAATTTAAAAATTGAATATTGATGTGATTCAAAAGATAGGATTTTTACAAATGGTTTCATTTTAAAATTGTTAGATGAAAATTTTTAATTGTTTGGTTTAGTGCCACAGTGCCCCAAACCTCGCACTGAGCTGTGTGTACCAGCCATTTTTATTGTACACCCCAATTAAACTAAACCAGACTACCAACGTTGAGCCTCCTCAAAAGGAGAGTCACCTCTTTCGCTTCCTACATCAGACATCTCCTCAGAAGGAGGAGAGTCAACTCTCGCTACTTCCCACACACCATAATTGGTAGCAGAATCATCATCATCACTCTCCACCACCTCATAATCATCACTGTCTGAGATGTAGACAGGTGATTTGGGTGAATATGGAGGATTGCTCTGCCTCTCCATAATTCTTTGATATTGCTCACTACAGACATCGCATCGTCCATTAATTGTAAAAACCTCTACTGGTTTCCAGACATTGCAGAAATTGCACTGCACATGCCCATTTTTCAATAACGGACGAACGATGAGGGTAGGGCGAGCGGTGGATGACATTATAGGAAGACAAATCGAGCAAGAATGAGTGTTTACCAAATGAGGAGTAAAATATATATACCCATTACAAGGTTATATCAAGGTCAGTGTGAATCGTTGACAATTTTTTCCAAAGTTAAATATGTAATTGCTCATCAATCTTGTTCAAGGTTAAATGAAGGTCAGTGTATAATTTTTTTCAAGGTTAAAGATGTAATTGCTCATCAATCTTGTTCAAGGTTAAATGAAGGTCAATGTCACCTTGAGAATATTTTGCAAAACCAAAAATAAATTAAAAAATAATACATTTGGCTGTAAATTTTGTTCAAGGTCAAACTATTTAGATTTTGCTGTGAATTATGATCAAAAAAAATATATTTGAGAGTTATCAGATACAGCTGAAGAAAATGAGGTGGAGTGGGGTGTCTGTTATAAAACCCACAACGGGCATAAAAAAGCATAGTGGTTAAAACAGAGGTGTTGATGAAAACACCTAATAAATAAATAATTTAAGGTGTAACAAGTAAAGTGACCATGTTGAAGTGTTCAAAATGTGACAAAAGTTTTACTCGAAAAGATAATATGGTCAGACATAATAAAACAGCTTGCAAATATAAACATAATGATGATAATATCAATGAGCAACCTTTAAAGAAAAGAAAAATAGCTAGTTTAAAAGTTGATAAAGATAGTGATAAACAATTGGAAATGTGTAGAGAATGCAAGATTTTCATACCCAAAGATAAATTTTTTGCTCATTGTAGAACACTTCAACATAAAAAATAACTCATGTGCACCATACTCCAATGGTGTATGTGTGGTAAGAAGTGGTCTTAAATGGAGAATAGCAAGTTATAGAATTGCTTCAGAAACTCAGCGAAAAGACTACAGAAGGTTTTTTTATGAGATAAAACCCAAATGTCTAACATTAGTAAAAGAAAATATAGCAAAACACACCTCAATAAAAATTAATATGGAATTATTTGCAACGTTTCTTCACCAATCAAAAGAAACCCTAGCTGATCATCATTTTTCACAAATAATAAAATAGTGTGTGATGCCTCTGATTTGGATAATATTTATGAGTTTTTTATGGATAAAATAATTTCCCAAGCGAGCGAGTTTATGGAGCGAGATTCTGGTAAGATTACTCATTAGTAAAATAAATAATTTTTGTTTAATAATAATCAGTGAAACATTTTTTAAATATGGTTGTTTAATTATTAATGTTTTAATTTATTTACAGGTTGGACTTTACAACATATATTACACTTGGAAATCAACATCAACAAGTTTCGCCCTATTGGGGGCAATTCATACTTCAAGTTACCCAAATTCATTGAATCTAAACATGCTGTAGTGAATATAAAAAATCAGGATAATGCATGTTTCGCATGGGCTGTTACATCAGCTTTATACCCAGTTTCACTTCATGTAGACAGAGTTTCTTCCTACCCCCATTATTCTACAGTTTTAAATCTTGCAGGTATGGAAATGCCGGTTAAATTGACTGATATATCTAGGTTTGAACAAAACAATAATATTTCAATTAATGTTTATACATTGGAAACCAGATTTGCAAATAAAAACAATTCAATATGAAGTTGTTGGCCCACTTCGCTATTCCAAGAGAAAACTTGACACTCACATAAACTTATTAATCATAAGTGAAGATTGTAAAATTAAAGAAGAAACTCATGAATGTAATAGCGATTGTAATAGAACACATTATTGTTGGATAAAAAATCTTTCAGCTTTGGTTTCCAATCAAATATCAATGTCGAAACGTAGACTTTATTTTTGCGATGGTTGTTTAGTACACTTTATAACAGCAGAAAAACTAATATTTCATCAAAAATATGACTGTGGGCAAGTTTACGCGATAACCCCATCTACAGATTTAAAAACTGATAGATTTGGAAAAACAACACAGGAAAACATGTTAAAGTTCGAAAGTTATGAAAAACAGCTAACAGTTCCCTTTGTAATGTATGCTGACTTTGAATCAATTTTACAACCAATGGCAGGTTGTGAACCAGATCCATTAAATTCTTTCACAGTCAAAAATATCATACATAAACCATATTCATTTGCATACCTAATTAAATGTTCATTCAATGATGATTTAACAAAATTTAAATTATTCCGTGGTTCAAGCGCAGCAGAAGAATTTGTAGCATGTATTGAACGTGATCTTAGAGAGCTTCACAATAATTATTTAAGAGATATAGTCCCAATGACACCACTAACACCTGAAGAAAGAAACATAGTGGAAACATGTGACAAATGTGGAATTTGTGGTAAACCTTTTAACTTATTTGATAAAAAAGTAACCGATCATTGTCACATAACGGGAAAAAAAAGATTTTTAGCTGCACATTCAACTTGTAACTTACAACATCAATTACCAAATTTCATTCCAATAATTTTTCACAATCTAAGTGGTTATGATTGTCACATGTTTATTAAGGAATTGTGTCATCATGGCGATAAAATAGATATTATTGCAGAAAACAAGGAAAAATATATTTCATTTACAAAATCCATATATGTACATGATTACATGAATTCTGAAGGAAAAATCATAAAAAATATCTACGTCTAAGATTTATAGATAGCTACAAATTTTTAGCTGCATCCCTGGATGAGTTAAGTAAAGGTTTAGATTCAGACTCCTTTTTAGAAACACACAAACATTTTACATCTGAAGAAGAATTTAGTTTAATGAGACAAAAAGGTGTGTTTCCATATGGATTTATCTCTGACTTAGACAAATTAGACGTTACTAATTTACCCACTAAAAACCAATTCTTCGATGATCTAAATGATCAGCATATTACAGATTTAGAATATGATAGAGGGAAAAAAGTATGGAGTCTATTTAATTGTAAAACTTTAGGAGACTATTCGGATTTATATTTGAAAACTGATGTTTTAATTTTAACTGATGTTTTTGAAGCATTTCGAAGAAATTCTTTAAAGACTTATAATCTAGATCCAGCTCAATATTACACGTTGCCATCATTATCATTTGATTGTATGCTTAGAATGACAGAAGTAGAATTAGAGCTATTGACTGAAATTGACATGATTCATTTCTTTAAAAAAGGGATTCGAGGGGGTGTTAGTCAATGTGTTGATAGAATGCATATAGCAAATAATAAGTACCTTCCAAATTATGATCCAAGTATAAAGTCATCCTTTATAATGTATTTGGATGCAACAAATTTATATGGGCATAGTATGTCACAACCACTACCCACAAAAGGTTTTAAATGGCTCTCACAAGAAGAAATGATAAATTTAAATATTCATAATGTACCAGATGACAGTCCCATAGGATACATTCTTGAAGTAGATGTGTATTACCCAAATGAGTTGCATGAAGCTCATGCTGATTTTCCATTTTTGGTGGAAAATATAATCCCTCCAGATTCATCATCCAAATTCCCCAAACTCATTCCAAATTTGCATGATAAAATAAGGTATATTGTACACAATAAAACTTTAAATCAGGCAGTAAGAAATGGGTTAATAGTCATTCAAACTCATAGAATGTTAAAATTTGAACAATCACCCTGGTTAAAAAAGTATATCGATACTAACACAAAGCTTCGAAACTCTGCTGATACAAAATTTAAAAAAGATTTATACAAGCTTTTTAATAATGCAGTATTCGGAAAAACTATGGAAAATGTTGAGAATCATAAAGATAAATAAAATTAGTTACAAGTTTGGGAGAGTATTCGTAGAAGGGCCGGTGCTCGTGCTCTAATTAGTAGACCCAATTTTAACAATTGCTCGATATTTACCGAAGAATTAATTGCTGTTCATATGAGTAAACTCAAAATTGTATACAATAAACCAATATATTTGGGTTTTTGTATTCTGGATTTGTCTAAAACAGTTTTGTATGACTTTTTTTATAATACTATAAAAAAAGAGTTTCACAATAGTGCAAGTTTAATGTATACAGATACAGATTCTCTGGTACTTAAAATTTACACTGATGATTTCTATAAATTTATGATTGAAAACCCTGAGAAATTCGATACATCTAATTATAATAAAGTAAATAGGTTTAATATAAGTAAAAACGAATCTGTTTTGGGTAGAATGAAGGATGAATTTCCTGAAGATCCAATTCTAAGTTTCTATGGAACAGGAGCTAAAGCCTACTATATAAACTCAGTCTCAACGGAGGTAAAAAAAGCACAGGGGGTTAAAAAAAGTGTAATCGATAAGCATTTATCCATTAATGATTATAAAAAAGTTGTCGAAAAAGGTGGTTACTTATTTCGAAAAATGAAATCATTTAAAAGTGATCTACACAATATATACACAGAAACCAGAAACAAAATTGCATTATCTTACCATGATGATAACAGGTTTGTTATACCTAACACAAGTCATACACTACCCTGGGGGCATCCACATATCAAGTCATATGAAAAATGAAATATTAGTTATGTTTTAATAAGCGTATGGCTTAATTTTAAGTTTTCGAAAATATATAAAAATAAAAAGTATTCTAAAATACAAAAATGTTTTTTTTTCATTTTTCTACAACCTTTTTGTGAGTGAGAAATGGCATTCTTTGGCAGAACATAAAAATATTTACAGAAAGTGAAATGGTGACAGATGTATATAACCAAATCCTATGAAGTCACCCTCAAATTATACAGTCGATGATGGAGCAGTTATTATTGATTGATTTCCAACTGATGAATAGTTGAATTATTAGGATTTAAAAAAAATTATCAATAATTTAGTGCATCAAGTTGGCACTGATGATAGGTGGCGCTATTTCGGAATATATTTAAATAATTGAAAAAAATTATGATAGATGGCGCTTTTCAAAATTAAGGGCACCATAATTCTAAAACAGTTTAAGGATACTAATATTCTATAATTGTTTGCTTAGTAACCTTATTAAATTTAAAACTGAAAATCTCAAGGCCCCAGGGGGGGTCCAATAGGTTTTTAATTTTTTAAGTATCAATTAAAATTGAGACTTGTAATTTTTTCATGTCTTAAAATAGACGTTTTTTCTTAATATCTTGTAAAGTAGCGTCTAGTAGAGATAAAAATTGTGAAAAAATGGGTTAGCTTTCGATCTGTTAAAATTTTATTGTGATATTAATATTATTTTAACAGTTATGATCAATTTAATTAAAATAGTAACAATTTTAATTGGGCTATTATGTCATTATCTCCTAAAATTAAAGTCCAGCAAAAATTTTTATATGATAAGAATTGTCAACGCATTCTTGATTAATCGATTGAAATAATTACTTTTTGTAATAGCCTTATTAGTTTAGAAGCTACACCCATTTGTAACTGAATAGACATCTACCCACTTGACAAAATGTGTTTTTATTTGTTTTATTATGTAAATATCTCCAAAAATTAAACTTTTCCAAAAAATTTTGTATGATAAAATTTGTTTGGATATGGTTGTTGAATCGATGGAATGAATTATTTTTGTAATAGCTTTATTAGTTTGGAGACTACACTTATTTTAATTGAATAATTTACCATCTATTCTCCAAGTAAATATGTGTTTTATCAATTTTATTTTGTGAATAGGTGTGCAATTGAGTATTCAAATTTGTTATAGCTTAATCATAAGTATAAAAATATAAAAACAAATAGTATTCTATAAAATGTGTTTTATTTAAATTTTATTTAAGAAAAATATATTTATATCTAAATCATTTTAAAATACAAAATTCAAAACATTTATTTTCATTTAAATCATTAAAATACATTCAAAAATATTATAAATAAAATTACATTGAAAAAAACCCCTTGTTACAGTACCATTTAGAATATTATAGGAAATTAGGGAATCATGAATAAGTAAAGCATACACTTTTACATCATTTGGAAATTTAGATTTTCTGATGTTAAATTCCAATTTAATATCCACTGTTGATGAGGTTATTGAATCTTGTTGATGCAAAGCATCAATAACAATTAATGGGTTTTGAATAAAACTATTTAAATCAAGCATTGGTTCATTACATGTTTTTCCATAGTAACTGCTTTGAAAATTTTGATATGCATAGTAGGCAGGACCGCATAATCTTTTTGAAAAATCGAGACTCCACCTCTCATAGGGGAAAACTATCGAATTAATATATAATCTAATATCAGCCAAATCAGCAGAGATAAATTCTGTGGCATCTTTGTCTCTGGCATTGCAATTTTCAGTCTTTTGAAATCCAATAATAATGTATCGTGGTTTTTCCAAATTCGTACTACTTCTTACTGCCCACGTATCAGAAGCTGTGCTCCGAAGAAGAGGCAGTCATATAGGTCCCACATGCGATAGGCAGCTTTGATATTAACATTATTACAACCCTTATTAATTTTAGATAGAATTTTAATCCTTTGACGATCCTCTGGAATTATGTGCCGGATTTTCCATTCGATTTTATCTATGGAGATTTCCGCATCAACTTCACCAATATAACAATTATTGAAGGTGTGAGCTATTACGAGAATCAGTTCTTGTTTTTGATTAAAAATGCCCCTTCTATAGTCCTCTGCAAATCCCATCAAGTATTTTAATGGGAGTCTTCAACTAAATACATGACTTGTTTTGTCCAATATGCATTGATTGGCTTCTGTTAAACCCCAACCGTATGTTGAAAGAAGCTTTTCTTGACTACTTCCAAATGAAACAATGGTTTTTAGTGCTGAAGTAATTCCTGGTTTTCGAACAACGCAAATTTGTTCACCACCCATTTCATACCGAATTTCTTCGAATAAAAAAGCAAGAGCATTATTTGATAAGTAGCATCTTTTAGATGCATCACTTGGTGTAAACTTTCCTTCTATATAAATATAACTTTCGGAAACATCCAAAATTAGATCTTGAAATTGAATTGGGATACGAATTTCATCTGAGTTTTTAAAAGATGGTGTTCCATAGGGTTTCTAACTATGCTCTTCCAGACTTATAATTGAATTCTCAAAAATTGGTTCATTAAATGCTTCTAACTTTTCACTAGTTGAAATCAATTTAAACAGTTTTTGGGTAGGTATTCGTGGGTAGAGGACAGACCAAAAAGAAACTAAGGTACCTTTGGCAACGTTTCGGATTTAATTAATCCTTTTTCAAGCCTCAGATAGAAACGTTGCCAAAGGTACCTTAGTTTCTTTTTGGTCTGTCCTCTACCCACGAATACCTACCTGATTCTATAATAGGACACAAAATGCACACAAAAAATTAAACAGTTTTTTTTAAATGTAAACCAAGTGACTTCAAAAACACTTTTTCTTCTGTGGACAATTTAGATCTTTCTCTTGAAAAGTCTTTAACATGAATGGTTTTTCTACTGCTTCTGCATCGGTTTTTATTTGGAATATAAGACTTAACATCTTTTTTTTGCGACACTGGATAGCTGTGATGATCATAACAATGACCCATTTTCGTTATAACCTTTTAAGCTATAATTTAACAATTATTTTTTCTCCTTGAAAATTAATGAGCTTTCCTCTATCATCAACGATCCTTAGTGTAATGTTGTCGATAAACTGACGACCCTCTGGTTGAATTGGCATATAAATGATATTTGTTGGTTCTTTAGTTAGCTTATACCCAGGTTCCACATCAATGTCAAATTCATAAATAGAGTGCGCCTGTTCTGAATTTAAATATGCACCGGTTGTTATATTGCAATCTACTCTTATAATGCGAACTTTTGTAATATCAACTATTGTTGAAGGTTCATGAATCTCATTGGGCTTTAGTCGCTCTTCATTTGCAAATCCCAACAACTGTCCAATTGAGTTGTAGTGCTTAAAGTGAAGTACATACTTTGACTTAATTTCGCATTTCAAAGTGCTATTGTTTGCACGTAAGCTAAAAATATTTTCATCTAGATCTTTTGCACCTTTTTGAAGAGCTTTAAGCATTGCATCATGTATTTGGGTTATTTCGTATGCACCAGGAGGTATTTTTAACATTACTGGCCCTCCCCAGTTTGGCTTACTAAATCCAAACCAATTGTTAGTTTCATCTATGTTAAAAATTGAATTATATGAATAAAATCCTATAAGACCCAGTCCATATTTTTCTCTGTTGTTTGTCTCTATAGGAGGATAGAAGTTGGCACTTAAAATACTTGAATAACCACTTAATGTAAAAGTATAAGACATTTTTTTTACTGTGTCTTACAACAACTGGATATAATGTCACAATCTACAATTTCCTCAGATTTAGACACTTGAGCCGTTTGCATTACATATACAACAAAATATTTTTTTTGGTGGTGGACCATCAATTTGATCGTTAGAGTTGTTTGTAGAGTAATGGTCGTAGCAATACTGATATTTTAAAATATCAATGTCTTCTTTAACTTCTTCTGGCAACTTCTCCCACACCAAAGCTATTTCGTTTGGTGCACATCCTATCATTACTTCTTTAGGTAAACCACATAGTTCGTCACTCGTCATCGGTAGCAAACTTTTTGCATTGCTAAATGCTTTTAGTGATTTATACATTTTTTTTAGTTTTGCATACTCACTTTCGGAATTATTTCGATTCATTTTTTAAAATGACTACAAAAATAAGTTATTTTTTAAGAGAAACTGTAGACACAGCTGACCACAATATACTGTATTAAATTTTTGTTGGTTTTTATATGTATACCAAATTTCTGTGGCACAATTACATCCTTTATACATGTATTCTATGAATTCCAAAGGTGGGGGTAAGTTTCCAAAACTATCATAATAAATTACTTTTCTAGCTTTCTTTCTGTAGGCAACCCAATGTGTTCCTGGTCCATTTACACTGTCTAAGTTTATGATGGCCGATTCATTTTTGCGAGGTTTACTTTTAGGAAGACTATCTCTCATAAGTACACCAACGAAATTTGCAATTTGATATTGTTTTGCATATCTTTCCAAATCAATATTTGATAATGCCCTTGCTGGTAAGGGCTTCACTAGTTTTTTGGATTTGTTAAATAAAGTCCTAACCCAGTTCGATGCGGTTTTAAATATAAACCTCCCCCTTTTTTACTTTCTACAAGCATTTGAGAGTTTTTAACACCAGCAACACTATTTTTAAGATGATTAACGGTTTTTATTGCTTTAACTATACCAGCAGCGCCACCCGCTAATGATCCTAGGGCGGATAACCCCGCAAAAATTGGTATAAGAGGTAAAATACCCCCCATTTTAGGAATGGGAATTACTCTTGGGGTTTTAATCTTCTTTTTTTCCACCAGAAGCTTTTAAATGCTTACGCGCTGCGATCAAAGCAATTTTTGAAATTTTTGAAATATCTTGAAATTTCCCCTTATTTTGATTCAAGATCGATTTAATTTTTGTTTGAACGTTTCGACATATCGCAGACCCAAAAGCCACCTTTCGAGTTTTTGATTTTATCTTTTTTAACCCCATTCCAAATCTTCGCTTAACTTTCATTGAATTTGTAACAAAGTAAGCAGCAGCCTTCTCTTTTATTCCAGCGTCTTTTGATTTAACAACTTGCCACGCACTTTCTTCTAGTTCGCGATCAGATTTGTGTCTTTTTTCTAAATTATCCAAATTAATAGAGTAACTAATATCGTGTTTTTTGCAGGCTCTATCTAGTGCATTTATTCCAGGATCACCTCTCGCTAATCTTGTCTTTAGTTTAGTTCCAGGACCACAATATTGATAACCCGGGATGTGTAATTCTACAGGAAGTTTATTTAAAAGTGAATTAAATACGCCTCGCCCCTTTTTTACTGAACTTTTTCTGTTGATAGATGACATCGAACTGATTTTGATATAAATAAGTCAGCTTAAATACTAAAAGATAGTTCATATAAAAATGCGCATAGTGCAGCAACAAGACAGAATCTCAATTATAAATTGGGATGAAAAGACGGGTTGTGGTATTACATATCAACGTCATGGATCTTTACTACCCAATTCCATACGTGGATTAATAATTGGGCCATCAAATTGTGGTAAAACCAATGTGCTTATCACTCTTATTACACACCCACTAGGATTAAAATTTGAAAATGTATATATATATTCCAAATCATTGTTTCAATCAAAATATGAATTTTTAAAGCAAATTTTATCGCCAATTGAGGGGCTTGGATACTACACATTTAATGATACATCCTGCGTTATACCACCATCTGAGGCAAAACCAAATTCGATATTTATTTTCGATGATGTAATTTGCGATGGTCAGAGTGTAATAAAATCATACTACAGTATGGGGAGGCATAAAAATATAGATTGTTTTTACCTAGCACAGACTTACTCTAGAGTACCAAAACAGCTAGTTCGAGATAATTCAAATTTCATAATAGTATTTAAACAAGATGAAATGAATCTGCGACATATTTTTTCAGATCACGTTTCTCCAGACTTTACTTTTACTAAGTTTCAAGAAATCTGTGGAAAATGTTGGGACGATAAATATGGTTTTCTAGTTATTGTTAAAGATGCAGATTTAAACAATGGCAGATATAGAAAAGGATTTGATAGTTACATATATGTTTAATAAATGTGTAGCAACAACTTTAGTTGCTTTTAGAACGAACAACTGCAAACATCTTATTTGTAAATATGTCAAATTCGATCGATCGATCGATCGATTTAAAACGTGATCTTGTTGCTATGACTGATGCAGTAAGAACAAAATTTAAATTTTTAAAAAATGAGTCGCAAAATCAAACAAATCTTGAGAAATTTTATGAACCCATCTCAAAACCATTATCAAAAATTTCAGAAAATTTTAAAAATGCAGCAATTGTAAAAAGGACAAGTAGTAATATAGCAACACCTTTGATAGCTGTGGAAGCAAAAAAAGCAAAGAGAGTTGCAGCCAATGTTATGGTTGATGATTCGGAAGATGGTGATGGTGGAAATAAATCTCATCATGGATCTTACCTCTCAGCTTCACCACCCTTGCCGGATACACCAATATCCTCATACTCTAATCAAAGTCAAAAATCATTTAATGCAGATGCAAGTTCTCATTTATCACCTAAAAAGAGTGTCAACAATGAAGCAATGGATGAATCACTGAGACAAGATATTGGGGAAGATTTAAATTCTATATCTACAATCTATATGGAGGGGCTTAAATCAAACCCATCTATCTATGACACCATATATGGTGTTAGGTACAATTCCAACAATGATAATTTTCAGATAGGTAATGCTACAATAAAATTTCCAGATAAACTAATAACTCTTTGGCGTAAAAAAAATATGATTGGGGCATTTTCTGCTCATCGTGATTTATACGATTTGTTATTTTTTTAAAAACCAAGTGTGTCAAACATTGGTGACATTAGCCCAAAAGCACTCAGCGATTATAAGCAAATACTTAATTTGTCAAATGCCTATTACAATGAATATAATAAAATATATGGGGTAAATACCAGCCGATCTGTAAAATTTACAAATTTTATAAAACCATTTCTAACACCGAAACATGGTAGAAGTAAAGAAGGTTCTGGTATTACCAGAAATAAAATTTCAAATCTCAAAAAATTCAATAATAATAAAGTAAACTATGTATATTGGAATACTGCTAAAGAATTAGTTAGTCGCTTGCGATTATTATGGAGCTCAAAAATGGCTGGGCATACTGGTCATGATGGTGAAATTTTGTCTATAATTGAAGAATTAAGAGAAGAAGGGGTTATATATTAGGACTCACTTTTTGATTGTAGCATATATTGTTCAGTTACTATCTAACATGGGAGGTGTAAAGAACACGATTGACAAGTTTGGTCGTATAAAAAAACTTCCAAAATTACATATATAAAAGGATTGAAGGGTAATGGTTTTAAGTTGACCGCTAAAAATGATTTCGACATTGAGAACAAACGTTTATGTAATATAGCAGATGCTGTAGATCATAAAGACGCTATCAATCTAGAATTTCTGGAAAATCGTATAAACAAACTAGTTGAAGAACTAAAGCTAGCTATAGCAGAATCTGTTGATGCAGTAAGAACCAATTTAGAAAAAATAAAAACGCAACAATCGACAAGTGGTAAACTATTGTTAAATTTACATGGGAGATTGAGTGCCATAGAAAGAAAAGTTTTGAAACATCAGCCAGCCACTTGAATCCGCTTTGTAACCAATAATTTGGTCAGATAGATGCATAGAATATCATACACCCATTTGAATTGAAAAAATAAAGTATTTATTTTAACGATGGCTAGTGAGCAAAAAGTTCAAGTGGTTAATGAGCTATATAAACCTGCAAGAAAAAATTTCCTGCGAAGAAAAACCTTAATAAAAGGTTTTAAGGATCTATGGCAGATTGATTTAGCTGAAATACAACAATTATCAAAATATAATTTGGGGTATAGATACATTTTAGTATGCATAAATTGCTTTTCTAAATTTGTCTGGGCTAGACCAATAAAAAATAAAACAGGACTTGAAATATGTGCAGCAATGCGGGATGTTTTTAAGCAAGCTGGTTATTACCCCCATAACATACAATCTGATCAAGGAACGGAATTTTTTAATAAACACTTCCAAGCACTTATGAAAAAGAAGTCTGTAAATCACTATCACACATATAGTGTAAAGAAGGCAGCCATTGTGGAAAGAGTAATCAAAACTTTAAAAACAAATCTTTATAAAGAATTCTCTACATTAGGAAGCTATAAGTGGTTTCATATTTTACAGGATGTTGTTGATAAATATAATAAAACAATTCACACAACTATTAAAATGAGACCAATTGATGTAAAACCCACCACTAGAATTACCGCATTTGAAAATATAAAAATGGTACCTAAAAAAAAAATTCAAAGTTGGAGACGTAGTTCGTATAAGCAAATATAGGTCAATTTTTGAAAAAGGGTACACACCATCGTGGTCAGCGGAACAATTTAAAATTGTAAAAGTAAATATAACGAATCCACCCACTTATGAAATAGAAAGTTTTGACGGAGAACCTATACTTGGTGCTTTTTATGAAATGGAGCTACAGAAAACCAGCGTGCCATCTATATATTTAGTGGAGAAAATTATTAAGAAAAGGAAGTGTAATAAACTGGAGCAATACTTTGTTAAGTGGTTAGGTTTTACAGATAGACATAATTCATGGATAAATAAATCGGATATCGTTTAAAAAAATATTTGAATTTTAATATATTTTTTAAAATTCACATCAAATGAAAATCAATATAGGTTTTTTACACTTCCTTAATTTTTATAATATATTTATTTTGTGTTTTATACTAATATTGTTACTTTATTATAAAATTTTGTAAAAAAATAAGATAAAAATAATATTGCAATAAAACAAATCCAATTAAAAAATAGTTTTTCATTTCTTATTATAATATATTTTATTACAGCTTTTATCAATTTAAAACTACATCCATACTACAATCCATAAACTAATTATAAATACACATTTTTGATAAATGTCTTATATTTAATCATCGTTCTCACTGAATCCACTATCTTCATCTTCATCTTCATCGAGCGGTGGAAAGAGTAAGTCCAGTGGAATGTCTCAGAAGATACAACAAATTCAGCCATCTCATATTTTTACAAAACTCTTGAAGTGTTTGGTTACCCATAAAAAACATTTGGCATTGAATGACACCATCCATAAAATTATTTGCTCTAGCTACATCTCTTAGTGAAGGGTCACCCTCCATCAGTTCGTCCGACTTCTCAAACAACCAGAATCGTAAATCGTGAATTTGTTCTTCCAAACGATTCATATTTTTAATACTTTAAGAATAATATTTTAACACACAATAATTTTAAGATAATTTAGTATATTCCAAATTCAAATATGGATTTACGTTTTGCACCGGTGTATGTGGGTTCACTTTGCCCCAGATAGGTTAGAGTATATTTTTGATTACTTTTATTAACTAGATCGATAAAATCATCATCTATTGATTTAAGCACACGTTTTGGTAAAAACGTTTTAAATACATCAGCATCTTCAGCCAATGTTATTAAAACAGATTTTCCATAACGGGTATCAATGGTGCACATTTCTTTAATAACATATGCGGTATTAACTTTTAATGAATCTAAAGATTTTAATTGAAGTTTTGCTTCATTGTTTATTTCGAAATTTATTTGTTCAAGTTTGATTTTTGAAATATCCATATAACCGAACCGAACCGAACCGAACCTTTAAATTATTGTTTTTCCACAAATTAAACTATTTTTTCTTTATTTTTATTTTAGAGAGTGATTTGACACGTTGAGATACAGAAATCTACTAATACTTCAAGTGGGTTTGTTTTTCCTTTTTATATGTTTAAATACAATTATTAGGGTGGGGATAATGTAAATCTTTCAAAAGTGTAAAACAAATCAGAGTCAAAGATAGAGGTATTTTTTGTGCTTAAGGTCAGACAAGGTCAAGGTTGTTCAGGGTCAAAAATACTACTCGAATTCGTCTCTACATATAAAAACGCAACGATCGTCAAGGTCATTCAAGGTCAACATAATGACCTTCACAACTTTTCAAGGTCAAATATACTACTCAAACTATTCGTCTCTACATAAAACAAGGCAACGACCGTCAAGGTCATTCCCTCCTCAAAAGTGGTCCAGCACCCGCTTAAACCTACTACTAGTGTGAGCTAATAGGTAACTACATTTAATGTTTTCTATACGGGATATAAAACAAACCCAACCATAACAAATTGTCTTGTCAGAGTTAACCATGTTGAATGGTCTCGAGTTTATAAATGGGACTTAACCCTTCTAAAGAAACTTAGAACTCACCTGTCAAAAGTCAAACAAGTGTTTTTTGTATTCAAGAAAAAGTAAAATTTGATTATTTATTTATGGAAAATGCCACTTTTATGTAGTATGTTTTCGAAAATATAAAACAAAAAATAAAAAAATTGGGGGTTTGATTTATATACCTACTGCGCAAGTCGAGCGTTTGTCACCCACCTCATAGAGAAGGGTGTAAAAGGCGATTCGCCCGACGTTATTTTCGGCCAATATGAACGAAAGTAACTTTCACCCAGTATGTAATCTGAACGGAATTGAGCGCGCCCAACTACATCCGACGTGCTATCTGAACATACCCCGGATAAATATGTCGAATTTTTACGTTACTGGTGGTCCAGCTGATTTTTGTAAACAAATGTTAGATATGATATGAACAATGGAACAACTAATAGTTTTTGAATTTTTTGAAAACTAAGGCAATTTTCCTACTGTTTTCTAGTACATCCTTATAAAATGTAATTTTCTAGACGTGTTAGGGACCTATTGCAATAGTGCCAGGCACAAATTGTGCCGGGCACTATATTGACACTTTCGCATTACAAACTGACAGTTGATCTACCAACAACAACTACCAACAACAAAAGAACAGGGGAAGAGGAAAAGCCAGTTTCACCTAAAAAGAAAAAAACTAAAAACATAGGCTATAGCAGACAAGATCATGACAGTTGCCTCATCTCACCGGGTGGGGGGGGGGAGGGGTTCAGGACTGTCTGAGCCCATTGGCCAGTACACCAAAGGACAAAAATGTAACATCACAGAATATAGAATTATTTTTGTCCCCTAATAAGTAGAGATGGGCGATATATCGATCACTGCGATTCAGTAACAGTGAAACAAAAATCACTGGCGCTACCGGTTATCGAAATTCTGCACAAGCAGTTATTCAGTGATTGGTAAATATTATTACCGGTATCTGAGGAACGTCGCGTCTCACGACATCATCGTGTCGCTGGTCGCACCCGAACGCATATTTGGCAGTGAAATCGCGTTTCTCCGTAACAAACGAAAACGGTGATTTTCAACTAGCCGGTTAAATCATAAATAGCACTACCGAATATTAGGTAACCTTTTTCCCGGCCGAAATAACTGTATAGCCGCAGCCGCAGGGGATGCTCTCCGTAATACTAAGTAAAATAAATAATACTAGAAATATATAGAAATATTTTACTAGGTAAAATAGTGAATGAAGAATGAATAATAGAAATATTTTATACAGTGATTGAAATCACCGTTAAAAATCACTGGTTACTTATAAATCGCTGTCGCTACTTCACCGGTTAGTCGAAAATCACTGTTTTGCCCAACTCTACTAATAAGGATTCAGATGAATCCAATTTATTGGTAGAAGAGAATCTAAACATTACCGTAATTGAGAACAAAGAGTAAGTGAGGATATTGTGAATTATAGTCAATTTAAAATTTTAATTAGCCCACAAATTAACATAACAACAAAATAAAATTAAAAAACAACAATTCGAGCACAAAAATGAAAAATCGTTGAGAATCATGCAAATATCCAGAGTTACAATGCTAACAAGGCTAACTTAATTGCATTTATAAGAGAGTATGAACGTGACCTTAGACCAGAGTTTAGGTGCCATGTCCCCAGGAAGCAAGGGGTCATCAAATGACGTCTTTTTTTCGTCGAAAAGTGGTCATTTGGATGAGCATTTACCAAAAAATGTTGTCTTTAAGGCGTCAGTTACTTAGTACGTAGTGTAGTTTTTGACGTCTGAAAAACGTCATATATTGGTCACTATTTTTGTCTCAACAATTTGTCTAAGGGACATACACTCATACTTACATAGATGGTGCCCCAGTCAGTACTTGACCGGATTTATACGGAATGGGGGGTACATACGTAAAATAAATTAAATAATAAATCAAGCCAAACTTCGAGGCTTCTTTCGCTTCAAGGTGGAGATGTGTAAGTCTAGGTATAGGTCTATTTTGATCTGTACCTCACAGACGAACACCGCTGTACCAGGGACGCAATTCTTGAAATAAATCCGTATACGGATTCGGCGAAACGTATACGGATAATCACCATTCGAATTCTTGAAAGCTCGTATACGAGTTTTTCGTTCGGAAATAGAGTCGAGTGCTAAAGTCCACTCGAATCTCAATTTCCGTATACGAATCTGAATGATCTAACCTAACATTTTTGATAATTGTAATATATTTTTTGGTGTTTGCTTACTTTTTCTTTATTTAAAAAAAATTGGGAGGTCTTTTGAAAAAAGACGCGATTTGGCAAGCATCATGGCTATAAAAGGGATTGGGGACGCAAAGAGGTGAAAAGGGGATTTAGCCTCTTGTGACACTCAGTTTTTTTAATTTCTTTTTTTCTTGGAAATGCCTTACGTGGGGGGGAGTGAAAAATCCTGAATTTTTGCGTTAATAATTTATGAATTTTTTGGTGATTTTACTGTTTTTTTAACAGCTCTAAAAAAGAAAATAATTTAAAAAAGTACCAACTTTGTAACACATTTTCAATAAAAAATATATAAAAAGAGCGTTTTCGGGAGGGGCGGGGGGATTAAAAAGTTTCAATACAAATTTGAGTATTGTGCAATTTTTTTGTCTTGTTTGTGTCTCTTTTAACACACTTTATCAACTATTTTGTGGGGCATTGATACCCAGGGGGGAATCCCCTGGGTACAACGCCTTTTTTTTACGGGTATGCCTTATCTTATTTTGCTTAATTTTTGGATAATATAAGGGCCCAACTGCTTCAAGTAGGAAAATCCCCTGCATGTAAATAATAAACCTAATCTTATACTTTAACCAGTTTCACTATTTTTCTGACTATTTCTATGTTGGCCAAAAATAAATATAAAAACATTATTTTTATTAAATTTATTATTTTTCTTTATTTACATTTCAAAGTACATAATAAGTACTTACTCTTAAATGCATTAAAAAACGCTATGTAATATGACTACAGTGTGAGAACAAGCCAGTTGGAATAAACTTGCTAGTCGGTTAAATTTAAGTTACTGAGATTTATAACCGGCAATATTCTTACAGAATATTTTTTGGACAGACCCCCAGAAAGGGGTCCACTAGCATACAACTTATTTTTTAAGATGGAATGACCCCACTTAAGGCACCTTGTTAGAAAGGGTATCAAATAATTTTTAAAAATTAACAAAAAGAAAATTATTTCTATTTTTTTGTAATTTTTAGAGAATTTTTTTTTTACGGGTGTGCGCACTCGCAAGGAGATCCCTATCACGCTCGAGAAGCGGCAAGTGCGCAGAAATGTTGGTGTGTGTTGGTTTTGAAACGGTTCAGGTTGTAACCTGCAGGGAAAACTGTCGCAGGGAGTTTATTCCACAGCGATGCTGTTCTCCAGAGATATGAATTCTGATATAATAAGGTTCTTGGTGCCTCTATTTTGACAATAAATTGATGGTTACCGTCTGTTTGACGTGTTCGCCTAGTAGGTGCTACTCCCGGGGGGATCATACGTGCCAACTCTTCAGAGCATTTTCCGTGATAATACCTGTAGAAGAGAGATAGATCGCCCACAGTTCTTCGATGTTCGAGACTATCCAAGCTACGGGTAAGTGCGGGGTCATTGATCAGCTTGATAGCTCGTTTTTGCACGGTGTTCAAAAGCATAAAGGTATGTTTGGGTGCCGCACTCCATATATGTGAGCAGTACTCCATAGTTGGTCGAATCTGGGCTTTGTAGAGTGTCAGCAGTTGGCTTGGTGTATACAGATGTCTTGTACGAAATAGCACCCCAAGCTTTTGGGACGCCCTTTTAGCTATATCTGCCACGTGACTGTGCCAAGACATGTTGGTCTCTGCAGTGACTCCTAAGATGTTCAACTGGCTCTGCAATGCGACAGCACTTCCAGATAGCATGATGTTTGGCTCGGTGCTGGTCTTTTTTGAAAACAGGGCTGCTTGGGTTTTCTGCGCGTTGAACTGTACAAGGTTTTTGTTGCCCCAGTATTATCTCCAAGTCGTTATTTATCTGTGATATTTCAGTTAGTCTAAGGTAATGGAATTCACGTGCGGAGAGACATGTGGGTGGTATGACTGAGGAGACTACATTGCCATCATCTGCAAAGCAATAAAGTGGATTTACTGTTTAACTATGAGGTCATTTATGTAAATCAGAAAAAGTGTTGGCGAAAGGATTGCTCCCTGTGGCACACCAGCATTTATTTGGTAAGAGTTGGAGTTCCGGCCATCCAGTGCAACATAAATGGATCTATCCTTAAGGTAACTTTCAAACCAAGTGCAAAGTCTCGGCGACAATCCCGTGGCTTTGAGCTTGTTGAGCAGATTTTCATGCCAGATTTTATTGAATGCTTTAGATATATCTAAGGCAATTGTTCTTGTTTCACCTGGCAACTCAATCGCTTTTTGCCATAAGTGAGTGACGTATGTAAGTAAATCGCCAGTTGACCTATTTTCGAAATCCGTATTGCTTGTCGTTGATAATTTTGTACTTTTCCAAGTACTTGGTTAGGTGATTGTTCACAACTCATTCATTACTTTTGATATCACCGGAAGTAGAGCAATTGGTCTATAGTTTAACGGATCTGTCTTTTTTCCTTTCTTTGGAATGGGTTGTACTGCGGCAGGGGCGGGGAGCCTTGCCTATAAGATAAATTGAATAATTTTGCGAAAGTTGGGGTGAGTTCGCTAGCACAATTTTTGAGTACTATCGCGGGAATGCCATCTGGACCCATTGCTTTGTTTGTATCCAACTTTTTAAGGGATTTTCGTATTTCTCTGTGACAAAAGGGTACCTCTGGCATACTGTGGGAAACCCTTTCAATGAACGGTGGAGTTTTTTCATTTGCCACTGTTAGGTTTGAGTCGGAGGAAAAAATTTTGGCCAGCATATTGGCTTTTTCCTCTGATGTTGTGGCTAAGTGAGTATTTTTATCTGTAAGTGGTGGTATGGATGACTTGGTGAAGTTTGATCCAACGGCTTTTGCAAGAGACCAAAAGGACCTAGAACTACTTGGACAATTCAGCAACCTGTTTTTTATTCTTTGATTGTATATTTCTGGCTTCTATAAATTCTGTGTGGTTTTGAGCGGTTTGTTGTCGTTTCCAAAAGTTATATGCTCTGTGTTTTTTCTTCACAGCCGTTTGACACTGGCTGTTGAACCAAGGTTTTGCATTAGCTCTGCGTTTTGTTGTATGTGGGATATATGCATCCATTCCAGATAAGATTAAAGAGATAAATAGTGGGATCAGCTGTTTTAAAGCAAACCTCTTGCCATGGAAAATCCAGGTAAAACTGTTTAAGGTCATTCCATTTTGCCGATTTATAGTGCCACATTTTACGAGGAAGTGATTGTTGGCTTGGCGGTACGAACATTTCGCACTTAGTTCTTATAAGTTTATGATCGGATGAACCAAGTGGGGGATCTACTTGAATTGTGTACAAGTCAGGATTTGTAGTTAGGAACAAGTCTAAAAGCGCTGCAAATTCACCCCTTTCTGAGATACAGGTAGGTTCATCGACAAGCTGCGTTAGACCACAACTTATGGCAAAAGCTTCTGCTTCCCTGCCTTCATTATCTGTTTTGTTGTGGTGTTTTAGCCAGAGTATATTGTGGACGTTGAAATCGCCTAAAAAACAATTTCCGCATGTGGATAGTTAGACTGTATATTATCACAGTTTTGGGATAATGTCGCAAAAAAGTTTTGATACTCGGTGTTACTTGGCGGTCGGTAGAGGCAGCAAATGAACTTGGTCGATGACTTTGAGGTGAATTTCAGCCATATGATATCGAGGTTCGCTGGTTCTAGCTTCTCCTCTCGATGACATGAAAGGTCATTTTTAATGTACACACAGATCCCAAAATTATGTCGAAATCGGTGGTGTAGGTCATAGCCGGGATAAAGATAGTTCACAATAGGTGTTGCAGAACTGATCTTAGTTTCAGTGAGAACAAGGATGTCAGGTCTTTGTTCTTCAAGATGTTGGTGAACTGAATGTTGGTACTTAATCCTCTTATATTGCTAAAATCAATTCTGAGTTGAGTTTTTGGTCTTCTTTTAATATCTTTGCATGAAGGACCCCCAGGATCACCCGACACCCGGAGATCCGAGTGGTCGGGTATTTTACCTCCGGAATATTTTGATCCTGGAGGCGCCATTATGCTATCTGTTACTCATTGTTGGAACCGGACTGCCAGCGCAGTAGCGGAACGTGGTGATACCACTTAGCGCTACTCACTTTTGGCATGGTGGTATCTCACCGGTCGACGCCCAATGAGTAAAAAGCGTCTACCACCTACTAGAATATAAGTGTCATTTAAAGTAAAACCTATAATTTTATTAAAATATAGGTGGTGGACCTCTGACAAGAGGTCCAGCAATACCAACATTTTTTTTGCAACTGGTAGACTCAACTTGTAGCACTTTGTTCAAAAACTAATAAAAAATGTTTTTTTTTTAATTTGACATATTTCCAAAAAAAGTGAACCATAATAAAAAAGTTCTTTAAAAGTTAATAGATCACCAAATGCATCTGAGTATTTCTAGTAGGATCATCATTGCAACAGGACCGCTAGGCTTCACACCTCAAAAATGATCTTCATGTCTTCTCTGAGAAACCTGTAACAAAAAGTTTTTTCATTGAGTGTACCACAGCAGACCTCACTGGATCCGTATTACTGGCAAGATTTTTATATATGTCCTTGTTTATAACTTTTGAAAAACAAAGACATCTACAAAAATAATGCACATGTTCAAATCAAATCATACTGATCATATGAGGGCTGCTTTAGTCTACAACAGTTTTAAATTTTTTTGCAGTTAATTGACAGGTAAAGATATTTAAACAAAATATGGGTTTTTTGAACAAAGGTTACTGATTTTGTCAATCTTTACTTGAAATGTTTATTATGCTTATCGGCCTAAAAGGCAAAACTGTTCTACTCAAAAAGAAACTGAGAAAAAACACTGGAAGCAAAAAATTAAATTGTTTCTATACTACAGACAAAATGCAAACTCCAAATGTTTCAGTAAAAACCCGTATGTTACTTAACACTTGTACAATTTTTGTCAAAGCATGATGTATGCAAGTTCGTCAAACACTGGCCACTCATTACAAACAAAGCCTCAAGTTCAAGACCCCTTTAGAATACTTATGAAGTTTATTTGTTTTCTTTTAAGCAGTCTCAAAATTCAACTGCGAATTTCACCCCCAAATTTCCACACTTCAAAGAGGTTAGATGCCCCTAGGCACCAAATTTCCATTACTATAATTTGGTACTTTAGGATTTATGGAAATTTTTTAAAAAATTAACAAAATGTGAAATGTTTAAGCTATTAGCTGAACTAAAAAAAAGATTTTGGGAAACACAAAAACAACTAACAAGTGGGCAGATGCAAAAATAAATTATTCTTCTAGGTATTTACTCTTATAGGTTTTTATTATTTTGAGGTAACACTAGCTAGTAACAAAATAGCGCCAGTAACATAATAGCGTGTAATAAAATAGCGCATATAACAAAATAGCGCCAGTATAAAAAAGCATCCTTAAAAACAGCAACTGTTCGACTAAGGGGTCTCTTTCTAACATATTTTTTCAAAAAAAACTTCTATGATTTCTTTCGCGGGATCCTAGCGGGTGAAAACAAACTGAACCGAACCGAACTTAACCGAATCGAATTATCGGTTTAGTTCGGTTTGGTTTCACAACCTCTGGGATGCCGGTTCGGTTCAGTTCCGTTCCGTTCGGTTCGGTTCGGTTTTGTTTCACACCCGCTAGGATCCCACGAAAGAAGTCAGGGAAGTTTTTTTTTTTTTGAAAAAATATGTTAGATGAACCCTATTTCGTTACTAGAGCTATTTTGATACTAGCGCTATTTCGTCACGCGCTATTTTGATAGACAATTGACAATAGACAACTTTATTAATCTTTTCAACTACAATAATGTAGATAAGATACGTCAAATACAAAAAATATAACATTAAGTGTAAATAATAATAGTGTAAATATTTAAAAAAATAAAAACGAAAACACATTTACAAGATTTGTATATATATGTATATAAATATTGAGAACAAAAAAATTTACCTTCTGCCCAACATGTAGTTTTCAAATTCAATTAAACTATAAAAAGTTTCTTTTAATAAAAGATTTTTGATTTCTTTTTTGAATCTTGGCAGCGACGTTTGTTTGATTTTGTTTGGCAAGATAATGAGTACTTTTTTTATATACTCATGGTTGTGTTTATGGATGCTGAAGTGGTTACGACTTCTAGTTGGATAGTTGTGATAAGAACTATTTAATGTAAAAATATTTTGGTGTTGAAAAATGAAAATGAGTAGTTTATATATGTAAATACTTGTTATTGTCAGAATTTTATTATCCTTAAATGCAGAGCGACAAGTACTTATAAGTCTCTTTTGACCTACCAATACTCTTTCCACATCCTGAGCACTACCCCATACTGCCACACCATAGGCTAGAGCCGAGTATGCATTAGCATAATACACAGTAATGAGATTTTTTATACTAAGAGAGTTTTTAAGTGACTTAATCATGAAGTAGCATGTATTAAGTTTTGAGCTTACACTACTTATGTGTAAACTCCACTCGAAATGAGCATAGATACTGGCGCTATTTCATTACGCGCTATTTTGATTGATTTCGTTACTAGTGCTATTTTAAAACAGCGCTATTTTGTTACGCGCTATTTTAAAACAGCGCTCAAACAATACCGCTATTTTGAACGACGCTATTTTTAACAGCGCTATTTCGAACCAGAGCCATTTTTGTAGTCATTTAATGCTAAAAATCGTAAAAAAATTATCACAACCTAGTTTTTTTTCTGATGGCCGACCACTAGCGCATAATTCTAAAAACCTACTAGTTTGAATATTTTTTTCAAAACCAGTAGTCGGCCCCCTTCAACTACAATACTTTCAGAGCAGTCTGACTTCAGGATTTGTTTGACCAGTGTTCAGCCATAGTGTTTCATATGCTGGGTTTATACAGATAAAAATAAACATATAAATAAAAATAAATATTTTTAATTTTGCGCATGTGTGAAATCGCACCACCAAGTATATATTTTTTAAAATTAATTTTGTTTAAGAAATACTGTTGGGTGGCCGACTACTGGCACATTTACCCTAGTAGTAAACAGAAATCGAAAACAGTTCCATTAAAAAATAAAAAGCATCAGGGTCAAAAATTTACCTGGGTGAAATTTGTTTAAATGAGCTCTTAAATTAGACTTGGAAGAAAAACTGATCAAGTGAGTGCACTCGGTACATTCCATATTTTTAGGTCGATGTATTTTTATATGAATTGAAACAATAACACAAACTAAATTCGACCGAACTAACGACACGACAAATATTTTTAATACTAATTTTTAAAACTCGAAAGGGCTTCAAACACTTCCACCATCGAAGAAATTTACTTATTCCATGCTTCCAGGCTATTTAAACAAAAACAAAACAATTAAAACATAACCTCGAAATCGAAGGAGCCAGAGTGCATTTTAGTCTGTAGCCGCGAGTCGGTAATATGTCCATCTACTGTCAACCTTACTTCATCGCGGCAAGTTTAGGCGGACATACCGGCGTTGGGTTGGCCAAAATTATACGAAAACAGCGTTGCCAAGTAGTGTAGTCGAGAAAAAAGTCGTACACGGAATTGGCGTTCGAGTGGCATTCAAGAATAGCAATTTTTTCGAGCACTCGAAACCACCATTCGAATTTTACTCGTATACGACAAAAAATCCGAGTGGTTCAAGAATTGGGTCCCAGGTGATCCGTGGTTTAACCCTCCCGTACGTCTCCCCCGCATTGTCTAGCGTGCAGCCACGTCTCGCGGCTCTTTCTTTGACGATGCTTACTTATATTTACCTGGCAATATTATATTTTATATTATATTTTCGGGCATCAGAGAAGCGGTCCACTCGGATCTGTTTAGTTCGATATCAGTAGTTAGTACAATGAATAGAGGAGTTTTACTGAACCGGTTCCAACAATGAGTAACAGATAGCATGATGGCGCCTCCAGGATCAAAATATTCCGGAGATAAAATACCCGACCACTCGGATCTCCGGGCGTCGGGTGATCCTGGGGGTCCTTCATGCAAAGATATTAAAAGAAGACCAAAAACTCAACTCAGAATTGATTTTAGCAATATAAGAGGATTAAGTACCAACATGAATTCAGTTCACCAACATCTTGAAGAACAAAGATCTACTATCTTTATCCCGGCTATGACCTACACCACCGATTTCGACATAATTTTGGGATTTGTGTATACATTAAAAATGACCTTTCATGTCATCGAGAGGAGAAGCTAGAACCAGCGAACCTCGATATCATATGGCTGAAATTCACCTCAAAGTCATCGACCAAGTTCATTTGCTGCCTCTACCGACCGCCAAGTAACACCGAGTATCAAAACTTTTTTGCGACATTATCCGAAAACTGTGATAGTATACAGTATAACTATCCACATGCGGAAATTGTTTTTTTAGGCGATTTCAACGTCCACAATATACCCTGGCTAAAACACCACAACAAAACAGATAATGAAGGCAGGGAAGCAGAAGCTTTTGCCATAAGTTGTGGTCTAACGCAGCTTGTCGATGAACCTACCCGTATCTCAGAAAGGGGTGAATTTGCAGCGCTTTTAGACTTGTTCCTAACTACAAATCCTGACTTGTACACAATTCAAGTAGATCCCCCACTTGGGTCATCCGATCATAAACTTATAAGAACAAAGTGGGAAATGTTCATACCTCCAAGCCAACAATCACTTCCTCGTAAAATGTGGCACTAGAAATCGGCAAAATGGAATGACCTTAAACAGTTTTACCTGGATTTTCTATGGCAAGAGGTTTGCTTTAAAACAGCTGATCCCACTATTTGCTGTAATGAAATAACAAAAGTAATCTTATCTCGAATGGATGCATATATCCCACATACAATAAAACGCAGAGCTAATGCAAAACCTTGGTTCAACAGCCAGTGTCAAACGGCTGTACAGAAAAAAACACAGAGCATATAACCTTTGGAAACGACAACAAACCGCTCAAAACCACACAGAATTTATAGAAGCCAGAAATAGTTGCAAAATTACTATTGACACCGCCAAAGAAACATACAATCAAAGAATAAAAAACAGGTTGCTGAATTGTCCAAGTAGTTCTAGGTCCTTTTGGTCTCTTGCAAAAGCCGTTGGATCAAACTTCACCAAGTCATCCATATATGAACCACTTACAGATAAAAATACTCACTTAGCCACAACATCAGAGGAAAAAGCCAATATGCTGGCCAAAATCTTTTCCTCCAACTTAAACCTAACAGTGCCAAATGGAAAAACTCCACCGTTCATTGAAAGGGTTTCCCACAGTATGCCAGAGGTACCCTTTTGTCACAGAGAAATACGAAAATCCCTTAAAAAGTTGGATACAAACAAAGCAATGGGTCCAGATGGCATTCCCGCGATAGTACTCAAAAATTGTGCTAGCGAACTCACCCCAAGTTTCGCAAAATTATTCAATTTATCTTATAGGCAAGGAGTATATCCATCATCATGGAAGTCTGCCGCAGTACAACCCATTCCAAAGAAAGGAAAAAAGACAGATCCGTTAAACTATAGACCAATTGCTCTACTTCCGGTGATATCAAAAGTAATGGAAAGAGTTGTGAACAATCACCTAACCAAGTACTTGGAAAAGTACAAAATTATCAACGACAAGCAATACGGATTTCGAAAATATAGGTCAACTGGCGATTTACTTACCTACGTCACTCACTTATGGCAAAAAGCGATTGAGTTGCGAGGTGAAACAAGAACTTAGATATATCTAAAGCATTCGATAAAGTCTGGCATGAAAATCTGCTCAACAAGCTCAAAGCAACGGGATTGTCGCCGAGACTTTGCACTTGGTTTGAAAGTTACCTTAAGGATAGATCCATTTATGTTGTACTGGATGGCCGGAACTCCAACTCTTACCAAATAAATGCTGGTGTGCCACAGGGAGCAATCCTTTCGCCAACACTTTTTCTGATTTACATAAATGACCTCATAGATAAAACAGTAAATCCACTCATTCCATCCAATTCCATTACCTTAGACTAACTGAAATATCACAGATAAATAACGACTTGGAGACAATAGAGGACTGGGGCAACAAAAACCTTGTACAGTTCAACGCGCAGAAAACCCAAGCAGCCCTGTTTTCAAAAAAGACCAGCACCGAGCCAAACATCATGCTATCTGGAAGTGCTGTCGCATTGCAAAGCCAGTTGAACATCTTAGGAGTCACTGCAGAGACCAACATGTCTTGGCATAGTCACGTGGCAGATATACCTAAAAGGGCGTCCCAAAAGCTTGGGGTGCTATTTCGTACAAGACATCTGTATACACCAAGCCAACTGCTGACACTCTACAAAGCCCAGATTCGACCAACTATGGAGTACAAGCTGATCAATGACCCCGCACTTACCCGCAGCTTGGATAGTCTCGAATATCGAGGAACTGCGGGTGATCTATCTCTCTTCTACAGGTATTATCATGGAAAATGCTCTGAAGAGTTGGCACGTATGATCCCCCCGGGAGTAGCACCTACTAGGCGAACACGTCAAACAGACGGTAACCATCAATTTATTGTCAAAATAGAGGCACCAAGAACCTCATTATATCAGAATTCATATCTCTGGAGAACAGCATCGCTGTGGAATAAACTCCCTGCGACAGTTTTCCCTGCAGGTTACAACCTGAACCGTTTCAAAACCAACACACACCAACATTTCCGCGCACTTGCCGTAAAAAAAAAATACCCTACAAAAGGTCCGGTAGTTCTGAATTTTGGATATGTTGTTAAGCTCAGGAGGGTAGTTAAAAATCTGAGTTTTCGTCACCCCCACCCCTGTGCTCCGTCCGCCATCTTGAAAAGACCATAAAAAATTGGCACTTTTTTAGTTTTTTGCCTTTAGTTTCGTTCCAGCACACTAAATCGCAGAAAGAGTTATATGAAATTTTTTAGACGATATAATTATCTACAATTGGGTGGTACCATGGTTGTTCTGCGAGCAGTAGTAACGGAGCTAGATAATTCCTAAAAATGACTAAAATCACGTGCTTGGGCAAATTTTCAGATTTTTTCTACTTTAGACGGCATAAGCTCCGAAATACTTTGTTCTAGGGTAAAAGTTCTAAGAACATATCTTGTAGAGAATTTTATCAGCTACAAAAGCCATTCTTTGAATGTTTTTTTTAAATATTGTAATGGAGTGGGAGTAACTTTTAACTTAAAGTTAGTAAGTTAGAAAATAATATTTTTTTTAAATTTAGTGCTTTAAACGGCACGTTTTTTATTTATTTTTATTTTTTTGTGTAAATTTAGTAACGTACAAAAAGGTAAGAGAGCTTAGGGGTCAAACACCTCCTTAAACTAACCACCTCTTCAAAAACCCCCCCAGACTCCCCAAAATCTAACATATTTAGGTTTTCTCAAATTTTCTCAAAAAATACGCTTCTAAGAGAAAAATGTGTAATATACTTTATTGTAGACAATGAAATTTGCTTTTGAAAACTCGATGGGGGTCAACTATTTATAAACTCTTCAGCGGCGTCTGTTAATTGAAGTAATTTAAAAAAGTCAAAAAATATCCATGTTTTTCCATGATTTATTCGATTTTTTTTAAAACAAGGTTTATAAAACAAAATGTGTTATACGTTATTGTAGCAAATAAAATTTCCTTTAAAATGCTGTACAAGAAAGTCGGATTAGTTTTATGGTTATAAATTCAGACGCGCCCGTAAATTTAACCAATTTTAAAAAATCTCAAATTAAAATATTTTTGTTACAAGTTTTATCTAATTTTCACCAAAAAAATTAATTCTGTTACATATTTTAATCGATTTTCTTAAAAACCAAGCCCTTTTTCAAAAAATGTGTTTTATACTTTATTGTAGACAATAAAATTTCCTTTTAAATGGTGTATAAGAAAGTCGGATTGGTTTCATGGTAATAACTTCACAGGCGCCCGTAAAATAAACCAATTTTAAAAAATGTGTGATTTAAAAAAAAATGTTTTAAATTAAGCACACCACTGGAGCGGTAAATATAAAATATTTTTTATCATGTTATACAACCTTTAAAAGGAAATTTTATTATCTACAATGAAGTAATAAACAATTTTTTTGATAAACGGTATGGTTTTCAAAAAATCAAATAAAACATGTGCAAAACATAATTTTTAAAAAAATTCATTAAATGGCTCCCATTTACGGACGTCGCTGGCGGGTTCGTTGTAAGTCAAACCCCATCGAGTAATACACCGTTGAAAAGAGAATTTTATTGTTAATAAAATACATCATAGCATTTTTTAAAATTAGACTTATTTTTAAAAAAATTAGATAAAACTTGTAACAAAAATATTTTAATTTGTGAGTTTTTAAAATTGGTTAAATTTACGGGCGCCTCTGAATTTATAACCATGAAACCAATCCGACTTTCTTGTACAGCATTTTAAAGGAAATTTTATTCGCTACAATAATATATAACATATTCTGTTCTATAAACCTTGGTTTAAAATAAAATCGAATAAATCATGGAAAAAACATGGATATTTTTTTATTTTTTTAAATTACTTCAATTAACGGACGCCGCTGAAGAGTTTATAAATAGTGGACCCCCATCCAGTTGTACCTTTTTCAAAACGAAATTTCATTGTCTACAATAAAGTTTATTACACATTTCTCTCTTAGAAGCGTATTTTTTGAGAAAATTTGAGAAAATCTGAATATGTTAGATTTTGGGGGGTCTGGGAGGGTTTTTTGAAGAGGTGGTTAGTTTAGGGAGGTGTTTGACCCCTAAGCTCTCTTACCTTTTTGTACGTCACAAAATTTAGACGAAAAAATAAAAATAAATAAAAAACGTGCCGTTTAAAGCACTAAATTTAAAAAAAATGATTATTTTCTAACTTACTTACTTTAAGTTAAAAGTTACTCCCACTCCGTTACAATATTTAAAAATACATTTAAAGAATGGATTTTGTAGCTGATAAAATTCTCTACAAGATATGTTCTTAGAACTTTTACCCTAGAACGAAGTATTTCGGAGCATATGCCGTCTAATGTCGAAAAAATCTGAAAATTTGCCCAAGCACGTGATTTTAGTCATTTTTGGAAATTATCTAGCTCCGTTACTACTGCTCGCAGAACAACAATGGTACCACCCAATTGTAGATAATTATATCGTCTAAAAAATTTCATATAACTCTTTTTGCGATTCAGTGTGCTGGAACGAAACTAAAGGCAAAAAACTAAAAAAGTGCCAATTTTTTATGGTCTTTTCAAGATGGCGGAGGGAGCACAGGGGTGGGGGTGACGAAAACTCAGATTTTTAACTAAACTCCTGAGCTTAACAACATATCCAAAATTCAGCACTACCGGACCTTTTGTAGAGTAACCCCCCTATTTTGGCCTCTATTCATTTAAGTGTACTTATTCGTTTATTGAGTGCATTTAGGTAGTAACTTTGATTATATAACAGTCGTGTAAACATTGGTAGTAAGTATGGATGAACGAAGAAAAGGCAAAAAATGGAGACTTCGACTTAATGCGAAGAGGAACAAAAAAGGCCCAAAAAAGTGGTAAGTGCAAACATAAATTATGCTTAGGCAGTAGGCGATAATTAGATATTTTGAACGATAGTTTTTTGCCACTTTTCTTTTTTTTTTACTATGTATAATATGGAAGCGTACTCCTTTTATTTTAGGGTCCTTGTACGATGCCAACTCTAACTGTACCGAAGGGTTCCAAGGTTTCTTCAACTTGTGTTAACCAGAAACCCAGTGAGGCCAGAGGTATTTATAAGGTTAGTCATATAGGTAGTCAAATATATTTCAACTTTTTTATAAAATAGGGATAATTCATGGTGGGGACATTAAAGAAACTAATTTTAGCTTTTAAGGGGGGTGAGTTCGGTTCGGTTCAGGGGAGAGGGCAGTAGAAGACTCAGATTTTTTTTAGATTTAATAATAATGAAAGGTAATATATTTAAAATCTTCTGATTTTTGTTTTGATACCTTTAGATCTGTAAATTTTTACCCTCCGAATACCTGCATCGGGCTAGAAAAGGGAAAGTAAGTCGACAGAAAAAATTCTGAGATAAAACTCAACATGAGGGGAAGAGGAGGTGTTTTTTGACAGAATATATAACTACTTA
Source organism: Aspidapion aeneum (assembly GCA_963576565.1). Classification (NCBI taxonomy): domain Eukaryota; kingdom Metazoa; phylum Arthropoda; class Insecta; order Coleoptera; family Brentidae; genus Aspidapion; species Aspidapion aeneum. The sequence continues at coordinate 68,108,233 of OY755042.1, read as the reverse complement.
TGTCTGTAAAACTTAATGAACCGAACCGCACCTCAGCGAATAAAAACGTATTTTTGAGCCTCATTTTAGGGACTAGAAACGCATTTTTGTCTCTTATTTCAGAGAATAAAAATTTTAGTCCACGAAAGTCAAGAAATTAGTACAGGTTTATATCAAGGGATAAACGTGCCACTTTTTTCCCGGAGGCGAAAAGTTTGTATTTTGACAAGCTAGAGGGGACGATTCGCCGCGTGAATAAAAATAAAAAGAACAATTTTATCACAGGGTTTATGCGATTTTACGCACTTTTTGACTTTTTTCCGAGTTTTCTCTATTTATTAGGAGGTTCTCGGTTTTCACGTTTTTATTAGAAATTTAATTTTTTTATTTCTTTATATGTCACTTTTAATCCCTATTATTACTTTTCATGTCTAAAGTGCGAAAATAAAATTTAGGCCACTATAGTTAAGTCTGTTTTTTTTTGCAAACAATTTTAATAAAACGGGGCCATATAAGCGCAAAAAATAGTATAGTATATATCTCTTTTTATCCTTTGGCAAATTGTAGCTCTCACTAAGCTCCTACTACGCATTTTTTGCCTTGAGATAGAAAGTGTCACTTTAGTACCTAGGTATATAATGTTGTATTTCGCAATTTAGGCTTAAAAAATAGCGTAATAAACCGCGGGATAAAAGTGTCTTTTTGTACCTAGTTGAATTTAGTTACTTGCTACGCTCGCTTTTTATCCCTTGGTAGGTAAGTGCTATAAACAAGTGATAAAATAAAAAGAGCACTTTTTAACCCCAACGTAAAAAAAATTTTTTAAATAATTTTATTGTGGGCTGATTCTTTACTAATTTTCGCAGACCACAATAAAAGTTACTCAAATACGGAAAGCGTTATACAAAATGAAACAGAAGAAAGCCAAGTAAGTAAGCCAAACTGTGCGTAATAAAATGTTTTGAGTTTAGGTCAAGAGTGGTCACCTTAGGTTAGAAATGCTTTGACATCTGATAGAAAAACATTTAGTAGAATACATTTGGTAGAAAATATATTTGGTAAAAAATGTTTGATAGAAAATGCATTTGGTAGAATAACATTTGGTAAAAAAATATTTAATGGAAAATAGATTTGGTAGAAAAATCTTTGATAGAAAGCGACTTGGTAAAAATACATTTAAAAAGTACATATTAGGTCAGGATAGGTTTGGTTAGATTATGAAATATTTTCATACCCAATGTCCTTTCTAACATTTGCTGTTCTGCCAATTGTACTTTCTATCAAATGTTATTCTAGAAAATGTGTTTTCTGTGATAGGTTTTTTTGCCAATTGAACTTTCTACCAAATGTACTTTACCAAAAATATTTTTTACCATATAAATGTGTTTTCTATGAAATGTTTGTATACCAAATGTTTTTCTAGCAATTTTTTTTTCTTTAAAATATTTTTCTACCAAATGTATTTAAAATAGAAAATCGTTATACAGGACTCCATAGGACTTCCACAGGATTGCCACAGGACTATACAGGACCCCGAGGGTACTGGCGCCTAAGGGGTGCCCTAAGCATGATTAAGTAGGGAGGCCGGCAAAGGCAAATCAACTCTAAGAAAAACGAGAGTTAAGACGTTTTTTTTTGTTGGTCGCGAATTTTTTTATGGGCGCCTGTCAGTCAGGACTATACAGGACACTACAAGCCCAAAAATTTATTAAAGTCCCGTAGGAAGGTGTACAAATTTGGTTCAGCTGATCACCTCTCGGTTTTTATAAAAAAACAAATTATATTAATAACATGCCGTAGATAGATTGACAATTCACATGCAACATATTTGAACTTATATTTACACAGTAACAAAAATATTAAAAAATGGCTAAATAAAGTGAAAATACGACAGTGTCAACAAGTGCCATTTTCCGTACCAAACTTATCCAAAAAAATTGCCGCAAGTCAGTATTTTCCGCACGCGAGTGTAAAAAACAATTTGTAATTTTGAATTTAGTAAAACCCCTATCAAAGGAAGAGAGGATACGAACATTTTATAAATTGTAAGCGTTTTAAACATCCGAGATGCCATTTTATTTTAACAATTTTTTTATTATTTAGAAGAATATCACCAGTAAAATTCGGAAATTCTTCCCCGTTTAAAACAAAGATCTATTTCTTATAAAAAAAATTATTATAAAATTGTCGATTTGTGACTATATTTAAGCATAATTTTATCTAATTTTTGACATTTTGTTTAAACTTAAAAATAATTCTGGTCCTAGACAAAAGATTACTTTCAATAATTAAGGAAAGTTTTTGTAAAAATCTGTAGCCGTCTTGGAGAAAACCGTGTATTTCTAAACAACCACAAATTACATTTACACTAATATATCGGCGCAACTCTGACCCTTAAAAATCTGTGCCATTATATTGATCTAAAAAAATGTCAAAAGGGTGGATGGAATTATGTATATTTAATTAATGCTAAATAAGCAGTGATTTTTAGACAGGTAATTAAAGTATTTTTATAGGTATTTTGTGGCACCCCTGTACATATTCAGGAAATAGCGTCCAGTAAACAATGTTGGTCTCACTGTTTAAAATTACACATAGAAACCTCAAACACGGGTTAAGCCTTATAGAAACAGCCCTTTTTCGACCATTTTGTTCGATTTCTGGCTCATTTTTTAGGAGTTAACAATGTTAAGGTGAAAATGTCTAATTAACGTCCTCCTGTATAAAATATACAGTGTGTCCACGTAAGTTGGCGGCATATGGGAAACTTTTTTATTATTAGCTTTACGAAAAAAAGTTATTCTTCATAAAAAGTTCTGCATGGTCCAAATCCCAAAATGCAACCATCAGATGTAAAATTTTTTAGTCATATTACGAGGTTTGTCAAAAAATGTGATTTTTGCTCTGGAGTAAAGTACCTTTCTTTTTGACAATATCGAAAATTGTTATAAAGAAAAGATGTTTAGAATTGAAAATAGCTTTCAAATATTCAACATTGTTTATTTACATTATTATTATTTGCATCCTAGATTAATTATGCATTAATGTGAAACTTAAATTTCCAACGTAATCGTAGAGAAAATGTAGAAAAAAATATTTTTTTAATGTAAATAAACAATGTTGAATATTTGAAAGCTATTTTTAATTCTAAACATCTTTTCTTTATAACAATTTTCGATATTGTCAAAAAGAAACGTACTTTACTCTGGAGCAAAAATCACATTTTTTGACAAACCTCGTAATATGACTAAAAGAATTTAACATCTGATGATTGCATTTTAGGTTTTGGACCATGCAGAACTTTTTATGAAGAATAACTTTTTTTCGTAAAGCTAATAATAAAAAAGTTTCCCATATGCCGCCAACTTACGTGGACACACTGTATAAATTAAAAAAAAACACCGGTACTTATACACGTGCAAATGTTTATATTTTCTTACACATAATTTGTTTGTTTATAGTCCGCCCTATTTTTTAGTGTGTAAAGTGAAGACGAAAACGTGCCACTTTCCATACCAAACAACTCAATTCAAAAACAGTGCGGAAAGTATATGAGAATGTCAAATATAATTTACCATTTTGATTTGGTAAAACCTCTCATCAAGGGGTGAAAGGGGTGAAAGGGACTAAAAATTTTAAATGCTGCCTCGGGCGCCAAAAATGCTAGCTGCGGCTCTGATGGTCCGGTTTCGTAAAAAAACAGAAAAGACAAGGATATTGCTATTGTTTTAAAAATAATTCTTACACTTTATTGATGACAAAAGCGGCAATTGTTGGTCTTGTAAGGGTTTAACAATACACGTTTTCCTACCAGATGACCTGCAATTTTTTGTATTTTTATTTTTTATTTATTTAGAGGAATCTCCCTTGTAGGCCCGAAATTCTTCCCCGATTGAATCAGATAACAATTTCCTATTAAAAAAATGATATGAAAATGATCAATTTTTGACTATAAATAAGCATAATTTCATGCTATTTTGGAGAAATTTTTTTAACAAAAAAATAGTTTTAGGCCTGTACCAAAGATCACTTTAAACGATAAAAAAAGTTTTTGTTAAAACCTTTAGCCGTCTTCAAGAAAAGCGTGTATTTCCAAACCCTTACATTAGCTCGAAAATATCGGCGCGAGTCGGCCCCTTAAAGAAAAAGGCGCCGCAGGCTAAACAATTTTCAAAAAATTGAGAAATTTTTGTGAAGTCTCAAAAGAGCCGTGGCGGAAATTTTCACTGACTTTTGCCCATGATAAATTATCCTCATATCGTTTGGAGAGGCTTATTTTTGGCTTGAGGGGGAAGCCCCCCTTACTGTGTCCCTGCATTACCTGTGATATAACACCAATAAATATAACAATCAAATTTTATTTACAAATTTTCCAACTGAACCACAGTTTAAGCAGGTAAATACATATGTACACTCGATCGGTTGTATTTACATATATTGAAATATGCCTTCCTATGTATGCCTATTATATAACATAGGGAATATCTGCTCACAAAATCAAGTCTGTGAAATCAACTCGCTTTTGTAAAAACCCAAATGCAATTAACTAGCACAAATATCTAAACATGCAAAGTTACTTGCACCAAAAAAACTAGCTAAGCGTAAGCTAGTTTTTCTGTGCCCAGAAGTTTTGGGACCCTGTAACTTTTACTCTGCAATATCTTCTCAAACCTTTTTTTTTTTTGCACCACATAATTTACCTTAATAAAATGTTAAAATTTGGTTGCCTGAGGCAGCTACCTCGCAGAGATGTCACCAGTACATTATGAAAGTACTTCAAGTACAAGTACCAAGTACATTAAGAATTGTAAAAGTACTTGAAGTACTAAGTACATTTTCTTTTCAAATGTACTTCGAGTACCAAGTACATTATAAAAGTACTTGATTTTTCCCAAGTCTTTTACTTTTACAATAAAAGTACTTCAAGTACTTAAAATATGTTAAAAAATTAGAAAAATGCACGGAACTGTGACATGAAAAATGCCAAAAATGTAAAAAAAAATGTTAGTTAAAAATATTAACAAATTTCATAAAAGTAAAAAACGTCAAAAAATGGCAAAAAAAAATATCTAAGATGACAAAAACTTTTAAAAAATGTCAAAAACCCTCAAAAATGTAAAAAAAAATCAAAGATGTCAAAAAATGTAAAACATCAAAAATGTTTACAAAGTTTTCAACCTAAAAGGTTTTATTTTTTGGAATATTATTGTATGTAAATTTCTATTACTTATATACCAAAATTACATTTATACATTTTTTCTGAACTCAACATTTTACATTCAAATGCCATAGAAATGTAATGGAAAGAGTTAATTTTATTACACAAAAAGCTGCAGAATTAACCCAGTCGCCTTAAAATGTTTTTAATGTTTTATAGTTTTGCAATAGTGGTGTCACAGTTACCCCGAACTCCGGGGTAAATGGGACCTTCTCCAAAATGCAAAAATTTTAAAATATATTAAGTTTTTCCTTCTCAAATTGCATACGGTTGCATTTTGTAAAGAGACCCACAAAAAACTCTTGTAAAACCGAGATGCACGTACCCTTTCTGGCCTTATTTCTTTTTTGGTGGGGCACTGTTCTTATCGTCAATAATTTCTAAATCACTCATAGAATGTACTATTTATATAATAGCCCAGAAAACTGTTTAGAATCTTGTTTAAATCAAATCAATAAATAAGCATAGCGGTGTTCTTTAAACCAACCTCCATCCAATGTAGAAATTACGTCGGCTGCAAGTCGAGTAGGTGCAGAGCTGTCACAAGTACATTATGAAAGTACTTCAAGTACAAGTACCAAGTACATTAAGATTTGTAAAAGTACTTGAAGTACTAAGTACATTTTCTTTTCAAATGTACTTCAAGTACCAAGTACATTATAAAAGTACTTGATTTTCCCCAAGTACTGTACTTGAAGTACAATAAAAGTACTTGAAGAACAATAGAAGTACTTCAAGTACTTCAAGTAGTTGTACTTGAATAAAATAAACCATATAAAATAATAATATCTATAAAATATCTACATTGAAAAAAAATTTTAATCCTTCAGAAAAACAGAGCGCCCTCTAACAGCGATAGTGAAAACATATTCGAGTGTAGCATTCCGAAAATCATCAGAGTACCAATTCTCAAAATAATATGTTAAATAATGTTAATAAATTTTTAAAAAATTGAATTTTATTGTTTAGTTTTAACACCCTTTATCTTAGAAGTTGAGCAATTTCGGACGGAAGTAAGTTGTTAAAAATAAGCTTATTGTGACAACAATTCGTGTAGCAAGATTTTGTACAGACCTTTTGAAGACACCCTGTAAAAACTACATATTTATCAGTATTTTAACTACTTACTTTATTCTGAATTTACCAATACCATCAAACTTCTATAACTTAAAGCGACAACAAAAACATTGAGTTATAGAAAGTTCGAGTAAGTGAGGTTCAACTGTATTTTAAACTTTTAAGGCCTAAAATATTGCAGTCTAAATTTAAATAAAATTCAAGATTTTTAAAAGAAGTTTAATTAAAAATTAGAAGGGACCCACGTACCCCACCTTTCCTTATTTCTTTTTTGGTAGTGCATTTGGGGCACTGTTCTTACCGTCAATAATTTATAAGTCACTCATAGAAAGCACTTTTTTTTTACGGTTAAGCGCACTCGCAAGGAGATCCCTATCACGCTCGAGAAGCGGCCAGTGCGCGGAAATGTTGGTGTGTGTTAGTTTTGAAACGGTTCAGGTTGTAACCTGCAGGGAAAACTGTCGCAGGGAGTTTATTCCACAGCGATGCTGTTCTCCAGAGATATGAATTTTGATATACTGAGGTTCTTGGTGCCTCTATCTTGACAGTAAATTGATGGTTACCGTCTGTTTGACGTATTCGCCTAGTAGGTGCTACTCCCGGGGGGATCATACGTGCCAACTCTTCAGAGCATTTTCCGTGATAATACCTGTAGAAGAGAGATAGATCGCCCACAGTTCTTCGATGTTCGAGACTATCCAAACTACGGGTAAGTGCGGGGTCATTGATCAGCTTGATAGCTCGTTTTTGCACGGTGTTCAAAAGCATTAAGGTATGTTTGGGTGCCGCACTCCATATATGTGAGCAGTACTCCATAGTTGGTCGAATCTGGGCTTTGTAGAGTGTCAGCAGTTGGCTTGGTGTATACAGATGTCTTGTACGAAATAGCACCCCAAGCTTTTGGGACGACCTTTTAGCTATATCTGCCACGTGACTGTGCCAAGACATGTTGGTCTCTGCAGTGACTCCTAAGATGTTTAACTGGCTCTGCAATGTGACAGCACTTCCAGATAGCATGATGTTTGGCTCACCGGTGCTGGTCTTTTTTGAAAACAGGGCTACTTGGGTTTTCTGCGCGTTGAACTGTACAAGGTTTTTGTTGCCCCAGTCCTCTATTATCTCCAGGTCGTTATTTATCTGCGATATTTGAGTTTGTCTAAGATGATGGAATTCACGTGCGGATAGACACTGAGTGGGTGGTATGACTGAGGAGACTACATTGCCATCATCTGCAAAGCAATAAAGTGGATTTACTATCTATGAGGTCATTTATGTAAATCACAAAAAGTGTTGGCGAAAGGATTGCTCCCTGTGGCACACCAGCATTTATTTGGTAAGAGTTGGAGTTCCGGTCATCCAGTGCAACATAAATGGATCTATCCTTAAGGTAACTTTCAAACCAAGTGCAAAGTTTCGGCGACAATCCCATTGCTTTAAGCTTGTTGAGCAGATTTTCATGCCAGACTTTATCCAATGCTTTTGATATATCTAAGGCAATTGTTCTTGTTTCGCCCCGTAACTCAATCGCTTTTTGCCATAAATGAGTGACGTATGTAAGTAAATCGCCAGTTGACCTATATTTTCGAAATCCGTATTGCTTGTCGTTGATAAGTTTGTACTTTTCCAAGTACTTGGTTAGGTGATTGTTCACAACTCTTTCCATTACTTTTGATATCACCGGAAGTAGAGCAATTGGTCTATAGTTTAACGGATCTGTCTTTTTTCCTTTCTTTGGAATAGGTTGTACTGCGGCAGACTTCCATGATGATGGATATACTCCTTGCCTGTAAGATAAATTGAATAATTTAGCGAAAATTTTTGAGTACTATCGCGGGAATGCCATCTGGACCCATTGCTTTGTTTGTATCCAACTTTTTAAGGGATTTTCGTATTTCTCTGTGACAAAAGGGTACCTCTGGCATACTGTGGGAAACCCTTTTAATGAACGGTGGAGTTTTTCCATTTGGCACTGTTAGGTTTGAGTTGGAGGAAAAGATTTTGGCCAGCATATTGGCTTTTTCCTCTGATGTTGTGGCTGAGTGAGTATTTTTATCTGTAAGTGGTGGTATGGATGACTTGGTGAAGTTTGATCCAACGGCTTTTGCAAGAGACCAAAAGGACCTAGAACTACTTGGACAATTCAGCAACCTGTTTTTTATTCTTTGATTGTATGTTTCTTTGGCGGCGTCAATAATAATTTTGCAACTATTTCTGGCTTCTATAAATTCTGTGTGGTTTTGAGCGGTTTGTTGTCGTTTCCAAAGGTTATATGCTCTGTGTTTTTTCTGTACAGCCGTTTGACACTGGCTGTTGAACCAAGGTTTTGCATTAGCTCTGCGTTTTATTGTATGTGGGATATATGCATCCATTCCAGATAAGATTACTTTTGTTATTTCATTACAGCAAATAGTGGGATCAGCTGTTTTAAAGCAAACTTCTTGCCATGGAAAATCCAGGTAAAACTGTTTAAGGTCATTCCATTTTGCCGATTTATAGTGCCACATTTTACGAGGAAGTGATTGTTGGCTTGGTGGTATGAACATTTCGCACTTTGTTCTTATAAGTTTATGATCGGATGAACCAAGTGGGGGATCTACTTGAATTGTGTACAAGTCAGGATTTGTAGTTAGGAACAAGTCTATAAGCGCTGCAAATTCACCCCTTTCTGAGATACGGGTAGGTTCATCGACAAGCTGCGTTAGACCACAACTTATGGCAAAAGCTTCTGCTTCCCTGCCTTCATTATCTGTTTTGTTGTGGTGTTTTAGCCAGGGTATATTGTGGACGTTGAAATCGCCTAAAAAAACTATTTCCGCATGTGGATAGTTAGACTGTATATTATCACAGTTTTCGGATAATGTCGCAAAAAAGTTTTGATACTCGGTGTTACTTGGCGGTCGGTAGAGGCAGCAAATGAACTTGGTCGATGACTTTGAGGTGAATTTCAGCCATATGATATCGAGGTTCGCTGGTTCTAGGTTCTCCTCTCGATGACATGAAAGGTCATTTTTAATGTACACACAGATCCCAAAATTATGTCGAAATCGGTGGTGTAGGTCATAGCCGGGATAAAGATAGTTTACAATAGGTGTTGCAGAACTGATTTTAGTTTCAGTGAGAACAAGGATGTCAGGTCTTTGTTCTTCAAGATGTTGGTGAACTGAATTCATGTTGGTACTTAATCCTCTTATATTGCTAAAATCAATTCTGAGTTGAGTTTTTGGTCTTCTTTTAATATCTTTGCATGAAGGACCCCCAGGATCACCCGACGCCCGGAGATCCGAGTGGTCGGGTATTTTACCTCCGGAATATTTTGATCCTGGAAGCGCCATCATACTATCTGTTACTCATTGTTGGAACCGGACTGCCAGCGCAGTAGCGGAATGTGGTGATACCACTTAGCGCTACTCACTTCTGGCATGGTGGTATCTCACCGGTCGACGCCCAATGAGTAAAAAGCGTCTATCACCTACTATTTTTATAAGAACCCACCTAAATCATTCCTACGGAAACTGCTTAAAAACTTGTTTGTCAAACTAAATAAACATAACAAACGTAAATATCCAAGGAATTTTTTGAGGTGTACCTAGTCAAAGACTAAATAAATTTTCGGGTTCTTTAAACCAAGCTTCATCAAACGTAAAAATTACGTCTGCTCAATAGATGGCATGACAATGCTGCTGTATTTTCTCACACTGAATTTGAATTTCTTGTTCCACGAAATATTAAAGCGTGCAAATAATAAAGCCAATGGGCAATATTCTTTGGATAAGTGTGTACCTAATATTACGATTTTTTGGGCGACTTATTAAGACCTACCTATCAAGGTTGCTAAAATACCGGACTTCATTGCCAGGTTGATAAAAAAACCGGACAAGTGGAAAACCTGAGAGTTCCACTTGTCTTCAACATTTTAACTTTATATCTCACCTATCAACATTGTACTTCAAGTAAAAACATTTTATTGTACTTGAAGTACTTTTAATGTACTTGAATTACTTCGAATTTACTTTACATGTACCTGAGCCACTTTGAATGTACTTGAAGTACTTTACTTGACAAAATCAAGTACATTTCCAAGTACATTGTTAAAAGTGCTTCAAGTACAAAGTACAATTACCGGATTGTAGATATACTTCAAGTACAGTACTTGAAGTACAATTTCAAGTACTGTACTTGAAGTACCTGACAGCTCTGCTGCCTCGTTGCTTCACCCTTTGGCACGTCCCTGCGGCTTGCAAACCGTCGGACCGTGCTGGCCTGCGTGTTGGCATTAAAAAAGGTTACATTGTTTCCCATATATGACTAGCATTTGTGTTGTGTTTGCACTTTGCTCGCAAACACGATTAGAAATGCACACACAGAATTATACCAATTTCTGACGTAGGAAACATGTGACTTAAAACACTAGGGACAAAATATATTGTGATTTTTCGCTTTCAAATGTTTAGATGTTTAAAAAAAAACTTGAAATAAGGAGATCGATTAAATAATGATCAGTTTGGCTTAGTGACTTTTCCAAGAATGCCTAGGCACATTTTGGTTTATTTTTCAGGGATTAAGTGAATAACGAAATATCTCCCGAGATATTCATAATGTATATGTATATAAAATAAAGAGAACATTTATATTAGGCATATGGTCCTAAAGTGTAAAGAAACCTTAGTCTTTTAAAAACCAAATATCAGTATATTTCAGTGTGAGAATGCGGCTATACATTCACCGGAAAAATATCAATTGCCGTGCTTCTTCGCAAAGATCTGCTGGATGTTTAAATTTTATTTACCACATCGTTGAGTTTAAAAACTCTCCACAGTCTAATAGGGCTGTCTAACAAAACATATGATCAAATCCAAGATGTCTTCCATAGGACAGACAAACCGATTTCCCATAAGCCGTAATGTTAACAAAAACGTAAATTTTACAAAAACGACAAGAGCTTTAGTCTCAAAAATTAATCAGTTTTAAGAATAGATCCTTTGTGCATATGGGAAAAATGCGTTTTTCTTAAAAATATTAAACTAAAGCGAGAAAATCTGAAATAAAAGGGACCATGTTTTCTTCAAAAAAGTAGGTTATGTTTTTGTTTATTTTGTTTTTTTTTTAACTTTTTTTCTAGTTTTTTCACTTATTTTGAATTACTACATGGGCGCACCAAGGGGGCGGGGGGCTAGGGGGCCGGACCCCCCAAACCACATATTTTTTTAGATATTTTCCATATATTTCATGAGTAAACAGAAAAAATAGCATAAAGTACATCATGAGACCTCTGGGGCCCCCCAAAGGTTTTTGAAGTTTTTTGACCAATGAATCAATGAACTAGCAGCCCAAGGTAGGGGAAAGTAGTTCTATTCAAAGAGCTCACTTCAAGGCTCACTTAACAGAGACGAAATTGAAATAGACTAAACTTTTCTCATCAGATTCAGGTTTTCTATTAGGATCTTTTGTTGTACTTGACTAAACCTTTTGCTAAGTAATAGGCCTTCTATAGCATTAAACTGTGAAAAATATTTCACTATGATTTTTAGGTTTAGACAAAGTTTAATCACGGATCACCTTAACAAAGGTGATCCGTGGTTTAATTGTTTTAACCCTCCAGTAGTAAAATGAAAAAGAGGCACAACTTATAGGTAGGTCAGTCCAACAGATCAATATGCACATATAAGTTCCAACCAAGGTTGGTCAAGCAAACTTCTAATAAGTACTTTACAAAATATGTTTATTTAAAAAAATATAAGTAAACATTAGGTATATAAAAAAAACTTGCAAAATTAAAATACAGTTTTTTCTTGTCATTGGCCTCACACACCATACATCACCATATGATTTTCCATGAACTATAATACATAGGGCTTAAGTACGGTCAAATTCATCAGCTCACAACAGTAAGTATTGTTCAAATTTTACAACAGTACAATATTCGTTGTTGTATTACTACTGTTACTATTACTTTTATTACTGTTTTTTTGTAACAATATTTGCTCAATTATGTATCTAAAAGTTTATGCAAATAAACATATACTCTACTCTACAATTGGGCGTAACAGCATATGACCCATTAGGAGTATTAAAAACCAAATTTTTTTGAGAGAAATTGAAAAAAATATCTGAGAGAACTTATTTGTTTTTCTTGTGGTCATCAAAGTCAACAAAGATTACTTTTTTATCCATCTATTATTAATGATGCCAAAAAATTTTTTTTTGGTAATAAGCTCAGTACATTACCGGAGAAATTTCACAACAGGACTTGTAGTAGGTCCAGTCAGATACTATACAAATTTTACGGTGCACAAGTTTTAGGTGTCAAAAAGCATGGAAATAAAGGAAAATTTGCACCAAAATAGTTTAAGATAAAAAGAGGTTTGAGTTAGGGAGACTGTCAAACACACCAGTTTATTCTAAACTGTTTTGAGGTCTGTAAAATAAATATTTATTAAAGAAAAAGAAACTTTGATGATACAGGACTTCACTCGACACTATACAGGACGCTACACTACCAAAAGTTTATTTAAGGTTCTGTAGGATGGTGTACAAATTTGGTTCAGCTCATTATTCACACTTTAACCTCATATTGTTTTCCTTTTCTTTCTTCTCGGGACCCTTTTTTCAACCATCATTTTTAAAATTTTTCAACCATTTTGAAACAATAATCCATTCAGGAGAGACCCAGTCATGATCATTGCTGTATTCTAGTTTTGAAAGTTGCTTGCATAGAATAGTAAAAAAATCATAGTGCAATATTTCTTACAGTTTAACACAATTCTATGTTACACTTCTGCAAAAGGTCCACTCAAGCACAAAAAAAGATCCCACTAGAACATGTTGCCAAAATGGCAGTTGCACATTTATCCAAAACAAACCTGACAAAAAACTTTCGAATATTTCAATTTATCCTCTGTTAAGTCAGGTAATAGAGCACTTATCCACTTTCTTTTCCCTTCTTTGAGCTGATACCTAGTTCATTTAAATCAAGATGATTTTTTAAGGTCAAAATACTTGGCATTCCATCAAAACTAACATTATCAAGCTCTCCCCAGCTGCCACAATTCATAACAGCACAGAAACTAATAATAATGATTCAAACTGAGTAAAAAACTGGAAAAAAAGTAAAAAAAAAACAAAAGTAAATAAAAACATAACCTGACTTTTGAACGAAACATGGTCCCTTTTATTTGAGATTTACTGGCTTCAATTGATTTTTTTTAAGAAAAACGCATTTTTCCCATGTGTACAAAGGTTCAATACTTAAAACAGCATCTTTGTTGTAAGTTAAATCGTTTCACTTTTTTTTTAAAATTACGTTTTTGTTAACATTGCGGCTTATGGGAAAACGCTTTGTCTGTCCCATGGCGACCATCTTGGATCGAAAAACAGCTGATCGTGACAGTTCGTTAGACAAGCTAATATGGCAATGCCGTATTCCATTGGGAAAATGAGTGCAGCACTGGTGGTGCACTGACACTGATGCCGTATTCCATTGGGGAAATGACTGCAGCACTAGTGCACAACTGGCTCGGTGTTTGCATTCCATTGACATGCACTTTTTCAGTTTTCGTATTCCATTGAGGAACTTATGAATTCAGTTTTGCACTGAGTGCGGCTTTTTTGACACCGGCTCTGAGGGCTCGTGCCGCACCGAAAACTTTTTCCCGCCATTAATTTTAAACGCTTATTATTGTCGTGGGACGTAAAAATAAGTGAAAAAAAAGTTGTTAGCGATTTTTTATTATTTTCTTCGCTGCTAAGTAGTAGCAGCGATGAAGATGAAGAAGAACAGTTCTGTGCAATAAAAACAATGAGAACGGAAATCCCAAAAATAAAAAACTTTATTGAAAATGTGGTTTACCGATTTAACAACAAACAGGTAAGTAGATTTGTTGTAGGGGTCAGCTAACAGCTTAATTTTAAAAATCTACAATGGCAACTTAATTAATAATTTTACTCAGTTAGAGGTTGAACCGTAAAGAAAATTCATTTATTTTTAACACTCACTATTGTACGATATTAAATTAAAGTAACTCACGTTATTGTATTCAACCCATCACTTAGACTTTGTATAACCACTGACTAACACTTGACAACACCTTACTTGTAGAGACTGTGAGCTTAAATTAAATAAAAAAAGAATAGATCCTAGCCTTTTTATCAACTCGGTTCGATGATGAAATATCTGCCAAATCAAGGTTCTAAAGCCTCGAGACAAAAACGGCGCCAACGCTACCTAATTTTAATTAGGACAGCCAAACAAGGCAAAATCTTTACTCTGTGTTTGCATGGCTTTGCGCATTGCTAAAAATAAAAGCAGACAGACCGCAAGGTTAATCCCACTAGGCCAAACTTTGATATTTGTATGACCTTAAATGGTGAAAAACATCACCGTGATGTTGTTCCCCACTTTAAGACTTGTTATAAAAGCGCGATCTGGATAGCAAAAGAGATCAATCGGAGTAGATCAATCGGAGTAGATTAATCGGAGTAGATCAGTTGTAATATTTAAATCAATCGGAGTAGATCAGTCGGAGTATTAATTTTAATCGGAGTCATAATCTCTGTTAAAATCAGTTCAAATCAGTCAAAAACTTAATATCATTTGTAATAAGTTATGATTTTTGAATCCAAACCTAAAAGTGAAAATAAGTAAATAAATAATAAAAGTGACTAAATGTGCCAAAGGTAACTGTAATGCCACAAAACAAAAAACTAAGTAGTGTTAAATATTAGTGGTGGCATTCTGGCTGTAATTATGGTGAGAGATTTATTTTGAACTTTAATCTATCGGTTGTTGCTTAAAATTCGTGGACTATGAAAATTGACTTTGAATCATTTTGTTTTACCATACAAACTTTTGCTCACAAGAGCGTTTTGCTAATATGTTAACTGATAGACTATGGTCAAAAAGAGTTTATTGAAAAATAGGAATTTAATGTTATAGTTTTAACTTTTGTGTGACTTGAATCAAAATAACGACATGCAATACTTTGGGATATGTACTATATTTTATTTATCAATATATAATAACTTGCTTTAATGAAAGTGTTTAATTTATATCAATAAAACGGTTGTAAACAAAGCAATATACGCTAAAACGCTTACGCTAAAAATATGGTAAAGATTTTGTAACTGCACCCGGGGAAACTTAGAAAAATATTCGCTCGGTTTTCACGAAACCCTGGGGCAGCTTCACATTGTATGGATTTGGTTGACTGGGGCCCTGGGGCTAATTTTCCGACAGTTGGGGTTTTCTGGCAGCTATAATTATAAGTAAAAATAAATGTATTTTTTAGTTCAAGAAACACTTTCGGCTCGAGATGAGCACTGCAGAATTTCTCATAAATAAATTCAAGTAGCCTCAATTTTGTCCAAAAAAAGAACAAGGGGGACGAAACCCCATTAGCGCTGAGGCACATGTCTTGCCATTTTTATGGTATGTTAAAACACCCTTACGTTTAGCTGTTAGGTTAGGTTATGTTCTTGTTGAATGGAAATTTGTTCAAAAATATTTTCTTCAAAAACTTTTTTGAACAATTTTCCTTATGAAAAAAAATGACTTTCAAAGAAAATGTTTTTGAACAAAAAAAATTTAATAAAATGTTTTCGAACATTTTTTTGTATGAAGGAAATGTTTTTAAATAATTTTCCTTTTCAAGAAAATGTTATTGAAGTATTAATATTACTTTCGAACAAATGGATTTTGAACAACATGTTTTTGACCAAATTCCGCAAGGCAGGAAAGTTAGGTTTAGTTGAAAGAAACTTGTGAAATATTATATATGTATATGAAATTTTGGGAGCATAATGTACACTTCTGGTTGGGGTTTTTTGAAAAACAAGCGCGAAATATAGATAACTACTCTATCTGTTGGTATACGAGCACAAGCCTGCATTCAACAAGGAGGTGGGCATTTTTAAAATATTCTTATTAACTTTTTTTAAATAAAATCATTATTTATTTATTTGACGAATTTTATTTATTTGAGGATATTATTTATCGGCGTGTAACTTTGAAACAAATAAAAATGTATATCGTCGTTGGCCTGATAAAACTACAGGTAGTGTGACATTTTTTTCAAAAATGAGATTTTTGCATAATCAATTTGCCCTATTCATAATGGATATACTATAAAAAATTATTTGCAAGAAAATGTTATATTAACGTTGCTTAAAGCAAGAATAAAAAAGAAGTTCTACAGCTCATAATACGAGTCGTTAAATACCGAGATGAATTCCATCAAAGGAGCATGCGCCAAAATTAAGGTCAAAATGTCTAATTTAAATTATTGGCGCGAGCTCGCAGAGCTTAACGTATAATAAAAAAATCAAGGTATAAAATAATGGTCAATTCTAATTTTTAGGTATGATTTTATGTCGGTACCGGGTGTAGTGTCCCAAATTCGATGTTTTTGGGGGGTTTTCGGGTATTTCTAGAGGGGCTAAAAAAAACTGATCCCCCTTTGCGACACTCAAATTTCAAAAGAAGGTGAAAATCGCATTTTGATATAGCAAGCTGTTTTTAAACTACGGGGTGTTTTTAAGAAATCTGCATTTTGGGAAGGGGTCTATAACTTGTTTATTTATTAATATTTTTTATTTCTGTGAAAACATTCTTAAGACACTTTTTTAAGAGGAATTAAATTTCATTTGTCACGTTTAGTTTTTGAGATATCACATAAAATTAATTTTTCTTTATGGGAGGATCCCTTTATTTCTCTATATTTTTGTATTTTTTTTATTTTTACCACATATTTTAGTTTGCTTAATGGGTTTAAAATATTTTAATATTATAAAATTATAAAAATAAAAAAATAAGAGGTGATTAAAAAATAAAAATAAAGAAAACAATAAAAAAATAAAATATTGAGTGTGATACATCATTTTAAAGGAAATTTTAAGCTGATTTTAAAAATCGAATAAAAAAAGAGTTATTCTGTAAGAAAAATAACAACTTTATGCAATATTTTAAAAACCAAAAGAGATAAATAAAAACCGTTTACATCTGTCAATTCTTCAAGAAAAGATCTATAAGAAAGCTATTTACACAAAAACAAAATTTTCATAAACAAAAAAATTATAGACCCCCTCCCAAAATGCAGACAAAAACACTCCGTAGCTTAAAAACGGCTTGCTATATCTAAATGTGGTTTTTACCTTTAGGCTTCTCTTGAAATTTGAGCGTCGCAAAGGGGGTCAGTTTTTTTCTATCTCCCCTAGAAATACCTGACACCACAAAAAAACAACGAATTTGGGACACCCTGTACAGGGTGTGACAATGAAGTCGATTTTTTGAGAGGGAACACCTTGTATATTTTTGCATTTTAAGATTCGTCTTTTCTTTCTGATTTCAAAAATATACAATATCTACGTGCTGCGATTAATATTTTTTGAGGTATATGCAGTATTTCTTCTATATGATCTTATGCATTTCACGTTTATTTTGTTTTGCCATGTATTGACTCTCAACTCCAATGTTTCTTCAAGTATTTATTTCTTGATTGTGTTTGTATTTCAAATCATCACACAGATCCAGGTTTTTTGGGAAGGAGCATTTACATTCTAGGCATCTAAACATAAAAACACTTTCTGCATAGGAATACCTTTATTTTTGTATGCCATCTTTACATTGACAGTGTTTATTCAAATTAAATTGGGCACTAAATAATTTGTCACACTACTTGCACGTCACCGGCATTTTCACAGCACAAAAACGACGAATTTTCATCAAAAAGCACTGGAAATTATTAAAGTTTTGCTGTCTAAAACTATACTGAAATATCTCTCAGTTGATTGGTTGGCAGAAGTGACAGATCAACGCTTGCGCACGTCTTGGAATTCATCTCGGTATTTAACGACTCGCCTCATAATGGCATACCACACTAAGGTCACTATATCACGATGTTAGGAACTTCGTGATATAGTGACCTTATACCACACGAGTGCGATTTTTTGACAGCACCGTTTCAGTGTCAGTGCACCACCAATGCTGCACTCATTTTCCCAATGGAATACGGCATGAAACGGTGCTGTCAAAAATTTGCACCCAGTGCAGTGTCAATGGAACACGCGGAAAATAAAAAATCGCACTCGTGTGGTATGCCATTATGAGCTGTAGAAATTCTTTAACGTTCATATAACATTTTTTTGTAAATAATGTTTTATAGTATATCCATTATGAATAGGGCAAATTGATTATGCAAAAATCTCATTTTTGAAAAAAATGTCACACAACCTGTAGTTGACGACGATATCCATTTTTATTTGTTTCAAAGTTACACGCCGATAAATATTATCCTAAGATAACAATTTTATTTAAAAAAAGTTAATAAGAATATTTTAAAAATGCCCACCTCCTTGTTGAATGCAGGCTTGTGCTCGTATACCAACAGATAGAGTAGTTATCTGTATTTCGCGCTTGTTTTTCAAAAAAACCTAACCAGAAGTGTACTTTATGCTCCCAAAATTTGAACATAAGGATTCGAAACACCTTGTATACATATATAATATTTCACAAGTTTCTTTCAACTAAAGCTAACTTTCCTGCCTTGCGGAATTTGGTCAAAAACATATTGTTCAAAATCCATTTGTTCGAAAGTAATTCAAACAAAAAATGTTTAAAAACATTTTCTTAAAATTTTTTTGTTCAAAAACATTTTCTTTGAAAGCTGATCTTAACAATGATATTATTTTCTTCGCTGCTACTACTTAGCAGCGAAGAAAATAATAAAAAATCGCTCACAACTTTATTTTCACTCATTTTTACGTCCCACGACAATAATAAGCGTTTAAAATTAATGGCGGGAAAAAGTTTTCGGTACGGCACGAGCCCTCAGAGCCGGTGTCAAAAAAGCCGCACTCAGTGCAAAACTGAATTCATAAGGAAAACGAAAACTGAAAAAGTGCATGTCAATGGAATGCAAACACCGAGCCAGTTGTGCACTAGTGCTGCACTCATTTCCCCAATGGAATACGGCATAAGTGTTCCTTGCTTCTATCTGTCATCGAGGAGCAGTTTTTGGCACAGAACACCAAAGGGAAGAAATGCAAACTACGTGTTAAACTGTTGGTAACACGAGAATAACCTTAACACGGTCCAGAAAGAGAGAAGACTATAGCTCTCTGTCTAGATCAAACATGTCGGGACACAGCTGATTTTTGTCAAAATAAATCAGCTGATATCACAGAACACCAGCTGAGCTGATATTTGTTAAAATAAATCTGCTGGTCAGTGAAAATCAGCTGTTGATGGGAAAAACGTTTGTTTTTGTTAAAATGTATTTTTCCATCCATCCATCCATTAAATTTGCACAAAAATATCGTCAAATAGTAAAACTTTGTGGACAACAATTTTTTTACAAAATTTATGGAAAATACCAAAACTTTATATGAAATGGTTCTGAAAAAATACATTTTAAACAAAAACAAACTTTTTGTACCATCATCAGCTGATATTCAATGAACAGTATTATATTAATATTTAAAAATTAATTAATAAACATATTATAGTACTTACCAGCTTTTTTACTGCTAAAGATACATTTATATGAACTGTGATATTGTTATTTCAGTGTTGAGCAGATAGTAAACTAAAACACTTTCCGTGATAGACACAGTTTATTGAACTTAAACACTTTTCCGGATAGACAGTTCGCTCAACTAAAACCCTTCCCAGGACAGATCCTGCGCCGAGGGGCTGATCAATGCGCTTCGGACTAATAAAAATCAGTAAAAAGTAGGTCCTGGCAGCAGCTTTGGTTTGGTATTATTCGTTGGTCATTTTTGTCTTTTTTTTATCACTTTATACCTAAATAAGACCAAGAAGGACTTACAGGACCAACAAAAATAGGGATTATGTAAAGAACTGTACACAATTTTTGCTATTGATCAGCCTTTCTCCCTGCAATGAATTGCAAGACAAGCAGTGAGAGAACCACCATACAGGGCAGAGGTGCTCCCACCAACTAAACCTTTTTAATTTCGCTGAAATCATTTTTTACTTATCACTGTGTGTGTGTGATCACTCCAGCCCTTCGGGCTCTCTATGGAGCATACGCCTCTCAGCAACCCTGTGCCTTGCTGCATTGTAGTTCTGCCACTGTTTATTTACATATTGAAATAAGTTTTTATAAAATACACATTATACAGGGTGTTTCATAATTCAATAACATAATTTTAGTGTTGAATTCCTTAAGTGGTTTCAAGGCAAAATTTTTATATAACCTTAAACGCCTTGTTTTAAAGTTTCTTTTATTTAGTTTTTTATAGCTCTTGTACTTTTCGAGATATTTAGTTCAAATTTGGCATATTAAGCAATAGGCACTACACTTTTAGACATGCCAAATAATAGTAAACATGTACAGAGTGACCCTTTTTCAGGGGTCATGTCGCCTTTTCCCCCAGATTTTTTTTGTTTTAAGCCACTGGTAGGGTGAAGTAGGGATTTTAAAACAAGAAATAAAATCTTTGTTTCATTTGCAAACTTTTTTGTTTTTCTGAAATTTTTTTGCATCTTTAACCATTTTAGAGAAAATCGCTGTTGCACCAAAGGCTGCTATCATAAAATAAAAAATGCTCCAGTATGGTATGGCGAGTATATCAAAATAAACAAATTAATTAAAACCTATTTGACATGCCTTAACTTGTAGTGCCTATAAGTAAATATACGAGCCAAATTTGAGCTAAATATCACAAAAACTGTAAAAGCTATATAAAAAAAGTAAATTTAAACACCCTGTATCTCTACTACTAAGTGTTTGTAGACCTTTGTTTATATAAACTTTTTGTCTTGAAATCACTCTAGGAAATTATCTTTAAAAATATTTTATTGAATTTTACAACACCCTATATAACCCATTTTGGCTTACATGCATTACGAATAATGTTTCAATATTGCACTAGTGCTATAATACAAATCCTATTTATTTTTTTGTTGTAGTCTGCAGTTTTTTGTAGCGGTTGACAAAAATATGCCTGCTTCCCCCATTAAAAAACAAGCACATTGAATATAATGCAAGGCTAAATCCTCTCCCCCTTGAGCATTACATATTTCAAGAATGTAGTCAAACTCATTAGGTAATATAGGCACACTATATCCCCAAATGTTAAATACAATACAATTGGGAGCTTTCATTGGAGCAATATGAACTCACTATTATATGTAATAAAAATAAGACAAAATGGGCCACTTGAATATACAGTTTGACTTATTGTATCTGATCCTCAGCACAGAAATCAAAAAATATGTTTTTACACAATACACAAGTCAAATTTTATGAATTTATATGATTTTGTGGATGTCCTGATATTGTATAGTTTTGAATTTTACACAATTGGGCTTTATGTTTTGTGTAAAAATATATTTTTTGATTTCGGTTCCGAGGGTCGGATACCATTAGTCAAACTGTAGATAAGATTACTTAACAAAGTAATGTGAACTTTCTATTTTATGCCTAATTTACCCATAACATAATGCACAATGGAAAGATTTACTGTTTATACTTTATGTCTTCAATACTAAGGAAATGGAAACAGAGATATTAAAATTAAGCAATGAGTTTGTTCATTGTGCATTAAGTTTTTGGGTAAACCAGGCCTTACTTAGAAAAATGCCATGATAATATAAGTTATGTGAATAATGACCTGTTCTAGTTTAAAGATTTCTGAAGTTTTGACATGTAATAGAATTTGCAGACAAAATAACAACTACCTTTTTCAGATAGAACAGTCACACCCCCCACCATATTCAAAAGTTTAAAAAATATATATTTTTTTTACATGTGTCAACAAGCGAAAAAAAACATTTTTTGACATTACAATGTAAAAAAAATATTTAGTTGTTTTCTTTTTTCACAAGCTATAAAATATTGTTTGTGAATAGAATCCTCTTTTGGGGGACCAACAAAAATTTTTATGTTAGAAAGAAAACCTGTCTAAAATAATTAAATAAAAATAAATAAAACAAAAAAAAACTTTGTAAAATTTTTATTTTAAAAGATTTTACAGTAAAAATTGCGAATAATAAATAATTACTACTATCACTACCATAAGAAATTATTATTATTTTTTGACTTCACCAAACCAAACTTTCCACTAAGATTGTTAAAAAAATTTAGATTTATTAAAATAAAACTAAGTGAAACTTTATAAAACACCTTAAAAAACATGACTGCTGAAGCTCCAATTGACACCTGTTCAAAAAACATAGCATTACTACCCTGAATACAAATTTAGCTTTGAGATTACATTGTTCGGTAATTATGCAGAATAAAATATTATTTTACAGCTTATGCAGTGGCGCACCCAGGAATATGTCTTGGGGGGGGGGGGCGAGGCTTCATGATGTCGTATTTCATGCTATTTTTTGTGTTTATTCATGAAATATGTGGAAAATATATAAAAAAAAATCTTAGGTTTGGGGCCCCCCCCTGGCTGCGCCCATGGCTTATTGCATTACAGATTTCTTGACATTAGCCCAAGATTTACATGGCATTATTGGCAAAACAGTACAAATTACAGGTTAGCTGTTACCACTTGGTTAGTACTATCTGAGGGGAACACAAAGCAAAATTAAAAAACAGTGTTTGTTTTACTTAAAAATAAAACAAATTTTCATTCATTTCCAAATAAAGCATGCAACTTGTTTGTTCTGTCTCTCTTTAAGTAACATCATCTGAGTGAGAGAGAGGACACAAAAGTTGCATGCATGGAAAAGTTGCACAGTCCGAACAGGGTATTAGGCAATAAAAAATGCTATTTATAAAACTCAAGGATACTGTTTCAGTTCCATATTGACACATCTCTTTCTCCCCAGAAAAAAACAGGTATGTGCCATGATCAAATTGATACAGTAAAGTTGAGTTTATAGCAAACAAAGCCATATTGCCATAAAGTAAGCAGTAAGATGCAACAAAAAATGTATTATCCTACAAACATGGGTCTACACAGTGGCATATATGTCAGGGGCAGCCCCCCCAAAAGCTAAGTTTTTTCTAATATTTTCCACATATTTCATAAATACAAACATGGGGTACCACCCCCCCCCCCTACCTATATTTTACAGATCAAAATTTTAATGACCTTTTTATACATTTCGATATTGCAGCGTATTGTTTGAGGTTAAAACAAAACCTAACTAATAAATCACAGCTGCTACCACTCCCAAACAGTTACCTATCTATCTATCACTTAGGTACACATCAGGTTTACACTAAAAACCAACTACTATCCCCTTGGATTACCTTCTACCACCAAAAAACAAACTACTACCAACTTTTGCTACCTTCTACCAGCAATAAAGTAACTACTTCCACCTTCCCCTAGCTTCTACCAGCAAAAAACCAACTACTACCAAGTTCCCCTAGCTTCTACCACCAAAAAACCAAATACTACAATCATAATCAAAGGAGGTAGTAGTTGGTTTTTTAGTGGTAGAAGATAAGCATTGGTAGGAGTTGGTTTTTTGGTGGCAGAGACTAGGAGAAGATGGCAGTAGTTGGTTTTTTAGGGGTAGAAGCTCAGCGAAGGTAGTAGTAGTTTGTTTTTTGGGGTTAGAAGTAGGGGAAGGTGGTAGTAGTTGGTTTTTTGGGGATAGAAGCCACAGAAGGTGGTAGTAGTTGGTTTTTTGGAGGCAGAGACTAGGAGAAGATGGCAGTAGTTGGTTTTTTAGGGGTAGAAGCTCAGCGAAGGCAGTAGTAGTTTGTTTTTTGGGGTTAGAAGTAGGGGAAGGTGGTAGTAGTTGGTTTTTTGGGGATAGAAGTCACAGAAGGTGGTAGTAGTTGGTTTTTTGGTGGTAGAAACTAAGCGAAGGTGGTTTTTGGCATAAAACTGTCGCAGCTGAGTGATAGATCACTGTAACTCTTCAGAAGTAGTAACAGCTTAGACTTATAAGTTAGAACCTATTTGTTTTTATCATAAACAAGGCGGCCTTACTTAAAATAGAAATTTCCATTGTTCATAGTGGAAAGTATGAAGTAAGCCTAAATAAATGAACTTACCCCTTACCTTACTTTAACGAACAATAAATCCACCTTAAAACTCACTGGTATGGGGTCGTTGAATTGACTGCTTTTTATATGCTGCTCCTTGTTTTTTATACTGCTGCTGCTTCTTTTTCACACTGCTACTGCTTGTTAGACTCACAAAATATGCCGATCTAGTACACAATGATTTGATTTTAGTTTTTTTATCAAAAATCAGATTGAGGGGAACACCCGACAAAAATGACATTCACCACAGAATAAATTCAGGTGTGTCGCGTGTCTCTCTTTCTGTCTGTTCTGGTGGGCTCTCTCTCTTTCCCACAACAGCAGTCAAACCACAGAACAGGATGACACTGTCAAACGTCATTATGTTTAGTTCCAATTTAGTCCCTTGTCCAGATCGCAGGCGCTGTTCGCGCTGTTATATTCCGTATGTCATTTTCACTGGGGTGGTTTTTGGCAAAATCTCACTGAACCGCGCCGCAAATCCTTTATCTATGGTTTTTGGCTATTAGGTCCTAACGAAATTTTTTCTTGACTTAGGTTGTAAAAAAAGAAGAAACGGTGGGAGACTTGTGAGTGAAACGGTTATCATTAAAATTTGAAATTAGACCCTTTTTAACGGTCAAACAGGTTCGTTTTATTTTTGTTTTTTGGCGCGAGGTACCACACCCAGCAATGTCCAGCTAGTTAATGTATACTTAATTTATGGTTAAAACAACTTCTCCTTGTAATTTAATAACAAAATTAGGTTTTTTGAGACTTGAGTTTATTTCATTTTTGTTTTTTGTACTTGCTGGCAAATGGATTTCAAACACATTAATAATAAGCCCGAAATGCACAAGACACCCAAGAATAAGGTAAGTTTCAAGCATTGAGGTAGAATTCTACCTCAATGGTTTAAAGCTACATTTATAGAAGATGAAAATGTTATGTCTTAGAGATCTATTTATAAGTTTCAAACTTTATGAGACTTTACAACTTTAAGATTCTCCTAAATCAGCTTTTGCTGTATATCTACATATTAGGTTTACCCCCCATTTATAAACTATAACTATTATCTATGCATCCTTCACCCTAGAGTCCCTGTATGTTGACATATTTGGTTCCCTGTATGTTGACATATTTTTTTATTTTTTTTATTTATTTATTCATCACAAAATTGCACATACTACATATCACATATAAAACTTAGTTCGCCAAATTTATTTATTTTCTTTAGTAGTGTTGAGCAGAGGAACTTAATCCTGTGTTGCTTGTACATTACAACAAGAAAATAAATTTACAGAAATTTAACTTAAAATAAATATAAATTTTATACAAAATTTAACTTAGTTACATTTTTGAAACATAGACATATTTGGATATATTAGAGTCATGATAAGCCCATCAATGTCTTTTGAAATAAAAGGACAAAACATCAGATGTCTATACTCTAACAATTGTTTGTTAAAGTTCAAATTGGCAATAACAATTTTATCTTTGCAACAGCTTATTTCCCACCCCATTATGTTACTTTAATGGAATCGTCTCTTAGGGATAATGTCAAAAAATTTTGGAAATTTGTTAACACTTTAATGATGTTACTACTTCTTCTGGAGTTGCGATCGTCAATTTGTTTGCTGAATATTTTTCCAAGACTTATAGTGATAAAGACTGTGTTTCACAGGATAATCTGCCGTTTGGGGACATCAATCTGTCAGAGTATAGCATACCTATCTCATGTATCTATGAAAAACTATTCAAATTAGATATCAACAAGGGACCAGGCCCTGATGGTCTCCCACCATCACTTATTAAACACTGTAGCTTTCTGTTTTCTAGACCTCTTTCACATATTTAACCTCTCTTTAAAAACCAGGACATTTCCAGCCTATTAGACATTCCAGGATGACATCATTGACAGTCTGCCATGTTGCTTGTGGGGCAGACAAATCAATACCACCATATGTAAACATAGGAAATAGTTTTTTTGTGTTTTTTTGAAAATGCCATCGTTTTGTGTGGTTGTTGGGTGCTCCAAAAGGGGAGAAAGGGATATACTACATTTTTTTAGAATTCCTAGGTCATATAAAGGGCGTGGAGAGACATTAGATGCCCTATCCCAAAAACGTCGTGAGGGTTGGATTCGCGCATTAAAACATGGAAACTTGAGTGAAACATTTTTAAATAATGCTCGAATTTGTGAAAACCACTTTGCAAAAGGTATGTAGTCAATTATGTTATTAATATAATTTGCAAAAAGTTTAATTTCTCCAGTTTTTTGTTCAGTTGTGAATGCTTCTTTGTATCAAATAATATTAAGGTGTTAATGTGTAAATAAGGCTTTGTTCATAGTTGTTATAGTCCCAAGACATAGTTTTATGGCTAGTTTATCAAAAATTTCATCAGTAATTCTCAATTCTTAATGCTTTGTTTTGTAACTCCATCTTACGAAACTAAGCAAACTGAAAAAATACAGATATCAAAAATAGGCATTAAAGAGAAAAAGCCAATTTAAAACTTATCAGCTTCTTCTCAGTATCGATAAACTAATTCCATTGGTTGAAAGACACAAATATGTCAAGCTTGACAGGTTTGAATCTTTCAACCAATTAAATTATGACTTTTTCGATACTGATAAGTGAGTCGATAAGTTAGGAATTAGCTTTTTCTCTCTATTAAGTATTGAGAATTACTTAACGATAAAGTTTTTGGAAAATTGGGCATTAATTTTAAATACCATCCTTATGGCCTAGCGAGAAAGTTTAAAGTTGCATGTTATGCATTTATCTAAAATTTTTAGAATGGACAAACCACACTCTGTCATACCAATAATGTTGCTTTTTTGTAGGGGAACCAGCTCAAGTTGAGGATAAGGATAATCCTGATTGGATACCATCAGTTAATATGGGGTATACAACTACTAAAAGCCATGATGAGGATTCTGTTAAACAACATAGTAGAGCAGCTCAACGTCATACAAAGCGACTTAAAATGGTGAGGTAATTTTTTTATTTATAGAGCAATAAAAGCATGTTCATCCTTTATTTAAATAGTAAATAACCAATTTTTCTTGTTTATTCTTATAGGACGAAGGTAGCACAAGTAGCACTGTCAATCCTGAAATATCAAGTGACAATCATTTAATAACTCCCTCAACGAGTGAAGAAACAGGGAAATGTAATGTATCAGTTCAAACAGATCTAGATATGGAACATCTTGCAAAGTTATTTGAGGATTTAACCTTTAGCAATAAAAGAATTTTGGAATTGCAAAAGAAAGTTAAGGCAACACATTTATCTGAAGAGGCCTTTACTGACAATGATACAAAAACACTATATTTTACTGGAATTCCATGCTCCAGAATGATGTTCAGAACATTTGATTCTGTATCTCCTTATTTCTCAACCAAAAGTGTTTTATCCCCATTTAAACAGTTTATTTTAACTTTAATGAAACTAAGACTTGATTTACCATTTAGATATTTGGCTTATATTTTTGCTATCTCACCAACAACAGCATCTGACACATTTTACAAGGGAATTGATATATTTTATGAAAGGTTCAAAAAACTTGTCTATTGGCCAGACCGAGAAGTTTTAGAAAAGACTATGCCATTTTGTTTTAAAAAAAACTTTGGAAATTGTATTTCCATAATAATAGATTGTTTTGAAATCTTCACAGAAACTCCATCAGGCCTTTTAAAAACAGCTCAAATGTGGTCAAATTATAAGCATCATGAGACTGTAAAATTTCTGATAGGAATTACACCTCAAGGCACAATCTTATATATTTCAGAGGCTTGGGGTGGTTGAACTAGTGACAAACATTTGACAGAAAACTGTGGAATGCTCGACCTGATTATG
The DNA here is from genome assembly GCA_963576565.1 of Aspidapion aeneum. NCBI lineage: Eukaryota > Metazoa > Arthropoda > Insecta > Coleoptera > Brentidae > Aspidapion > Aspidapion aeneum. The sequence continues at coordinate 68,080,142 of OY755042.1, read as the reverse complement.
CCAGGAGACGTAATTTTAGCTGATAGAGGCTTTTTAATAAGAGATTCAGTTAAAATATTAGGTGCAGAATTACTAATTCCAGCATTTACAAAAGGAAAAAGCCAACTCAAACCATTAGATGTAGAAACTACTCGAAAGATAGCAAATGTTAGAATACATGTTGAAAGACTTATTGGTATGCTTAAAAGAAAATTTAAGGTTTGTCAAGGTACACTACCTATAAGCATGTTATCTGCTTATAGTGGAGAAAAAAGTGCACTGGATAAAATTTTAATTGTTTGTAGTGCTTTAATAAATTTATGTAATAGCATAGTACCACTGGAGTAAACAAGATTATTTTTGGCAAAATAAAAAAATAAGGAAAATATGTATTTAAAACACTTTTTATCACTTTAAGATAAATTTGTATCAGTATTTTTTTACTTAAATTTTATAATTTATATTTATTTATTTTATATTAATATTTTCAGAATATATGTATGTATATTATAAAACTCACATGTTTTTTATGGCCACCTTTGGGCATCAGTAAAATTAAATCCATTTATTCAATTTTTTTTATTAAAAATTTCAAATTTGATACAAAAAATAAAAATAAAAATTACACAAAAATTTTATTTAATATGAATATAAAATTTCACAGGAATGGCGAAAAACTGCCTAAATACACTTCTGGGGAATAAAATTTCCAATAATTTTTACATAATTATATTATTATTTGTATATGGATGTTGACAATATTATTCTTTTATTCTACAAAAATGTATTTTGGGAAGTTATTTGTCATTCATGTAAAATGCCACGTTAAAATAAAACACTATATAAAATAGGAAAAATGTTTATTTGAAAATTTTTATGAAAAAAGAGAAGAAAGAGAAATATTAATTTTACAGTTTATATATTTATTTAAATATCAGCCTGCGAAAAAACTGTTTTTTCTTAATACATTTTTGGTAAGTAGGTACCTTTTTAAAGCATAGAAAAATAAGCAGATCATTAAAAATGTACTTTCATCGGTTTCTAGGAATCAAACTTCTACAACCAAGAAATACTAAATTACTTGAATTACTAGTTTTTTTTTTCTTTTTTTTTTAATGCGATGGGGAATCTTCTAAAGATGCCGGCCGTATGGTCCATTCCGAACATGCACGATTCTAACCTCTCTAGAGGTCAGCCTACGTACTAAACGCCACCGCGTCTCTACTACTACGAGTCTCATCCTCCTGGAACTGCTATGGGCATTACTTCAGAAGGAGGAAGGGATAGATGTTTTTAGTCGTTTCTTCTTTCTGTCCGTCTAATGTCTTTCTCCTTTGTGTCCACAATTGTCTTTGCATATGCACTTACAGCCTTCCAGTTTTCTTCTCTCTCTAGCATTTTCATCACTAGATTTTCTGGGTTTGTTCTGCCGATCCTGGTTTCCAAAACATTTTTTAGTGTTTCCCACCTCCCACACTCAAAGAAGGTGTCTTCCACAGTATCTCTTTGCGTATAGTACATGCACTGGTCATATCTTGTTAGCATGAATCTCTGTCTGTATGCCTGGAAGCATCCATGTCCTGATAAAATTATTAGTTATTCATACCTACAAGATGAATGGTATAACTAACTACCTTTACTACCAAAGAATAAAACTTTTAATTACTACTAGACAATTAAGACTAATTTTTGAAACAAAGAATCATTAGGTACCTACCTACCTTTTCTACCTAAGATTAAATCTTTTAATCGTCAGTAGGTAAATAGAAAAAAAAATGAAGGTGAGTACATAATTAATGATTAAGTGTACCCATCTACCTTTACACCTAAAATTAAATTTTTTATTACTTGTTTAATATAAAACCTAATTTTTACCTAGAATCTTACATTATCCCTATATTATTATAGATATAAACAAAAAAAAAATATTATTTCAACTTCAAAATGCCTAAAGCTCATTCAAAAAACATTTTTCGCAAAACCATGCCGTTTTTGGTTCTTCCAACAAACCAATGCATTCAAAATGGAACCACTGTATTCCGCATTCTTCATTGTCACATTTTAGCATTGGTCTGCCATCATCTGGACTTTCACAAACACACCAGGTTTCGATGGTTTCTGCACCACACTTCCTGGTGAAATATCTTGCCAACAATTCAGGCTTAATGATATAGTTATGAAACTTGATTGCTTTTTCCAATTGTTCAGTGAAAAAAGTTTTGTTGAAGAAAATTCTTTCAATCAATAATTCGTTTTTTGACCACACAACAAAATCGCAATACTTAGTGTTTGTCACAAACATTTGTAATTGAATTTGATAAAAATACAAATGATTTGTATCTAAGTATAATGTTTTATCTTTATTAACTTTAAGGCATGTGTTTTTTCTCTTGGCAAACTCAGATATTTTCATACCTTGACTCAAAAGGAAAGGGCATTTCACCTCAACACATCCTGGTCCATGGCATTTGCAGTTAACTAACCCATCTGGAGTTGCTCCAATTTGCGGATGTGTTTTTGAAATATGGAATCCAGAAGACTTCAATATAAAATCTTCATGGTCTTTACATACCTTATGAGCATAAGCTTCTAGAGCATTTTTCTCATTTTTTAACCCATATGAAGTTTGCTTGGAATAAAAAATTAAATTTTGTGGGTAGCAGATGCTCTTAATTAAAGATAAAGGGGGATTTTCGATTTTTGCTCTGCATGCTAACTTAAATTTTGAAGCTGTTATTCTGCCCGCTCTGTACTTAAACCATGATCCAGTGTTACTTTGACTTAATGTCATTTTTTCAATAACCTCTATGTCATTCTCTGACACATCTATGCTTATCTCTTCACCCACTAATTCTTGGTAACTCTTTATTAAATTTTCTCGCTTATAAAGCTCTTCCAATGTATTGGGTAAATTTGGGGTTTGTTTGGGACATAGTTTGGATGCAAAGGGTTCTAACACTCTACATAGTGCAGGTTGCATGTGTATTTCTTGCAGGTCTTTGAGATACATTTTAAGATCTTCTCCTTCTAATGGTGGAATAGGAGGTTGATTGGGATTTCTAATTGGTTTTATTTTTTTAACCCAATCCATGTCTGCCAGCCTCATCATTTCTACTGATTTTGTAGCTGGTACTGGCCACTGTGATAGTTGCTCAGTGCATGATATATCTGGCCAAGCATTTAAGTAAAATAGGACTGCAGCTACATGGCTACACACCTCACTAAGCCCTGCCATGCATTTACAATGAGCACAGGAAACACCACCATCATGTAGCAAAATCAACCAAACATCCAGGGGTTTTTCTTTAATCTTTTGAGAATGTTTGACCTGAAACAAAATGTTAGTATAAACAAAAAGAAATAAACAATTTATTCATGTGGTTAAGAAAAAATAGGTCCAAAACATCTTGAAACCTTCCCAAAATGGCAAATATTTTTAAAAATTCCAGAATAAAAACTTTGTAAAAAAATTATGACTATATGAAAATGTTGGATAAAAGGTTTTTGAAGTAACTTGTTAACGAAAAACTGTGTTAATTTTTTAATTTTATATTATATCTACAGGTATAACTATATAAGCTTCTGGAAAACTATACATATAAAATAGATTATCTATAAGAAGTAACTTCAAAACATTTTGTTCTAAAATCCTCGGTTTTATTTCAAAATCAAAAGTAGGTATATAAGTATAGCTTGTACTGTATAAGTATAGCCAATGATAGAGTTGTGTATTCATTGGTATAGCTCATAAAAAGTTTCAATAGTTATTAGTACACTAATGGAGTGTTTATAGATTAATACTGGGTTCATACAGAGAAATACAATAAAAATAAAATAAAAATAATTGTTGATTTTATGAGGATCAGTGATGGTGTTTATAAATACACCTCAACATAAAAAAAGGGAAATTAATAATTTTTAACTTTTATTTTATTTTGCTGTCTGAACCCAGCATTAATTAAACATTTTTTAAGTGCTTACCTTTCCAACAACAACATAATGTTCTCCAATTTTCTTTGCCATCACATCCAAAACAAAACCAGCCTCATAGTATTTGTAGGCTTGTAGGGATTTATAAGCCTTCATCTGCTCTCCACTATAAAAACTATGGCTAAGAATTAAATAATTAAACAAGTCTATTTGTCCAACTTGAGGCAGAAAACTCAAATCTTTCAACATGTCTCTACTATCTAATGTATACGGGTCAACATTGTTTATTAGTCCGATTTTCTGTTCATAACGCAGTTTAACGTCCTTTTCAAGACTCAAAAAATAGTCACTGGAATTCATTTTCACTGATATTGCACAAAAAAATTAAATATTTTCACAGGTAAATCGTTAAAAATCACTAAACTAGCACAATAGATCGCAAGCACAGCTGTAAACTAAATGGCCTTCAAATTTTTGTGTGCCTCATACGCAATATGGCCGACAGTTCAAAATCACGTGACCTGGAATGACTAATTGGAAAACAAGCTTTATTACTCCCATATTGAAATCTGGAGATAATTCAAAAGTTAATAACTATCGACCCATCAGTATATTAAGTTGTATCCCTAAGGTATTTGAAAGCCTTGTTTGTGATTACTTATCTGCTAGTTTAAAAGGCTGTTTTATTGATCAGCAATTTGGATTCATTTCTCATCGCTCCACAGAACTTAACATTTTAACATTTACTGACTATCTTTTGGAATCCTTGGAGGGGGGTTATCAAGTTCATGCTGTATATACCGATTTTACAAAGGCGTTCGATCGGGTTAATCATAGAGTTTTAATTAAAAAGTTGCAGAGTCTGGGAATTCAGGGAGTGCTTCTAGAATGGCTTTCTTCTTACCTATGTGAAAGAACACAAATAGTGAGTATTCAAGGTTTCCAATCGGTGGGAATTAATGTACCATCGGGTGTACCTCAGGGTTCACATCTAGGCCCTCTTCTTTTTAATTTATATGTGAATGATATTGCATCCTCTTTTGTCTTTGCTTTCTTTCTGATGTTTGCTGATGACTTAAAATTATACATGAGAATCAAGCATAATACTGATTGCATAAAACTGCAGGCTGACTTAGATTGTCTCAGCAACTGGTGTGAAATTAATGGAATGGAACTTAATGTTAAAAACTGCCAGCTAATGGTTTTTAGTCGTATCAGACATCCCACAGAACAGGTATACACTTTAAATGGTTGCCCTTTAGAATCGGTATGTCAAATTAAAGATCTAGGTTTAGTCCTAGATTCCAACTTATCTTACATACCTCATATATCAATGGCAGTATCAAAGTCACTTCAAATGCTAGGTTTTATTAAAAGGTGTGCTAAAGAGAAAGAAAAATTTTTTTAAATCCCAATTAAAATCCTGTATGATGTGATACTTATTGTCCTTAGATGAAGATAAATTTAATTTTTTTTTATATATCAATTTCAGTATTGTGTAGGTTTTACTTTGTTTTATGTTAATATTATGCTATACATTATTTCTGCAGCAGTCCCAAAATTTCACTGGCGGCACCGCCCCTTCTTGCGACTGGAATTTCGGTCTTCAACCCGAAAACACGTGTGACTTCTTTTAGTTTTTTGGCGGAAGTGATTTCTTCATTCCCCTGTCACACACAGGGTGGCGCTTCAAACTCCCAGCGTGAGCAAAAAACGAGCATATTTTAACAAAATGATCAGGATTCAAAAAGAAAATAACTTTCAACAAAGAGAGAAATTATCACCTGATCGGAATTTTTCCCAAACAGGACTTTCTTTTTTTGAAGGTTTTTGCAGAAAGCCCAAAAATATCAAAACAAACTTTAAGGTTAGGTTTTCCAAAAAATTCAAAATAAAACAATAAAGAAAAAATAACTGGCAGCATTAAACATTCCGCCCACCATAAAAATTCCCAATTTTTATAGAAAAACCCAAAAACAAAAAAATAAAAAAAAAAGGTTATTCAATTGCCCAAAGGGTCTAAACAATAAATTAGCATTTTTGCAACAATAATTTTATCGCAATAACTATGGACGTCATACTTAAGTTAATTCAAATAAGCATGATTCACGCTACACAAGGCTTTGAAGGTTGGTTACTGGCTGGGTAACGGACATACCTTCACCAAACTACGGTCAAGTAATCCTTTCGCGGTTTTTACTTGCACGACACGGGGGATTCTATCTGGACTCGAGTAAATTTTTTCAATTCTACCGAGTGACCACTTCAATGGGGGTAGGTTTTCATCGGGAGGGGCTGTCAAGGGTTCCAAAGTGAGGAAATGTCCAGGAGTAAGACTTTGAAAGTCATGAGGATCAGGGCTCATACTACACAATGGTCGACTATTTAAAATAGCCTCAATCTGAACCAATACAGTAACTCTTCAAAGGTTAGGATTTGATCCCCCACAATTCTCTTCAGATGAGTTTTCGTGGACTTTACCCCAGACTCATGGAGTCCACCAAAATGCGGACTGGCGGGTGGATTAAAACACCACTTAATCGCTAAAGTCTCAGCAGCTTGCTGACAATAGGACACAAGGAGGTTATTTGCCCCAACAAAATTAGTGCCCTGGTCACTGTAGAGGGCAGCACATCTGCCACGTCTACCAACAAATCGGCGGAGGGCAGCCAAAAATGCATCAGTGGACAAATCAGAAACAGCCTCCAGGTGAATGGCCTTTGTTGGGAAACAAACAAAAATACACCCATAAGCCTTTTGACTTTTTACACCACGACGCTTGGTTAACGTGATGGAGAATGGACCCATAAAATCTACACTAACATGGGAAAAGGGCTTCACCTGGGACACTCTAAATTTAGGAAGGTCACCCATGAATGGGTGCAATGGTTTGGGATTTACCCTGGCACAACAGAAACACTTGGAAATAACACTGTGAATGGCATTTTTCACCGACAAAATCCAAAACTGTTGATTTAGGAGGTACTCCAATGAGCGAGGACCTGGATGTCCATGCTCATTATGGAATTTTTCAATAATCAAAGTGGTAAGCCTATGACTACGAGGCAACAACATGGGGTGTTTCACCTCATATGCTAAATCAGTGTGACGTAATCTACCGCCCACCCTGAGAACACCATGGGAATCAAGAAAAGGAGCCAACTTTCGAAGAGGCTTAGCACAACTCTCACCCTTACATATCCTTTTCAAATCTTCAAAAAAAACTTCTTGTTGTACAACTCGCACAACAACTAAAGTAGCATAATAAAGATCTGCCTCATTGAGGGCTTTAGTAGGAAAAGATAAAGAAGGAACTTTTTTCACTCAAAAAGGTCTCAAACAAAAGGCAGCAATGCCCAAGATTTTACATCAAGGGGTATTTCTGTCACAAAAACAAAACGATTTTCCTCAGGGGGTAGATCAGCATCAAACGCATCAATTTTATGGTTCATAGGCCATGTTTCACTAGACTGGGCCAACCAGGATGGTCCAGTACACCAAAGAGGATGGTCTATCAATTGACCAGGAAGTATCGGGATGCAATCAAGATGATTGCCAACAAACTGCAATAGCTCTGCCAACAATACAGCAGCACACAATTCGAAGCGTGGAATAGAAATACTTTTCAAAGGGCACACCCTACTTTTCCCACACAAAAGGGAGATAGAAATATTTCCATCCAACTCAATTTGTCGAATATATACTGCACCACCATATGCACACATTGAGGCGTCACAAAAGCCATGCGATTCAGTGGTGACAGCATTTTGCTTCACAACATAACGAGGTATTGATATCGAAGATAATAATGGTAGTTGCGACACATAGGGGTGCCACTGTGCAACAATATCACTGGAGGGGGTATCATCCCATGAAAGACCTTGGACCCCCAAACGTTGCATTAAACACTTAGCAACCAAAACAACTGGGGCTAGGAACCCGAGTGGATCATATATCCTTGCAATCTCAGAAAGAATGTTTCTCTTGGTACAAGGTCTTTCCATGGGCATCACATCATAACAAAACCAATCAGATTTTGGACACCATTTTACATTGAGTTGTATAACGCCCTAAAAGGGCGTTAGAGACGGAAAGACAAGGCATTTTTTATTGACCCTATCCAATTTGGTTCCTATGGTCGGGTATTTCTTTTACAATAAAAACAGAGATAGACATTATTGAACATGTGAAACGGACAAAGATAGGGTGATTTTGCATGCTAATAATACCCTAGATAATATAAGGGTACTTTTATCTCTTTCACACTGACGGCATAAGTGCGACAGAAAAGCAGCTGGCTACCTTTAATCCACCTGCCGTGTTTTGAGTGATTCTACCTGTTAGTCCGTGTATACAGGGAAAACTGATAGACAATGTTGTCTAAGTACGGAAATGATTTTTTTTTAATTTTGTGCGGGAATATTACAAAAAGAAATCTTAAAACGTTTAAAAACAAGTTTAGAAGTAACTATTTGAGTTTAAACATGGTCCAAAATTGTTTTTTGTGCAAAAGAAGAAAAAAAATCCATAAAAAAACAACATTTCATGGGTAAGTCGTCTTGACAGATAGTTTTTCCTAAAACACGAGAAAGTTCAGTAGCGTCACGATAGATAGTTTTTTCTGCGACCGTGCGATTTTACCCTCACACATTTTGATTCAGAAAGTGTCACTTTTTTTTCATTGCATGAAAATTAACAAAAAGTATTTGATTTTCTTAAAAATGATTTCTTTTTAAATTCTTACATACCGATTTTTATCCAGTTGTTTTTGTTTTTTCGAACCAAACTTTTGACATGTCACGGTCGAGTTTCATACATCTTGATGAATTGTTTTCTATGTTTTTATAAATTTCGATAAATTTAATGTTTTTTGCGGACTTTACAGTAATTTTAAGTTAAATTTTGGTCTTTCATCGCGAAAGTATATATTTATTATTATATGACCACCGCGACCGGTCTACAGGCCGGTATCATATGTTTATGTCCTTCTAATGTCATTTGACTATCATGCTGTCTTACTTAATAAGGTCACTTAGTTTAATTAATAATTTTGTCCTACATAATATAAAAGAAGAATAGAAACCAACAAAAAATTTGTGACACTTCGATTACCCATTTTCTTTGATTGCGATGGATTAGGGTGACCAGATTACGGTTTATTAGGGTGCCCAGAGTGCGCAAAAAAAGATTTTGAAAAATTTCCCTAAAAAAATTGAAGACCAAACACTCACTCGCCACTCAATGTTTATGGTCGCATACACTAATCCTAACTCGATTTCCGACGATTATGGACAATGGTTACCCCCTGGACATAAACCTAACAACTTTTACTATATTTATTAACAATAGGTAGGTTAGGTTTGGTTAGGTTGGGTTAGGTTGGGTTAGGTTGGGTTAGGTTGGGTTAGGTTGGGTTAGGTTGGGCTGGGTTGGGTTAGGTTGGGTTAGGTTGGGCCCAACAAACATTTAAAGTTGTAACGACGAAACCCCAACTAGAAAGAATTTCTTAAAAGTAACCGTAACGTACTCCCGCTACGTCTCAGTATACCATACAGCGACGTTATAATTCCCTAAGTGGGGAACCAATTTCTGGTTATAACTACCTGGCCAAGTGTTTAAAGTCACTGTAGTAACAACTACACTACTACGTCGTAGCCAGGTATCTACTACGTCGTAGAGGCTGTTTTTTTTCCGTAATGGCATAAAAGTTGCGATGTAGTTGCAAATAATATAATCGTTTCTTTTTGGTAGAATTCTTACACAATATGGTGGACACAACAGTAAACAGACTCGCTTAGTTTTTTTGTTTGGTTATGGTTATAATATGTACTATGTTATCCAAAAGTGTGAGAATTTACGAGCAGAGGATCAAAATTCGAGTGCGACGCAAAGTTTTTTGTAAAACATGCATTATATATATTGCAAAAAACCGGTGCGCCCGTAAAATTGAGCCGTTTTCGGGTAGCTGATGGAATTTTTGTGTTGTGATTTTGGAGGTTATGTTTTCATAATCGACAGTTAACTGCAACAAATGGTGCTTAAGAAGAGCATTTTTGGTAAGCTTCAACTAATTTGTTTATAAAATAGTATAGTTCTTTAATATGAGCTCATAAAACGACAAAAATAATATTAAATTTTCTTTCTTACATAAAAACATGGCGTCCCAAACTATATTCCCTGATAGTCGAAAGTTTTACTTGAAAGTGAGCCTAAGTTACGGAAACGTGTCACTTACGACTTTTATGTCGGCATTCCTTTTTAGTTCTAGATAACACACTCGAATTTCTACTCCTTCGTTGCAGAAACGTATTATTAACTAGCTTTCGCCACTAGAAAACGTCTACAAAGTGATAGGAACCACGCGATAAGTATAACTACTACCCTCAAGTTATTGGGGTGTCGCCACTTGTCATTTGCCGTTTCTGTCAACAACAGCACCACTGCTTATAGGTTATGTACGAGCGTGAATTTGTGGTAGGTTTTAAAACAAAAACAAGATAAATTAAATTCCATTAGAACAATAAATGAAGTGCCAATAAAAAGTGTTTTTTAAAAATGTATGTTGCAGTCGGGAGCATGATTCCTATTCTAGAATTTCTAGGAAGTGTTGGTCAAGGAACTAAAAGAACGTAGTCACATCAATGAAATCAACTTATTGTTACTTTTTTTATTTACACATTGCTCTCACAATTCGTATGTAGTATGTTTTATTGTTTTTAGATATTTTGGCATTGTCAATATTCAGTAATTTTTATTATTATAAGCCCTATAAGTAAAAAAAACAATCTCTGAGACTTGTTAGATCGCTTAGAAATCCGCATGTAACCACGATATATTTACCTTGTTTTTTTATTAGCCGCAAAAAGCGCAAAAGTTCCTAGATGAAGTCTAGCATATCCCAGAAGTTATTTTAGGGGCCGTGCATAAATTAGATATTAGGGATCTATTGCAATAAAGCCTGGCACATTGTACACAGCAGAAATTTAAGTTTATTCGCTTTAAACCAAGCTTTAACAACAGCACAAATTTGAAGAAAACCAAAAAGACATGACCCAAGCTCAACACATAAAATGAATCACAGTGAGACACGACACGTCAGCACAAGAGGGTTATGATGGCGATAGGGTGGTGCCACAGTACAAACCACGAACGACCGTAAAGACAGTACAAGAATAGAACAGCAACAAGTAGCGTAAAAGATTAAGGAAGGAGATTAAGCATGGACCAGGGAATTCTTAAAATCCGTGTGCGGTACTCGATACTTTGGATCAATATTTTGCATTTTGATTGTTTTGCAAAATGGTCAAACGATGAGCTCGAAAAAATGGACTGCTCAAGGTAGTTACAAAAATATTTGCAAAACTATTCCTAATATTCCCATATTATAAAAGGAGCCACAAAAAGTAGGGTTAAGAATGTGTGCGACCAAGATGCGACTTCAAAAAGTCTACGTTTTCAAAGTAGAAACAGGAAGGAGAGATTACTTTAAAAGATCGACATTAAAAAAAAGTCAAAGTAGTTGCGGCTTTAAAGTTGATCCAAAAAGTTATTTTGTCTACATTGTTACATCAAATGTTACTATGATGACACAAACTTTTGTGGTAAAAATTAAAGTTATAATGTAGTTGTCGGATACACTTGTCTGGGACTCCAATGAGAGTAATCATAGAATTAAATGGGGAGAAACAATAATTTTACAAAAAGAATCTAATGACATTAAAAGAAAATTAAAAGAATCAGCATGTATTTATTTAAATGAAGATAACTGTCTTTCAAGTATTTCTATAGATATAAGTAAAGCTTGGCTTCCTATTCTCAGACAAGATTTGCAAAAAGGTTTTTTCAAAATTAATTAATACTGTAATGAAATTCTGATTATTGTTTTTTAAATAGATTTTGATATAATAGTAATATAATCCCACAATGATCATAATTTTGTAAAAATTTCTAAGTGGTTATAAAAAAGAGACCTTATTGATTCTAGTTTTAATGAGTCACCCTGTTCTGTTTATTTTTAAATTTGAAAACAACATTGACTGACATAATGTCTTGAAATAGTATCATGTTACCTTGTGTTTTGTTTAGATTGGTCAATTGTTTTTGATAAACTTCAGAATATTGACAATTTGTCAACGATATAATAATAAAAAATATATTTGAACAAGAAACATTTAAGATTTTGAGACAAAATATAAATAAAAAGCTTGAAAACGATTGTAGATTGACAATCGAAACGTAGCATATTCAAATTCAATTAAAAGATAAGTGGTTTAGGTTTTACTAGGCAACTATTTATTTTTATAGAAAGCCACTGACAAATTAGTGATTTTTATTTTTCTAGGAGAAACGCAGTGGTTTTTTATAATTTTTTAAAGTAATTTTTCCTTACTAGTGGCGTAATACCCAGAAAAAGTTGTGTTTGTAAAATGAATCCGCCACAAACATATAGATTTTATTTACTCCAATGAAGCTTAACTTTCTAGTGGTAATTAAGTAGGATATAAAAGTCAGGGCGACTACGAAATAACGACCAAAAAGAAAGTAAAACTTTAGCAACGTCCTATTGTGGTAGAGAAGACTAACAGAATCGACTATCAAGAAACAATCCTAAGAAGTAGTTTAGAGGGTCGTTTTTACGAAACATCTACTATTTCCTGATACTAAATAGTAGTTAGAACTAAAAAGTAACAAATTTTGGTTGGGATCATCACATTTCTACTATAAGAAAGTAGTAAAGCCTTTAGAACATGTAGCCGCTACTATAAATGTTAGTTGGGGGTTAGGTTGGGTTAGGTTGGGTTAGGTTGGGTTAGGTTATGTTAGGTTATGTTAGGTTATGTTAGGTTGGGTTAGGTTGGGTTAGGTTGGGTTAGGTTGGGTTAGGTTGGGTTAGGTTGGGTTAGGTTGGGTTAGGTTGGGTTAGGTTGGGTTAGGTTGGGTTAGGTTGGGTTAGGTTGGGTTAGGTTGGGTTAGGTTATGTTAGGTTGGGTTAGGTTGGGTTAGGTTGGGTTAGGTTGGGTTAGGTTGGGTTAGGTTGGGTTAGGTTGGGTTAGGTTGGGCTGGGTTGGGTTAGGTTGGGTTAGGTTGGGTTAGGTTATGTTAGGTTATGTTAGGTTGGGTTAGGTTGGGTTAGGTTGGGTTAGGTTGGGCTGGGCTGGGTTGGGCTGGGTTGGGTTGGGTTGGGTTAGGTTGGGTTAGGTTGGGTTATGTTGGGTTAGGTTGGGTTAGGTTGGGTTAGGTTGGGTTAGGTTGGGTTAGGTTGGGTTAGGTTGGGTTAGGTTGGGTTAGGTTGGGTTAGGTTGGTTCAGTTTGAGTATGTTCGGTTAGGTTCCGCTAGGATTGTTTAGGTTAGGTTTAGCTATATTCGGTTAGGTTCGGTTCAGTTTAAGCAAATCGAACCGAACCAAACCGAACCGTTAGATTCGGTTTGATTTGGTTCATTTCGATACGGATGGGTTCAGTTTGCTTTTGTTCAGTTAGACCTTCGATAAATTTTAAAAAAGTAAATAATTATTAATTTTTAGTGTTTTAAGGAATAAAAATTGATATAATGTTCAATTAAACTAATTTTTATTTGTAAAAATGTAGGAATCATAATTTTCTTGATTTTGTTTTGAATTTCATGCTTTTTTAAAAATTGTGCATTTTCATAAAAGGACCAAAAAAACTGACCCGATTTGGATCGGTGACCTTAGTTATTTCAAGTTTTTATTGACAGCTGATAGACGTCAGGGACCGTTTTGTTTCAGTTTGAAATGAGAAAATGCTTCTTTTGTAGCAATTTGTATGGGTTTTAATGGGGTTTTAAGAATGTTTCAATTTCAATTTTTTTAACAAAATCAACGATAGTCCGCAATTTTTTTTTTAGAAATCACTATAAAATGGTCTAAAATTATCATTTTTCAAAAATCTTCGTAGTTTTAAGAAAGGTGGTAAAACGTACCAGACCCCTGAAATGTGTTGCAGTCTAGGACAACTGGGCGCCGCCAACTCGGCGCCACCAACTGGGCGGCAGGCCAACTGGGCGCCGGGCCAACTTGACGCCGAGCCAACTGGGCGCCGGACTAAAATATTTTTTCTTGATAAAATGTGCAGATGAAAAACAACCTTAAAAAAATTAAAGTGGCGGATCCAAAATGGCGGACTTTCTTATTTATGCATCGATATGTATCGAATATGGAACTTGGCGGTGTTTCAAGTCGCAGAACACTACACCTACCAAATTTCAACACTCGACTTAATAGATGTTGAAAGTTTTGTCTAAATAACATATTTATTTTGTTTTTATCTGCACATTTTATCGAAAAAAAAATAGTCCGGCGCTGAGTTGGCCCGGCGCCCATTAGGCCCGGCGTGGCGCCCTGTTGGCGGCGCCGAGTTGGCCCGGCGCCCGGTTGTCCCATTTCGAATTGAAATTTTTAGTTCCGAAATTTCATCTGACTCGAGCATAACTTATAGTCCACCCAAGAAAAGAAGAGTTGAAGAAGACCCTTGTTCAAAGAAAGAAAATATTTTACCTGGAAGGTACAACATTTGTAAAGTTCTAAGATGAAAACAATAATTTTAATACATCCACTGCACTTAGCATGCTTAGAAATTCTTTTTACTCTTTTTTTTTACTGAAGAGAATTTTGTAAACACACACAAGTAAGTATTCATGAATTATTTATTATTCAAACAGAAAATTGTTGATAAAAAAATTCTAGTGGAATTCAAAATTTTTATTTTGCGCCGCCACTGCCCTTTTTTATCCAAGACAAGCAAATAGAATATTTTTGCGATGTTGCATGTTTCCGGACTCACCAAACCGAAATTCTATTTTCATCCCTATTTTGCTCATTAAATTCTTACTTGTATTTGGTCAATTGCGATAAAAGCTTGATATAATGGCAATTTTGGCCCATGCCGGGTCTACCCGTAGGGTATAGAAGTCAATGCCATTTTACCACCTTCACAACTGGGTGGTGTGGAACAAAATATGAATGGAAGTCAGGGTTAGAATTGTCCAATTTCAGAAGCCCCTGGTCTAGGTAATCCTGAACAAATTCTTTGTACACACTATACAAAGCAGGATTCCTCAATAATCGGTTTTCCATCATATTGAATATATGCAATGCTTGACCTTTAGAGTCACCAAGTTCCTGTCGAGGCTCTCTGAAAGGTAAACGAACAACATATCCGCCAAACTCAGTTCCAGAATGAGCGGCAGCAAACAATTTTCCACAAAAGTCCTCATCAGAGGGAAGAGGGATTTTTGGAGGGGTCGACTCTAGTTCCCAAAACTTTTGTAAGGTACTATCCAATCCAGATTCTATAGGGGAAGACACTAAGGTCAACAAACTAATGGGTTTTTGAGTTTTACGAGGACCATCAAAACCACCAAGGAGTATCCAACCAAATATTGAATTAATGGCACAAATTCCTCCATTTTCTCCTTTTTTAAAGCCAGGCACAAGCATCTGACCAAACAAGTCAACACCAATCAAAAGGTCTACACTACTAGGTTGTCCAAAATTAGGATCTGCAAAATCTAAATCTTTTAGGTATGGCCACTGAATAGAATCATATTCTACAACAGTCACAGGTATGGTTCCACAAATTTTAGGAATAAGAATGGCATCACAGGAAAACAAACTATCAGGAAACTTGGCGGAGCCTATTTTCAATGTAACATTGCCATATGAAGTACTAGAAATCATGCCATTTATTCGCTTAATAGGAGTTCTATTCTGAGCTACTTTAAGTCCTAACCTCTCAGCCAAAGAGACAGTTACAAAGGACACTTCACTAGCGGAATCTAAAATTGCCTGACAAGACACAAACTTGTTGTGGGCATCTAACACTAAAACTTGGGCAGTTGCAAAAAGCACAGGTCTCCTCTTACGAGGTTCAGAATGGTTGCTACTGGGTGTAGCGGTACACAATGCCTGTTTGGCACCTTCACTATTAGGTATGTGGGGGCTCTCCCCTGGACAATCATCTAAAAACACAGGTCTCCTCTTACGAGGTTCAAAATGGTTGCTACTGGATGTAGCGGTACACAATGCCTGTTTGGCACCCTCACTATCAGGTATACGGGGGGTCTCCCCCGGACAATCAACTTGGTGGCTCGGAGAGCTTTTCACAAAGTGCAACAGGGAATGGTGAAGACCCTGGCACTGACGACACGTGGCATTTGTAGGGCATTGAGATACACCATGTTTGCCAAAGCAGTTAAAACACAATCGTTCACGCTTAACAAATTGATGGCGCTGACCTACTTCTAATTCCAGAAATCTGGTACACTTCACAAGGGGATGGTAGGGCTATTGCTGGCAATAAACACAACCTTTATTACCAGACTGGCCTGTTCCAGTCAATAACACAGGATAGGGTGGTTTGCCACCCTTTGGTTTGCCACCCTTCCTAGGGGGTAGAGGAGGTGAGACCTCCTTCGGCTTATTCAAAAGAGAACTATTTTCCAAAGCCCGACAATTTTTCTCTAAGAATTTAAACAAATCTTTATAGGGCGGGATTTCCTTATCACTATACTCAATCTCAAACTGAGTTTTCAATGGGGTATCAACTTTTTGCAAAAGAAGAATCATTTTAGCAAAATCTAAAAGGTCTACATCATCATAGTTTGACAATGCTTCCAAATTTTCTCGGAAAGTGGACAACAATAACCTCAAATCATGTGGGTTGCTCGATTTTGCAGAAGGGGCTTGACAAATAGACGTCCAATAATTTGTTACCAAAAGTCTTTTATTATTAAAGCGTCTAATCATCGCATCGAAGGCTACTCGATAATTATCAGAGGTTAGCGGTATGTTCCTAATTACAGATGCGGCCTCTCCCACCAGAGCGGTATTTAAGGCTTGAAATTTAGCTATTTCACTCATGTCAGCTCTATCATGAACAAGTGACTTAAACATATCAAAAAAGGTGGGCCATTTTTTAAGATTACCGTCAAAATGGGGTACCTCTATTCTTTTAATTTCAAGACCCCTGTCCACATTTACCAGGGAATGGTTCAAAATTGTCTGTGAGGCATCTTGGTAATCCTCCGGATAGAGCTCACGACAAATCGATCTAATTGTGTATTTCATTTCATCAAATTCCAGCACTAAAGTTTCCTGACTTTCTTGTATCTGATCACTACTATCCAAGCTTATAATTTCAAAATGCAATGCATCGAATTGACTTACCAGAGAAGGCACATCTTCCCATCTGGGTTTTAACTTTTTTGCCTTCTCTGCATTGCCCTGGGCTTCGACGGCTCTATTGTAAGTTGTTTTTAATTTATTAAAAACGATATTTTGTTGTTTTTTCAAAACTTTTATGTCAGACATGACAAAGCGGTTTTTATCAGATACAAAAAAGTAGGCTTTTTCGCGACAAATCCGCTATCAACACCCGGGTACGGTTCGCTAAGAACGCGGCAACAATCTTGCGCTTAACGAAAGCAAAAAACGAAGGTAAATTTCGACGGATTTCACACAAACAAATTCGAAACCCGACGAATAATCAACAATTTTCTAACCTCGGAGGTAAACAAAACAACACGTGAAGTTGTGAGGTTAGAACACACAAACGTCAATGAAACGTCAGCCAGCAAGAACAAGAACGGGGGCCCGGGCCGCTGCCAAATGTCGAACGGGAGTTTTTTTTATCCCGCACGAGGTCATAAACCAAACTCAGGGCAACCAACCTTCAAAACCATGCGGACTCTAAAAAAAAAACCGGTACAAAAACAACAATGTCCGAATCTGGCAAAAAAACGATAAAATGTGGTTGCTGCAAAAAAACTATAAAATTACCAATTTTTTAACAAAAAAAAACTGTAAAATCCAAAGGGCTTTTTCAAAACATAAGGGTCTGAAGGACCAAATAGAGATCTGAGCCCTGAAGGGGAGAAAAACTAGAGATATCCCAAAAAAATAACCCCAAAGTTAAATTCGCCCCGCCTGGGAAAACAGAGTCTATTAAACTAAAAAACAAAGGAAAAAATCGGCAACACGCTAGAAGCTTACCTTCTGTAATTCTGCAGCAGTCCCAAAATTTCACTGGCGGCCCGCCCCTTCTTGCGACTGGAATTTCGCTCTTCAACCCGAAAACACGTGTGACTTCTTTTAGTTTTTTGGCGGAAGTGATTTCTTCATTCCCCTGTCACACACAGGGTGGCGCTTCAAACTCCCAGCGTGAGCAAAAAACGCGCATGATTTTAACAAAATGATCAGGTGATCAAAAAGAAAATAACTTTCAACAAAGAGAGAAATTATCACCTGATCGGAATTTTTCCCAAACAGGACTTTCTTTTTTTGAAGGTTTTTGCAGAAAGCCCAAAAATGTCAAAACAAACTTTAAGATTAGGTTTTCCAAAAAATTCAAAATAAAACAATAAAGAAAAAATAAACGGCAGCATTAAACAAATATGTTATTGTTATCATTTTCATGTTTTATTATCTTTAAAGTGATAGGTTAGGTTTATGATCTTACTTATTAATTTTACTTTGTATTTTAATTGGGCAATTGCTCGTTGATAAATAAATAAATAAACAATTGTTAGAAAGAGAACGTATAGGCGCTCTTTATCTTACAACGAACGGCGGTAATTTAATTAATAGGAAAAATCGAAAGTCACTCAAAACTGTTGCGCTGATTAAGCGATTTTAAATAAACTGACAAAGCATGTCATGCTTATTTTTATTTGTCAAAAAGTTTCAAATAAAAGTCAGGGAAATTACACAACAGAACCAAGTTTTTATTTCGAAACCATACATTTTTAATAAAATAAATATCCTATTCCTGTTTCCTAATTAGCTGTTGTAATACATCAATTAAGAGATATCGATTTTCTAGTTTTCCCAGCAATCCAGAATCTTAAACAATTTGGGTAAAAATGTTCATGCATTCATCAGCAAAAGTTGGATCTAATACTAAAATTTGAGAGGTAAGTGTAGCTTTTCAAAATTAAAAATAGGATTTGGAGGATTGAAAGGAGCACTTTGGCCGGTTTGAAATTTATAAAGTTTAGTACATATGCATATGTAAAACATAAACATATAGCATCCTATTACATAATAAAACATAAACATATAGCATCCTATTACATAACAAAAGTGTTCCAATTGCTGTTATACAGGGCATTTTCTTTTAACTTTTTAAACAAAACTAAGTTTATAATATAAGTATTTTTTACAATTTTTGAGAAAAACTCTTGGTCACATCGATTTTCTTTGCGAGAGGGACATCTTTTAAGTGCTTATATAGATAGGGAATATAATTCGAGTTTTGCCTTGTTATGATGGGCTTTTAAAAATCGTTCATTATTTTTTTTATTATAGATAAATTGGTCGATTCTTGAAAAACAAAGCGCTTTAAAACAGTAGATATGTAAAAGCCCTAGTAAGGTGCCACTTGACTTATTTTCTTATCCAGTGGCGTACGCAAGGGGTAGGGCAAAGATTTACCCCTAAAACATGATTTTTCCCAAAAAATCAAGATTAAAATGTATCAATTTGTGCAAATCCCCCCCCCCCACAATCCATCTCTGTGTTTCAATCTGCGCTCAAGCCCCCCCTCAGGATTCATTTCTGCATGTGCCACTGCCTATATAATCTACTTTAAATATAAATATCTTAAAAATGTATCAAATAATTTCGAAAAATTTTCCCCAGCAAACGAAATTGACCTTTCCAACCGTTTTTTATTTCATTTGCTAAAAATTCTCACAAATCTCTATATTTCGTTCTAAAAGAAATACTATCTCAAATCAAATCAAATCAAAATAGGCTTTATTGTCAGAAAGAAAAATTTCATTGACAAAGCAGTAGTAACCTAATCATAACTAAACTTAAGTAGGTATTGTAAATTGTAGGCGGAATTATTTGAATAATGTTCCCAAAGCTAGTTCTAGGTTGGCAAAAAGCCATGTGTTCGAGTTTAGCCAGACATAAGCCACAAACAGAGGTTGAGGCTGTCACAAAAGTTTAAAAGTAGAAAAACTTTCGCAATTTGTTTTTTTGATAAAGTTATCCTTTATTCAACTCCCTGTTCATAAAGAACTGGCAGCACATACCAATATACCATATGTTTTTTCGCGTTTAGAACTTCATTTGGCATTCTTGTCTAATTTTTGAAAGTCCCTAGACTCCACTTTAGAAACCCTTTATATATATAAATAGCCCAATTCACACACAATCAAGTTATTCTAAGTAAAAGCTAATCAATAAAAACAAAAATATAAAAAATTAAAGCTAAGTATTGTAAAATACCACATAATACAAAAATAAAAACGAATGAAAAATTATGTGGATTGAACATGGGCAAAATGTAAACAAAAACAAAACAAACTGGTTAAAAGCATTAAACACAAATAAAATTAAAAACTGTGTAAGATCAATCTGAAATTGCAAAAATGTAAAGATAAAAAGTAACTTGAACTATTATAAAAAGGTTTTATCTATCATTAAAATATTCATCTAAATGATAATAGGCTTTCTTCACTAGAATATCCTTTATCGCTTTTTTGAAATGATTAAATTCGCCTATTGCTTTTATAGCATCAGGTAGTCGGTTGTATATCTTAATGCTACGATAGATTATTGAATTTTGTGTAAGTGTAGTTTTTGGAATAGGCAATGGAATATTCATTAAATTATTTCGAGTTTGGTATTCATGTAGACTTGTGGGGTAATTTTTGTATTTTTTAAATAAAATACAAACTGTCTCCATATTAAATAAAGATACCAGTGTTAAAATTTTTTCTCTCTGAAATAGCGGCTTACAGTGATCTTTTAATTTTGCACCACAAATGTCTGTATATACAAGTCATTTTTCTAATGTTATTTATACACATAAATTTTTTTTAGGACCACTTTGCATGAAGAGTTTACATAGTACTGAAGCAGCAAGTTGTTCCTTTAATATTTATTCCAGAAAAAAGGAACTCTACAGCGGTGTCACCGCGGGAGGCATGAACTCCTCGGAGCAGCGGGTCAGTTATGGGGTACCACAGGGCTCAGTCCAGTCCAATGCTACAGTGGTGTGGCATAGCAGAGATCCTGAGGAATTGGTCCAAATTATGACAAATGACATTAAGCCTACATAGAACAAATCAAAACAACGTTAAAAACACACACTTTTTTAAAGTTTAATAGGTCGCTTTTTAACGTTATTTTTAAAACCACGTTAAAATCACACCGAAATAACGTGGTTTTGAAAATAACGTTAAAAAGCGACCTATTAAACTTAAAAAAATGTGTGTTTTTAACGTTGTTTTGATTTGTGCTATGTGGGAGGCGATTAAACTGTGGTGCGATGCAAATGGGCTTTTGCTTAATTTTAACAAAACACAAATATTGGGAATCCGCTGCAATGTTGATGTTATTAGTTTTGATCAGACCTCAATCGAATCCACTCAATCAACTAAGTTCCTGGGGCTCCAACTAGATGGAGACCTTAAGTTTCAAACCCATATTATTTTACTTAATAAGAAGCTAGCTTCAGGTTCCTATTGTGTGCGGACAGTAGCCAAAAATCTAGATGTTATCTTGGCTAAATCTGTGTACTATGCTGTGATACAATCACATCTTTCATATGGCCTTCCTTTTTGGAGTTGCTGTATTGATTATCTTTTTAATTCAGTCTTTAAAATCCAGAAACGGGCAGTGCGTTTCATAGTTGGTGCCTCACCAAGAGCACTGTAGGCCTCTTTTTATAAACTTAAATATTTTAACTCTACCATGTCTCTTCATCCTGGAATCAACCAGTCTAATACACAAACACAAAAATTCTTAGCCTGAACATCAAATTGCATACCCAACACGTCAAAGAAACAACTTGCCGCTTCCCATCCCTCATTCTTCATTAGTTCAAAATTCTATAATCTACAGAGCCATTAAACTCTATAATCATGTTCCGGCAGCCATTAGAAACATTCTTGACTTATCTAAATTCCGAAAAGAACTAAAAAACCTCTTGTCAAAACACGCTTTTTACACCATAAATGAATTTCTTTCTCACTCTTTCTAGCCCAGTTCAATTCTCCATTGTCTATTATCTCATGGCTGCACCCACATCTTTTACTTTCTCCTACTTTTTTCTACTTTCTTTCTCTTGTTTCTCTTTTTTGTTTTTGCTTAATCCTTTTTATTTATTATTTTTTTAATCGTTTCACTTTAATGTCTTCATTTCCTTGTCTGCCTATTAAAAATATTTTTTTATTTTTATTATTTTTGTTTTTTATATGGCTTCTTTTGCAGCTGCTACTGTTGCAGTTACTACTTATTCCTGAGCAAATTCAAGCAAATATTGTTAAACTTGTTTTTAATTCTTGGATGTCCTTTGGAAAGAGAAAAAAATTGGTATTTTATTTTATATTTTTAATTAATTATCATATAGTTTTTTTACTGTTTTTATTTCTTCTTGATTTCAAAATTTTTTTATGATTTTAAATTTTTTATTATAATAGATGTTTTTGTGTTTAATATTGATAGTTTTATATTTCATTATCTGTGATTTGTTTCTGTTTAGGCCTAATTATTTTGACAACACTTTCATGTTTTATGTAAATTGACAACTTTAATTGTGATACCTTTTATAGTTATTACCTCTAAAAAATTTTAATTGTGTGGTTTTTAACTGGGAGTTTCTAATTTTTTCTGTTTTTTACATCACTCACTTCCCAATATTGGTTAATTACCACTTTTTTAAATTTTACCTGCTTGTTTTATAATATTATTTTATTATTATTATTATTTTTTTATAATTATTTTGTTTTTTCTCTTTGTATTAACTTTCTTTTGTTTTTTTTGTTTTAGTTATATATTTAGTTATTAAGCTTAGCTTTGTCAATAAGTCTTGTAGATTTGGACAATAAAGCATGTTTTGATTTGATTTGATTTGATAATTTCAAGAAATAACGAACATATGGAAAAAATTGAACTGTACAAAAAAGAAAACGACAATTTTGGCCTCCTATCAAGAACAGGAAGAATTTTTCATTTTTCCACTTTTTATCTATTTTAAAACTATTTCCATCAGAAAATATTGACAAATTGATGGGACTGTCAAGTTCTCGCCGAATAAGAACCAAAATTCAATGATAATTTGCACTGGAGTGAACTAATATTTTTCTAGAAATTATTATATTTATTGTAATAACAATGAACGAAATCATCGTTAACCAATTTCTTTTTGTTTAAAAAAAAAGTCACAGTATACTGGTCTATATTTTAAGTAATGGGTAACAGGCTGAATTATTTTGCCGAGACCTCCAACTTCCCCTCTGCGAAAATTCTTAAAAGTGATTCCTAATTGAACGCAATGTTGCCATTAATCACATTTTTTAAGCCATACATGGAAAAGTTAAACGTTTTAGAAAAAGAATCCTATTTACGAAAATTCAGCCTGTTACTCACCACTTAAAAAATAGACCGGTCGACTGTGGACTAAACTCTTCCAAAGCAGTTGCTATAATAATAAAAAAATCATAAACTAATTTGTTTTCATTTTCAATAACATGTTCAAGTGAATAATTTGCTAATTCCAACAGGTAGGTTTTAAGTACCCAATTAAATTTTTTAGGGGGTAAATCTTTTATATTTTCAGGCAGTTTGTTATAAATAGTTTCACCCATGTAAAAATACTCTGCCAATATATGGGCCCCTAAGTTCACACTAGGTACTATAGTTATAGTGTACATGCGAGCTAATAAAACTAAAACCTGAAATATATTTTATTCAACTCCAGACTAAATTACCTTTTGTTTGATACTACACAAGCCATGTTTTGACTTAAACTCAAATTTTTGAAATTTACCCCCACCCTTAAAAAAACAAAAACTAAAATGTATTTTGTTCTCTAGACTTAATTACCTTTCGTTTGATATCACACACGCCATATTTTTACGTAAACTCTAATTTTTGAAATCTACCCCCACCCTTTTTGAAGAAAAAAAACTAAAATGTATTTTGTTTAACTCCATACTCAATTACCTTTCGTTTGATATCACACACGCCATATTTTCACATAAACTCTAATTTTTGAAATCTTCCCCCACCCTTTTATTTGGCTTGTGCTCGGTGGATTTTCTTCATTTTTAAATGGGACCATCTCGACCCAAGACCCAGCCTATGTACCAAATTTCATTAAAATCGGCCTAGCGGTTTTTGAGTTGTGCGCGTTGGTCGTTACATGAGTTGTCGTTACAGACAGACGACAGACAGACACATGGCGCGACAAAAAAGTTTCAAAATCATCTGAAACGCAAAGATATATAAAAAATTTTGAAATCGGAGCAACTTTTTTTTCTCGATAAAATTAGGATCACCATAGCTCACACTACTATAGTATAGTATATGTGTGAGCTAAAAAAAGAGTTTCTCGAAAGTGCAGTTAACGGCCTGTCAGTAACTAGCTGATTTTTATTTCTAGTATTGTGTTGGTGCACATCAGATCTTTTCTAAAAGTAACCGGTTTTGTTATATTCGTGAATCATTATCAGTGATTCAAATAAAATGAGATCATAGAACGTTAAGGTTTTTAACTCTCTGAAATATGGCTGGCATGAATTTGTTTTCGCAATCTTTGATATTATGCGAATTGCCCTTTTTTTCAGTAGAAATACCATCTGTGTTCTATAAGTAGCGGTGTATCCCCAGAAAGGAATACAGTATCTGATGTGAGACTCAAATAGAGAATGGTAGACCTCAACATCCTGACTTAAGGTATCTCTTGTAATTGTAATTTCTAACGCATAGAGGCTTGATGCTAACTTTTTGATCAGGTTATTATAATGAGTGAAGAAAGTTAAGCAATGGTAATAAAAAAATTTCAGACTTTCTTCTTTAGGAAAAAACCTGAAATAATGAAATAATAAATACACAGATAAAATGAAAATGTTGATTTTAATACTGGATTTATTTTACTGGACCGCACCCCCGGTATACATACATATCTACTACTCTATATTGGGCCCTCTGTATTGGGAGGCCTTATTAATTTTCCGTTGCTAATTTTCAATAGAGTAATATACTCATACCACGCCAATGAAAATAACATAACCTAGACGCAAATTCAAGAATGACATTGATGGGCTTGTCGCGACTCTAATATATCGAAATATGTCAACATACAGGGACTCTACTTCACCCCTGGTAAAAGAAAAACAGATATATGATGCTTCATCTAACCATGGTTGAAAGAGAACTATTGTGTAACTAAAACAGTAACATGCCAGACCACTAGATTGCCTGCAGTTAGGGACCATCCTTAAATTACATAACACTCAAGGTGGGGGAGGGGGTTTGGTGGGATCTGGTGTCAAAAATCCTGAAGTTTTGTGTTATGGAATTTAAGGATGTTCCTCTAGTCAAATAGAATGAGTAACTCTTACATTGAGATGTTGATCCAAAAATGGTATATTCTTCGGTGAATCTGAACGATATATAATAATGATAATAAAGGTAATTCCCACATTGAATATAAACTCCCAGCTACTTGTTATATGGGACATATACTATTGTCGATTCAGTTTATTTTGCATCAACATTTAAAAAAGTTTGGTTTCTACTTCTTGGATATTCGTTGAGCAGCTGCAAGCTTACCATATACAGGTGTCCCATAACTTAGGGGCCATAGTGTCAGGGGATAGAGAAGGTTATTTCCGAGAAAAAGGTTTATATAACATGGGGGTAAACACATCTGTTTTTAAGGTATAGGCTTTTTTAAGTTGTAGAAGTGGAGAGTAAAAAGGTTTTAAAAGCTAATTGTGATTCAAAAATGTGGTATTCTTTTTTTATTAAACTACAACTTAAGGAGATACAGGCTGTCAAAATAACCACCAAAAATGTATAAAAAATACTAATGAAAAAAATAATCATTTTTGCTTACTAATTCTTTAAAAAAATATCAATAATATTTCATTGTTGTCTCGCTGGAGACTTGTTTTTATTTTAAAAAAATATAAAAAAACATTTTTAACAACAACAAAGTTTAATATGAGATTTATAAAAGTATATACAAAAAAAAATAGTTTTTTTCTAAAAAAAAAATTGTGTGAGTTTAAGACCACACGGCAGAAGTGTAAACTTCAACAAGGCTAAATTAATAATACTGGCCTTCATCTGCATCATTATATCGCTCGCTGAATGCACGGATCACCCAACAAATCTCACAGTTAATCGACTCGAGCCGGCTTCACCCGAATGAGCGTTACATTGCCGAGCCTGACGGCTCAGTTTAATTCACTACCCACAAAAACTGCTAAACGCGCCTAAAGAGGTTTACACTTAAAAAATTAACCGATTAATTTTTTTCACAATAATTTTTATTTCAATTTATTGCTCTTGTTCTAGTACACGACTTTACCCATTTTCATATTTCTACTGCGTTTTTTTAAAAAGTTATTATCAAAAAAGTTTAAAAAATTGACAACTTTGATGCTCTGTATCTCGACAAAGAGTTTTGACTCATGCATTATAGGAACGTTTTTATCAGACAAGACCTCTATCACCTGGTGGCCTATGGCCCCTAAGTTTTGGGACACCCTATATAAACAAAAACCGGAAATTATTATTCTTTCAAGGCTTTGGAGATTGTATTAGTTTTTACGGCTCCAGTAGGTACAAAACAGCGCTGTGCAAAATGGCGCGGAACAAAATAGGGGCGACAAAATAGCACTGCGACAAACAGCGCTACGATAAAATAGCAAAGGAAAATTGCTCACAGATAAATAAACAAACTTAAAAAAGCGCTACTTTGATGCCGCTATTTTGTTTCGCGCTGTTTTGTACCGGTGCCTATATTTTACCAAGTTTCAATAGCACCAAAGTTTAAAAAACAGGCAGGCTTACGTTATGACACCCGCACGAAAGTCCAAGAAAACGAAATCGAACCGTTAACCATTATGAGGCTAAATTTGTTCGCGAAGTTTTCATAATTATCATATTGGACAAGTCTGTTTGTTCGCAGGTGTCTAGTTCTCAAACTAGTGAACCGATTTAAATGCGACTTTCTTTATTGAAATCTGGATTTATTGTTGACTAGATGTAACTAGTTGTTGAGAACTATTTTTGTATTTAATAATTAAATGGCTCATGTTTTTAATTTTCTTAATATTGTTTATTGTTATGAAGCATATTTTACACTATCAACTCCTAAAATAAGTAAATACTAAAAAATGGAATTATCTCCAAACTTAGTGTGCATAGACACTTCGTTTTCTCAGGTGGCTGCTAACTTACCTCAAGTGTTAAAAAAGTTTTCAGTAAGGATCGTTTTTTACGGCATCTGCTGGTTTCTCTGAAAACACAACTAAAACCTGTAAATGATTGACAATTATGCAGGATATATAGGTTTCTTTTCTTATGTAGTTATTTAATTATTATTATTAAAGAAAACTAAATATTGCATAATTTGTATCGATAATTGTCAGAAACATTATTCTGTTTTAATATTTTATACCGTACGATAAAAAAAATTGTCTTAGATCAAAGCAAATTGCTTTGAAGTAAAATAATTTGTGCTTTCCTATTCACCAAGAGAATATTTTCTTGATATAGCACAAAAAATGTCTTGCCTCTTATTTTAATGTGAAACAGAATTTTTTTTTTATAAATTAGAACTGAATGAAGACAATTTGCTTTGTTACTAAATGGAATATACTGAAACAAAACAATTAAAGAAGAAAAATGAAGTCTCATTTTAAGATTAAACATTGCGTTGAACTAAAAAGAAATATTTTAATTCAAAACAAATTGTTTTACGGTAAAACAATTTATTCAAGAAAAGAACGTGTTTTCATTCTAGACAAAAATTTTTACCGTGGGCGTTTTCATTATTAGACAAGGCAAAAATTTAGGATGTCCAACTAATTGTACCTCTTTACCACATTTTGTACACATATATAGTACCATTCCACGGTTCCAAGAACCTATACTTCGTCAAGTTTTTTGTTTACTTGTCTGAGGCGCAGAGGCGATCTACTGACATACGAGATTCCTACAAACATGTCTCTTATTTATTATATTTTTTCACAAACGAGATCACCCTGTATATCTGCCTATATTTTTTAAAAGCTGTTCAAATGTCTAATTAAATGATGTATTAGAATTTTTTTGAAATTAAGTATTTAGTTTTTCCAAAAAATTTGCGATTTAAAAAAAATATTTTTTTTGTTTTTTAATCCTCAAAAGCAGAAAATATAAAACAAATAATACGGTTTACCACAGAAAGTTTTTGAAATCTGTTAACTACTAAAAAATAATTTAAAAAAAGTCAAATTTGCTACTATACAGGGGAAACACGATAAGGTTTTATGCTGACAAAAACAAGCAAAATCGCATTTTTTCAAAGATATTTTATTGACTCGGATTAATCGAATTTCCTTTAAAATCTTTTTAATTATTCACCAGTTTGCAGCAGAATTTTGGTGCTTTCGCAAAAAAAAATCTAGATACAAGGACATAAGCCACACAAATAATCAGAAATATTAAAAATGCCGATTTGGTGTCAATTTTGTCCGTTTTTGCCATTTCTACTGGGGATTTTATCTGGTAAAATTTTTTTCGTTTCTTATATATTTCTAAATAAAAAAGTGTCACATTTGTATATCTGCGCGATGGTGCTCTATATCCAATTATTTATTCTAGCAAGCCATGTTTTTTTTTAGTATTTCTATTAATTTTTTTGTACTTTACAATTATCAACAGAAATATTATGGCGAGCAAACCTGATATTTTTCTTCAATTTAAAAAAAAAAATTAAACAGCTTTTAAAAAAATTTAGGCAGTATATACAGGGTGGTCCCGTTTGTGAATAAATATAATAAATGTCAGTAAATCGCCTCTACGCCACAGACCAGTTAACAAAAAATAAAGTAAGTTCTTGGAACCGTGAAAGGTACTGTATATGTATTGGTTGGTATAGAGAAAACCCAAACGAACTCGTTCTTTTGCTTGTAGATATTAGCATGGTGTAAACGGCCTGCAAACGATATTCGCTCCATTGCATTAAAGACCAGCGGTACAATAATTGGAAAATTTAATGCGTCCCTAAAACAAAATTATTTTTTAAATAAAGCTAGAAAGCAGTGCAAAGAACTAACCACGTCAATTTCCCTCATAATATTAAAATAAATAAGTACTGCTTATTAGAGAACGTCCTTAAATTACGTAACGCAAAAATTCAGGATTTTTGACCCCCCCCCTCACCCCTCGTAACGCATTTTCGAGAAAAAACACATTAAAAAAACATTGTGTGTAACGCAAGGCCAAACCCCCCCCCCCCCCCCCCTAGAGCGTTACGTAATTTAAGGACAGGCCCTTAATTGTTATAATAGTTTACAAGATACTTTACCTATCATTATTGATGGTCTCCTTTTTACGTGAATATGTAATTGTGGATCTGTAAAGAATAATTTTGACATTAAATCTCAAAAAGAAATGGATCGACTAAACTTCCCTCCTAGCTAAGTGGCTACTGTAGAAGTCAATAGAGCTGCTTTAGGTTTTTAAATTAATATGTTAATTGTGTTAAACAGTGGCGGATCCAAGGGGGGCGGATCCAGGGGGGGCGGATCCGGGGGCCCCCCGAGAATTTTTTGAATATACAAAAAATTAGTCAAAAGTAATGTTTTTGCTAATAAAAATTCAAAATTTTTGCCTGCGGCGATGAAAGTGTCTATTGTTATTATCATCGAAATTACAACCACTGACTAATTCAATAAAATGCTGCTTAAAAAAATATATACCGTTTTTTACCAACAGAGAATCACCTAAAGTGCCCCCCCCCCCCCCGAGAAGCACCTCTGGATCCGCCCTTGGTTTCAAATATCTTAGGAAATAAAGCTTGTTATATTTTATTTAAAATATATTTTCATAAACCTTAAAATACTAAATAAATTTTCTAGCTACTGAATATATTCAAATAAACAAATAGACTCTCAGGCAGATGTACGATAAAATATCCCTAATTTAGGTCAAAATATTTGAAAATAATTTTTTGACGTTATTTATACTTAAAAAAATAAGAAAAACAATAAAAAATTATTAAATTACTCATCCTGTCTCCGTGTTGGCTTTCGCAACTTTTCCTTCTCTTCCTTGGTCCGCAAACTCCTCATCATGAGTCACCAAGGTATCACTAAAATTTAACATGCAATTTTTATGATATATCATACGTGTAATGGTCATCTAGTTCAGTTTCGAGAAAAACCAAATAGTAGGATAACATTTATGTGTAAATATTTAATTATTGATTTTTGCATTGTTTATACAGGGTGTCCCATAACTTAGGAGCCATAGGCCAACAGGTGATAGAGGAGGTCATGTCTGATAAAAAGTTTCCGCATGGGTTCATCAAAGTTGGAGATTTTTTAAACTTTTTTGATAATAACTTTTTAAAAACACCCAGTAAAAATATGAAATTGGCTAAAGTCGTTTATTAGAACAAGAGCAATACATTGAATTAAAAATAATTTTTGGAAAAATTAACCGGTCAATTTTTTTCAGAAAAAACAAATTTTTTGGTATAAATTTTTGTAAATGCCATATTTTATTTTTTATAAATTTTTGGAGGTTATTATGACAGCCTGTATCTTCTGAACTTGTACTTTTATCAAAAAAAATAATATCACATTTTTGAATCACAATTACCTGAGTATTCAGCTGGCTGTGACAGATTTAATTTTTTTTCTAAAACCCTTTTCCTCCCCACTTGTCTAACTTTAAAAATCCTATATCTTAAAAACAGATGTACGTTGACCCCCATCTTATATAAACTTTTTTCTCGGAAATAACCTTCTCCTACGTTCCTGAAAATATTAAGATAAATATTTGTTACAATATTTTTTTTTGTATGAATAGGAATGCTCATATGAAATTCTGTATCTGCAAAGAATAATTCAAAAGTAAATGGATCAACTACCTTCCTAGCTAATAACCTACTGTAGAAAGCATAGCTGCTGTAAGTTCTAAAAAAATATGTTCAAAATATCTTAGAAACTAAAGCTTGCTAGAATATATTTAAAAAATAAAGGTATGAAAAAAAATTATAAAAAAAATTAGGCACTTGTTCGTGCGTTTTCTGATTTTTTGAAAATCACAGAAGCAACTGATTATTATTATCTGCCTACTGTATTAAAAAATAACTACTTACTTATTATGATGATGGTGAAGAGGCCGGGCGAGCTTTTTCTGGCAAGAAAGCGGCATTTCTTTTTTAACAAAAAATTTAAACATTTACTTTGAAACGAACAAAATGCCAAAATATTTGATTAGTGACTTTAGATGACACTGTCATCCTAAAAATTCTAACAGGAGGCCTTACTGTACTTTAACCAAATTCGGAACACTCTGTCCTAAGTCGACATCACCTATTACTCTAAACAAAACCACCTACCGGAGGCAATGCTTTACTCAGTAGTGCCACCTTTTCACTGATATTTAAGTATTTTGCATTGTTGCCTTTTACGTAAAAAATTGCCTAAATCGAATTTGTCCCCTTAAGTCCAGAATGGTATTTTGTGATGATGTGTTATATTATTGGCAAAACACAAGCAATCAAAATAACTTAAGTGTCGTAGTAGTAAATGATCCATTTATAAGATTAGATCAGAAGCATCCAGCATTGGAGATAAATATTGACATTCAGCCAGAGCAACCATCTCTTTCTTTTGATTATGAATTTTAAAATTTCAAATATGCAATATATGAAGGCATCAATCATCATTTAGCATGCTCCAACTGGGATGATATGTTTGAATCAGATATCTTTGCTATGGTTGATAAATTTTATAATGAACTTCACTATACAATAGATAAGTTTGTGCCAATTTGTCGGGCAAAGAAGTCAAATTTTCCAAGCTGGATGCCAAATAATTTAAAAGAATTGATAATTACCAAAAAAATTTTGCACAAGGAATACCAAAAGAGTGGCTCTATCGATGACTATATCAAGTTTATGACATCACGTCGTGACTGTAAAGAATCATACAAACAGTCTCGGGAATTATTTATCAACAATCTAGAAATAAATATGCAAGTCAATCCAAATGAATTTTGGAGATATGCAAAAAATAAAAACAATTCCAGTTCCTTACCTAATACTATGTCATATGGTAATGAAACATCTTCAGATGCACAAGATATAGCCAACATGTTTGCCACTTTTTTTGGCGATATTTATGAATCTGATTTAGAAAATGACATTGATTTTGAGGTTAATCATGGCATACCCTCCGACTTAAACTTATGTGATATAAATATAGATTTAATTGATGTATATAATGCAATAGAAAAACTCAAAAGATCTCTAGGAAAAGGCCCCGATGGCATTCCTCGGGATTTCATATATAACTGTAGGTTTATTTTGGCACCAATTTTACACAAAATATTTACTAAGTCATTATCATTAGGGGAATTTCCAGAAAAATGGAAGATTAGCTTCTTAACTCCCATATTTAAAAGTGGTAATAAGGAAAAAATCGAAAATTATCGTGGGATTTCGAAAATAAGTTTATTTAGCAAAATATTTGAACATATAGTAACAAATAAAATAACTCCTTTATTATCACCTCTTCTCTGCCAAGAACAACATGGGTTTCAGAGAGGTAAATCGACAGTAAGTAATCTTCTAATTTACACAGAATATATATCGGAGGCTTTGGAGAGCCGTTGTCAGGTGGATGCAATCCACACGGATTTCTCTAAAGCCTTTGATAAAATTAACCATAGGATCCTCTTAAGTAGGTTAAAACATCATGGCTTCTCTGGAGGGTTCTTTAGATGGATTATGAGCTACCTAAGCAAAAGAAGTCAAATTGTTAATATAAATAATATTCATTCATTTAGAATTGAAGTTTGCTCAGGAGTGCCTCAAGGGGGACATTTGTCACCACTTTTATTTAATTTATTTATCAATGATCTCTATTTCTGTATAAAAAACTGTAAATTCTTACTATTTGCAGATGATTTTAAATGATATTTAGTAATTAGATGTCATCAAGATTTAATTTATGGTGCCAAAATAACAAGTTATCATTGAACTTAAACAAATGTAGTGTCATGAGATATTTCAGAATTCATAAACCAATAATATTTGACTACATCTTAAATTCTACTACTTTAAACAGTGTGGATCAAATTAAGGACTTAGGTGTTATTTTTGATCAAAAAATTGAATTTAATTTGCACATTGAAAATATTTGCAACAAAAGTCTACGAGTGTTAGGGTTTATATCGCATACTTTAGAGGAATTCAATAACGTATATTGCTTTAAATTGTTGTACTGTTCTCTGGTGCGATCATTGATTGAGTATGCTAGTCAAATTTGGAATCCACACTATTTTAAATATATAGATATGTTAGAAAAAATTCAGCGTAGGTTTTTAAGGTTGATAAACTACAAACTAAAAATACCAAAAGATCATATTGACTACATATCTCTACAGAATTTATTGAGTATTCAATCTTTGGAAAAGCGGAGGTTTATGATGGATACCAGGTTACTATTTAAAATTATAAATAATAATGTTGATTGTCCTAACTTATTAGAAATGATCTCTTTTCAAGTTCCACAAAGACAGACTAGAAATTATTCTTTATTGTTTGTGCGATTTCATAGAACTGCACATGGGATAAACTCTCCTCTTACTAGAATGGCAAATTCTTTAAATAAAATCGATGTAGATTTATTTAATGTAACTTTACAACAATTCAACAAGTTTGTGAAAAAATTTGCTCAATAATTATTACTACATAATACTGTTAGTTATAGTTCATACTATTGTAATTTAAATTTTTGTAAATGGCATGACCGTTGAAAATAAAAAATAAAAAAAATAAAATAAAAAAATAATATTATTTTATCAATGAACACTTGGGATTTTAGGTATAATTTTAAATAAATAAAGCGATGCGAAACATTTCCACAGCTTTTATTTCATCGGCATCAACGAGGTATTTTAGTACATGTACAGGGTTTTCCCGTATATTTTTACACCATATCTAAAAAGTTTATTTGAATAGATATCAAAATATGATAAATACACAAGTTTCATATTTTTAAGTCGGAATGTCAAAAAAAAATTCTAAATGTCAAAATTTGACAGGTCGATGGTTTTTTAAGGGAACACCCTGTATATTATTTTAGATATTTATAGATCTTTTATCCCTGATTTTAAAAATATATATCATTGTATTATTTTATTCATTAGTTTTGGAGATATATGCGCTTAAATGTTTAAAACATCAAAGCAGCCATGAAAAAGACAATCGCATTTACACAAAAAGTGATGCTGTTGCTTTTGTAAGGTATATAATTAATTAATATTTACTATCCGGGGTGATTCCTAAAAATAATGCAATTTTTGTGAAAGAAAAAATTATTTATACCTTCATTTTTAATTTTCTACATAACTCCTTGATTATTAATACATTTTTGAAAAAATTCTTAGAAATTTTCTGTGTATAGCTTGAAAGATAGAGTCCGCAAAATTTTCGTTAAGATCAACAATACACCTTATTTTTTAGGTAGCCCCACAAAAAAAATCAAGGGAAGACAAATCGGGGCTATTTGCTGGCCATAATAATGTGACGTATCTTCCTATCCGGCTCCGTCCTGTTGCCATATTAAATTTATATTCTAGTTATTAACAGGGAGTTCTTCTAAAAGCTCTTTATGATTTGATTCTCTAAAATAACAAGGGAAAACATTTTTTTAAATATGATAAACTAACTTATAAAGAAAAACTAACCTTGAAAATATAACAAAATATATAAGTCCTCTTCAGCGCTTCTTTCGACTGTTTTTCAGTTAAGTATTTTCTTTGATTAAATGAGTTTACTATATTTACTATGGTTTGGCGGGTTGGTTGTCTTGTCTCGGGAAACTAAATATAATACTGTTTGCAAGCTACAGATGCATTTTCATTATTTGAGTAAAATAATTTAATAATATCCAGTTTTTCTTCCTCGGTAAAAATCATCCTTAACCGCTCTTAAAACTGAATTTGGCAAGGTGACAAAACAATAGCATCACTTTTGTGTCAATGCAATTGTTTTTTTCATTGCTTCCTTGATGTTTTAAAAAGTACCAATTTAAGTTTTTTATACTTTTAAACAAAAAAACTATTAAACGAAATAATCCCAACATATATATTTTTGAAATCAGGAAGAAAGGATCTATAAAAATCTGAAATAATATATAGGGTGTTTCCTTTAAAAAAAACCATCGACCTGTCAAATTTTGACATTTAAAATATTTTTTTGACATTCTGACCCAAAGATTCTTAAAATTCGTAAAAAACTATGAAACTTTTGTATTTATCATATTTTGATATCTATTCAAATAAACATTTTAGATATGGTGTAAAAATATACGGTAAAACCCTGTAAAGTATTTACTTCTTTATTTATTGTATGTATGTATATCCCAGAATGGACCTATCGTCGACACGAGATACCCATTTCATCTCGTCTCGCTGCAACACTAGCCAGGTGTGTTTTTAATTTTAGTATCACTTATCAATAAGCAAAAGGATATCCACTGGTGTAGGCATAGACAGCCCCTTTAGAAATATGCCAAATTTCTCTACTCCACCTTCACGATTTGCCAAAATTTTGAATCCATTTGAGCCACATTTGATTGAAAGACTGCATTTACAAACACTGAGGTAGGTTTGATACTTTAATGTTGTTTTACGGGCCGAAAAATTTTGTTTAAAATTATGTAAATCTGTTAATTTCTTCTGTTTGGTAAAATAAACTCAAAAAAACTTTCCTAAAAACTAATTAATTTTAAGTTAGAAAAAAATTCTAATTAGATTTTTTTAATAGAGATTTGTAAAAAACATAAACCAAAGGATAAAAGTGGCACTTTTTATTCCGAGGCAAAAACTTTCATTTGTATATATTTCGTTGAGGGATACAAATACACTTACACTCTATATTGTCACGAGGGGGTTTTATCGTGACGAACACAGTTTAAGTTAGGTGTAATGGTTTTATTATAATACTTATATTTACTACTTACATTGTACTTAAATACATCTTGTCTACAAATCTTCTTTTATAGGCTTAACTTCTTATACTTGACTAACGTACTACTTGTTCACTATTAACTAAGCCTGGGCGTTAGGTTCTCAGCGTACAACTAACTGCTAAACTCTTTTGGAGATGCTTTTATTACAAACCGTTGATAGGATATCGAGATGTGTTTTGTTTCCTGTATAAACATCATCGAAATCCCATTAGCCACGTTGTTTATAATAAATCTGTATACAATTTATTACTTTTAATACAATTTGAACTATATACAGAAGTTCATTTCCTTAGAATGTTTAGGGTTAATGTGCACTTGCTTATAAACGTAACTTGTGTCATTCACTTAATAGGACATTATTTTCTATCCTGACAATATCATAATTTTTGAGATATCTTTTTGACAGTTATCAGCTGTTTATCATAACAAATAGCATAGGCCAACGAAAAAACGTTGTAAAAAGTTGTCTCAAAAATAATTATATGAACTGTATTTATATCACAATTTATACAATATACATACAGTGCGGACGTAAAAATCCATCCCGTTAACTTTTGAATGGAATTAGATATCAACTTAAAACGAAAAGCATGTTAAATGGTATCAACTTTACAATTTTCTGACGTATTGCTTTGGGCCGCCGTGTGAGCGTAAGACCATAAGGTCACTAACAACTTTAAATTCTTAAATGAGAAGGGGGGTCGTGTGATACATTGTTTAAAAGTTATTTTGATTCTCTAATCAAAAAAATAAAAAGTTATAAAATCGGTTTAATACTCACGGAGTTATGTGTGTTTATGTATAGTGTTCTCTTAGTCTTCAGCAGTTTCAGATATTGAATTGAAGTAAAACCTATAATTAATACTAACATTGCAGTTACTTTTTAGTGTACTCCTCATTACCGTAATGTTGCCTTAAGACTATAAGGTCACTGACACCTTTAAATTTTTTAATGAGAAGTGGTTGAGTGATACCTTGTTTAAAAGGTATTTTATTCTCTATTTAATACTGTTAAAGCAATTTGAACATCTCTTGAACTAAATTTTTTACGCGCCAAATCATCTGAATCGTGAATAAATATAACGGTGGTTAAAAACATGTAAAAAAGTGGCAAGAGTATCATTGGTAAACATATTTTTTATTTAAACTTAAGCTGCTCAACGCTAAATAGAGTTGTGCGCACTATAATCGAGAATAATTAACAACTCGGTAAGTATAAAACATTTCTTCTTAAAATTAAGCGTTAAATAGGGAATAAAAATACCTTTTAAACAAGGTATCACTCGACCACTTTTCGTTAAAAAATTTAGAGGTGTCAGTGACCTTATAGCCTAAAGACAACATTACGGTAATGTACACTAAAAAGTAACTGCAATGTTACCATTAATTATAGGTTTTACGTCAATTCAATATCTGAAACTGTTGAAGACTAAGAGGAGTTGCAAACAGTATAAACACACACATAACTCCGTGAGTATTGACCGATTTTATAACTTTTATTTTTTTCATTAGAGAATTAAGATACTTTTTAAAGAATGTATCACGCGACCCCCCTTCTCATTTAAGTTGTTAGTGACCTTATGATCTTACGCTCACACCACGGTTCAAAGCAAAACGTCAGATAGTAGTAAAGTTGATACCATTTAACATGCTTTTTGTTTAAAGTTGATATCTAATTCCGTTCTAAAGTTAACAGGGGTGGGGGGGGGGGGGGGTTTACGTCCGCACTGTATATACAAGGTACACTTTTGTTCGCACTTTTTTCCCGAGTTTTTTCTCATACAGCCATGAGCAATTATTATACTGACTGCGACAACACCAGGTACTCTACTAAAAGTAGGACCCCCACATGATTAATAGGCACCTCCGAAATTGGTTACTCTGGCCAAACGGGTTAACCATGTAAACATTTAATTTGTTTATTGCTTTTTATCTCTGATATCTCACTTTTCATCCCGATTTTAACTTTTTATCCCTGATCCGTCATTATTCATCCCGTGCATAAAACGTGACACTTTATATCCATAAAGTGCAAAAGGGTTTTTTATGCTACAGTTCCAAGTAGTCACACAGATAACATCGAAATGTGGAAAATTTTAAATCACATCTGATTTGGAAGTCTCTGTAAATGTCAACAATGGGAGGTAAGCCGAAATAACAGAAACTAACAAAAAACTACGGAAACTTTATCGTACGACGGGAAACAAACCGGAATTCATGAAAACATAACAGAATTAAAGCGTAGCTTATGAAGACTCACCTACTACACAAACCAGAACTAACTAACAGAAACAAATGGGAACTAACTAACTGGAACAAAGTGGAAAGAACTGCAACCAACCAACAGCAGAACTTACTTGAACACAGCTAAACTAATGGGAAGTAAGCAGGACAAAGCAAAACTTTCAAAGATTGACTTGTACCGACTGGATTCAATCGGAATTAACCAAGACAAACTGGAACTAAGTAAAGCAAAATAAGAATTGCGCTAGCGCGATATTAAGATCCAACTCGTCAATGGTAATTATTGAAAAAAAAGCGAAACCAACTAAAAGCGGAACAGGACTAAGGAAAATAAAGAGTTAACCCAAACGGAGTAAAACTAACTGAAACTATCAGGAGTGGGGGCGGAACTACCCCCCTACCTTTTGACTAGGCTGTAGGAATTTTGGGTGTTGTCGGGACTTTAGGTGTCACTCTATATTATTCGTAATTTAGACACTGGCATTGTTTGATGTAACCCATCTGATTTGTAGGTATGTGTTAATATCAACAAAGGTCTAAATAAAATCTATATGTTTGTGACGGATTCATTTTACAAACAAAACTTTATCTGGGTATTACGCCACTATTAAGGAATTCTGTTTTACCACTGCGAAGAGCAATCGCAATGTAGCACTTGTGTTGTTTGTCAAAAAGATAAGTTTTTCAAATTTTGTTAGGCAAATATTAATTTTTTCTCATAAACCACTGGCAAGTTATTGATTTTTCTTTTTCTAGGAAAAACACAGTGGTTTCTTAACAAAAAAAAAATTCTTAATAGTCACAGATAAAATTTTGTTTGTAAAGTCGAAGTAACAGAAATTTGCTATAACTAGGAAAAAATTTACCGGCGTACGAACAAGGCGTAACTTATAAAGACCTACCTATCACAGAAAGAAACCAGAGCTAACTAACAGAAACAAACCAGAAAAAAACAAAATGGAAAGAACTGCGATCATCCAGAACTAATAGCAGCAAAACAGAAATAGAGGTATATTACTAAAATAAAGCCGAACTAACTTGAACAGAGCAAAACCAATGGAAAGTAACCAGGACAAAGAAAAACGATTAAGGATTAACTTGTACTTAAAGACAATCGAAATAAACTAAAACTAAGTGAAACAAAATGGTAACTGGCGATTGTAAAATAAAATGGGTCAATGGTAACTAAAAAAAAAACGGAACCAACTCAAAGCCGAACAAATTTTTTTTTTACGGTTATACGCACTCGCAAGGAAATCCCTATCACGCTCGAGAAGCAGCAAGTGCGCGGAAATGTTGGTGTATGCTGGTTTTGAAACGGTTCAGGTTGTAATCTGCAGGGAAAACTGTCGCAGGGAGTCCATTCCACAGCGATGCTGTTCTCCAGAGATATGAATTCTGATATAATGAGGTTCTTGGTGCCTCTATTTTGACAGTAAATTGATGGTTACCGTCTGTTTGACGTGTTCGCCTAGTAGGTGCTACTCCCGGGGGGATCATACGTGCCAACTCTTCAGAGCATTTTCCGTGATAATACCTGTAGAAGAGTTCCCACAGTTCTTCGATGTTCGAGACTATCCAAGCTACGGGTAAGTGCGGGGTCATTGATCAGCTTGATAGCTCGTTTTTGCACGGTGTCCAAAAGCATTATGGTATGTTTGGGTGCCGCACTCCATATATGTGAGCAGTACTCCATAGTTGGTCAAATATGGGCTTTGTAGAGTGTCAGCAGTTGGCTTGGTGTATACAGATGTCTGGTACGAAATAGCACCCCAAGCTTATGGGACGCCCTTTTAGCTATATCTGCCACGTGACTGTGCCAAGACATGTTGGTCTCTGCAGTGACTCCTAAGATATTTAACTGGCTCTGCAATGTGACAGCACTTCCAGATAGCATGATGTTTGGCTCACCGGTGCTGGTCTTTTTTGAAAACAGGGCTGCTTGGGTTTTCTGTGCGTTGAACTGTACAAGGTTTTTGTTGCCCCAGTCCTCTATTATCTCCAGGTCGCTATTTATCTGCGATATTTGAGTTAGTCTAAGATGATGGAATTCACGTGCGGAGAGACATATGGGTGGTATGATTGAGGAGACTACATTGCCATCATCTGCAAAGCAATAAAGTGGATTTACTGTTTTATCTATGAGGTCATTTATGTAAATCAGAAAAAGTGTTGGCGAAAGGATTGCTCCCTGTGGCACACCAGCATTTATTTGGTAAGACTTGGAGTTCTGACCATCCAGTGCAACATAAATGGATCTATCCTTAAGGTAACTTTCAAACCAAGTGCAAAGTTTTGTACGATTGTCTCTATTAAGCCTTTTATATTATTGTAGTTTTAAGTAACTTTAATTTAATAAAAACTCAAGAGCGTTTTAAACTAAATGTGTATTTTATAAGACCCAAAGAACAATGTCCTTCCCTAAACAGAACAGCTGATCATTTGACAACAATCTTGGAATCATAAATAAAAGTGGTTTATGAAACACCTACTGTACATCTCCTTTTCTTTTTTAATTTTTCTTTTTAGAAAAATTTAAATTAAAGAAAACAAATTCCTAAACTAAGAAAACACTTAATTTGAGATTAATATAAAGAAAACACAAATCACTTATATGAAATAAACAAATCATTATTACATCACATAATCATTAAACTTCTTTGGTTTTCTTCTTTCTCTCTTTTCTCTCCCTTCTGAATTTTCTTCTTTTTGTGTCTCATCTTTGGTCTTTTTATTTTCATTAGTCTTAATTTGTGTCTTTTTCTCTTTTCTAGTCAAGTCTTCAGTTTTACTTGGAAGTTTAATCAAAAATTTGCGATTTCTTCTGACAATATCACCATCTTCTGTTTCTACCATAAATGAATTTGGTTCTTTGCAATTTCGGATAATGTTTTCACCAAGTTTTATATCTTTAATAAAAACTTGATCATTTTCTTCCAATAAAGGTAAAATTTTCGACTTATGTCTTTTGTCATAATTCTTTTTAGCTTTTTCTTGTTCTTGATGTTGTATCATTTTTATTGTATTATGATCAATTAACTTTGGTTTTAGGTTTTCTTGAGTAGTAGGTAAAACTTAATTTACGTCCAAATAATATTTCAGCAGGAGAATTTCCGCAGGAAAGTATTACGGTAAGCTAGGATTCCCAAGTATGGATCTTCACACTTTTTAAACAACTGCACGACTCTTTCTGCTGATCCATTGATTTGTGCAAATCTAGGGCTACTCATAATGTGATTGAAATTGTAATTCTTTGCAAACTTTCTAAAGGCAAAACTATCAAATTGTGGGCCACCGTCAGAGTAAAATAATTCTGGTATTCCAAACCTACCAAAAACTTCTTTTAGTTTTTCAATAACATCTTCACTTTTAGTATTTTTTAAAATGATTACTTCTGGATATTTTGAGTAAATATCTTGAATGACAAGATATACTTGTCTTCTGTATTAAAAAAGGTCTGCTGATACATGTTGGAAAGGTAACTCCGGCAATTTTCTCAAAGTCATAGGATCTGTTTCTTGATTTTGATTCTTTAAGCATTCATGACAATTTTGTACAGTTTCAGTGATGTAATTATTTATATTTGGCCACCAGACTGTATGTTTAGCTCTTAGTTTACAACTATTTATACCTTGATGTCCAATATGAATTTGTTCTAGTGTTTTTCTAAACATAGATGTAGGAATAATTAATCTGTCTTTATAGTACAACAAATTGCTATAAAATGTTATATCATTTCGGTATTTGTAAAATTTTTGACATTCTTCAATTACTTTGAATGAATTTTCTGGTCATCCATGTATTACATATTCAATTAGTTTCTTAAACTCTTTTTTCTGTAATTTTTCTACTTGTTCATGAGTTATCTTTAAATTTTCTTCAGTTTCTTGTCTATTCACATTTACATAACAAGGCTGTCTTGACAAAGTATCTGGTGCGTAGAATTTCTTCCCAGCGACATGCTCAATATTAAACGTAAATCTAGTTAATTTTAAACGAAATCTTTGAAGCCTGACTGTTAAATCATTTATTGTTTTTTTCTTCAAAATTGTTAAAAGAGGCAAATGATCGGTCTGAATGATGAATTCTTTACCTAATAAGTATTCTTCTAGTCTTTCACATACACAAACAATCGCATAGGCTTCATTTTCAATCTGTGCGTATCGTTGTTGTGTTTCACTCAAACTTTTTGAGCAGTATAGTACAGGAGCCCATCTTCCATCTGGCTGTAATTGTTCCAAGGTACCCCCTATTCCAAAATAACTGGAGTCTGCAAGAATTCTTGTTTCTCTGTTGACATTATAGACTATCAAAACTGGAGCACTCGTCACAAGTTTTTTTTAATTTATTGAAGCATTCTCTATGAATTTCATTAAAATGAAATGTTATATTATGTTTTAACAGCTCACGTAAGGGTTTTTTAGAAATTTCGTTAAATGATTTATCATTCCGAGGAATTGTCTCACATGTTACTGTTCTTGGTTCTTCAAATTCAACTATTGCTTTTATATTGTCACTATCGATTTTAATACCAGATTGTCCAATAATATGACCTAGTAGTTTGATTTCTGTGATACCAATCTGACATTTGGATTGATTTAAAGTTAGTCCATTTTCTTTTAAAATCTTTAAGACACTGTTAAGTCTTATGTTGCTCTACTGTGTCAGCAAATACTGTTACATCATCAGTGTGAACCAGAACTCCTTCTTGGTCTTTAAACAATTTGTTCATGGCACACTGAAAAATTTCTGGGGCTGATGTTATGCCAAAAGGTACCCTTTTGTAAAAATATCTACCGAAGGGTGTAAGAAATGCTGTATATTGTTTTGAATCATTTCAAAGAGGCAGTTGCCAAAAACTTGATCCACAGTCTAATTTTGAAAATACTTTTGCATTTTTAAGTTATGCAAGTGTAGAATCTACTGTTGGCAAAATTATTTTCTCTCTGAGTACGTAATTATTCAATTCAGTAAAATCTGCACATATACGTACTTGATTTTTGTTTTTAGGTACACAAACCATTGGTGCACACCATGGTGTTGGATTGTTGCACTCAACAGGCTCAATGATATCTTCTTCTACCATTTTCTTCAGTTCTTTTTCGACTCTGTCCATTAATGGTGTAGAAATTGAAAAAGGTTTACAGTTTTTTACCATCTTAATTTCATATTCATAGTTTTTAAGCTTTCCAATTTTATTGAACAGTTCAGGTTGGGTGAGGGTGCAAACGTAAGTTGGGTTGAGTTTAGGTTGGCTTAACCACTTACACCACTCATTCGAGAAATACCCAATATTTTGAGATAAGACATTGAAAAACGTAATTGTAAAGTTTATTGAAAGGAAATCAGTAAAAACGATGCATATAAAATATCTAAAGTGCACCTACCTTAGTTTTCATCTAGTTGCAGTCGTTTTGGTCGCTTGGAAGATAGGAAAAACGGGAAAATTGTAGCACTCACGGCGTTTCTTGTGCTTCTTCTCGGTTTCCCGATTGCGACTCTTTGCGCAGACTCGCGCGTGTCTTGGTGCGGGGATAAGTCATATGCATATACCCCGCGAAATTTGAAATGAAAAATAATATTAAAATATAAAAGTAGCCAAAAGCTGGCAAATAATTCTTGCACCAACATTGTGTTTTTATCACTTTTTGTAGAGTAAGTTGCTCATTTGAATTTTTTTCTGTCTTTTCAAGACTATTTAGCCATTTTATAAGGTTAAGGTCTTTAATGGCAGGTCTACCAAGTAGATTTTCATGGTTTTCCATGACATATGTCTTTATTGTCCTGTCTTCACCCTTGTGCTTGACTTTAAGTTTACATTTGCTTAGTATGTTCAATCTGTATCCTCCTGGACCTTTTAATTTAGTTTTAGTGCATTTTAGTTTTGGTTTCTGTACCAACTTGTCATATGATGGTTTGCTTAGTATTGTAACATCTGCACCAGTATTTTAAAGTTAACTTCTCCTTGAGGTCATTTTAAGGCTATTTTCCAAGCTGTTTCTTTGTCTCCTTGTATTTCTCGTACAATTTGGTTTACATCAGAGTCTGATGATGACTCGTCTGAACTGTCCTCTACCTCATTGACTTTTTTGTGTTTACCAAGAGTTGCTACAGACCTGGTTTTGCACATTTGTGTGTAATGACCTTTGATTGAACATTTTTCACAACGCACTTGTAATGCAGGGCAGTCTTGTAACCGATGACTTGGTTTTTTTCCACATCTACCACATTGTGGATAGGTTTTTGTAGAGTGTGATTCCTCATTTTTTTGATGTTTTGGTCTCTTATTTGTGAAAACTCTGTTTACACCTGCTGTGTCATCGATAAGTTA
This sequence comes from Aspidapion aeneum, assembly GCA_963576565.1. Classification (NCBI taxonomy): domain Eukaryota; kingdom Metazoa; phylum Arthropoda; class Insecta; order Coleoptera; family Brentidae; genus Aspidapion; species Aspidapion aeneum. The sequence goes on along the minus strand of OY755042.1, from coordinate 68,035,632 downwards.
TTTATTGTCCAGCTTAACTCGTTCACTTTGCAAGATTTTAGCTTTGGCTGTTTCTAGTGTCAAATTACTATCAAGCTGCAACGTCAATGACAACTTTTTATCTAAAATACCCACAACTAGTCTGTCTCGAACTAATTCATCTGTCATTGTACCATAATTGCAGGTTTTTGACAAGGCAATGACTGTTGAAATGTATTCTTGAGATGTCTCACCTTCTTGTTGACTTCTTGTGTTGAACTTGGCTCGTTCCATGCAAACATTGACTTTTTTGATAAAGTAGTCATGGAAAAAATCTGTCATGTTCTTGTAAGAACTCATGTGAAGGTCTGTTGGGCTACAACTATCTAATAACTGATTGACTTCAGGTCCCATATGGAGTAATAAACTGTCCACTTGTGCTTTTTCTGGCATTGCACTTTACCAACCACCTGTTCCACTCGACAGGAACAAATGAATATTTTTCTGGGGGTGGTACATTTGTCACTGTTGTTGTGTTTGCTGTGCCACCCAGAACTTGTATCTGTGCCAAGGCCCGCTCCAAACGGTCTACTTGAGCTTGTAAATCTTCATTTTTCTTTTGGAGTTCCTCCATGGCAAACAATAATTCAAAGTATTCCACTTTTAACTATTGATGTTGAAAGCTACCTGAACTTTTAGGTTAGGTGATGGAATTTTTGCGTTTTTTTCGGAAAATACGTGACTTTTGTTTATTATTTTTACACCTGACACCATGTACGATTGTCTCTATTAAGCCTTTTATATTATTGTAGTTTTAAGTAACTTTAATTTAATAAAAACTCAAGAGCGTTTTAAACTAAATGTGTATTTTATAAGACCCAAAGAACAATGTCCTTCCCTAAACAGAACAGCTGATCATTTGACAACAATCTTGGAATCATAAATAAAAGTGATTTATGAAACACCTACTGTACAAGTTTCGGCGACAATCCCATTGCTTTGAGCTTGTTGAGCAGATTTTCATGCCAGACTTTATCGAATGCTTTAGATATATCCAAGGCAATTGTTCTTGTTTCACCCCGCAACTCAATCGCTTTTTGCCATAAGTGAGTGACGTATGTCAGTAAATCGCCAGTTGACCTATATTTTCGAAATCCGTATTGCTTGTCGTTGATAATTTTGTACTTTTCCAAGTACTTGGTTAGGTAATTGTTCACAACTCTTTCCATTACTTTTCATTCCATCACCGGAAGTAGAGCAATTGGTCTACAGTTTAACGGATCTGTCTTTTTTCCTTTCTTTGGAATGGGTTGTACTGCTGCAGACTTCCATGATGATGGATATAGTCCTTGCCTGTAAGACAAATTGAATAATTTAGCGAAAGTTGGGGTGAGTTCATTAGCACAATTTTTGAGTACCATCGCGGGAATGCCATCTGGACCCATTGCTTTGTTTGTATCCAACTTTTTAAGGGATTTTCGTATTTCTCTATGACAAAACTGTGGGAAACCCTTTCAATGAACGGTGGAGTTTTTCCATTTAGGTTTGAGTTGGAGGAAAAAATTTAGGAAATAGGAACTAAGCAAAACAAAAAGTTAACCGAAATGGAGAACTAGCTGAAACTAACAGATGTGGTGACGAAATTAGCACAACCATTTGCCTAAAGAGATTTTCAGCTATAGGAATTTCGGTCTATTCGGATTTTAGGGTTGTCTGAAATTTAGGTCTAAACCAGCTTTAGAAACACTGCTTGTAACAAGATACTAAGTAAAAAAAAAATGTAAAACCCTAAGTGGAAATGTGGAAAATTTAAAATCATACCTGACCTGTTGGCATTATATGTCCTAACCAATCTGATTTGGAGGTCTGTGTAAATGTCAACCATGAGAGCGAAACCAAAATAACACAAACTAACTGGAACTAAAAAAAAAGCTTCAGGAACTTTAGGGAACTATGCGAAACATACTGAAATTATTGAAAAAATAACTGAAAAGTGTAGTTTATGAAGACTAACCTAGTATAGAAAGAAACCAGAACTAATAACCGAAACAAAATGGAAAGAACTGCAATCAACCGAAATTAATAGCAACAAAACGGGAATAAAGGTATCTTAGGGTCCATCTCACCGATTTTTTTTTCGGTTCCATAGCCTTAAGCGTTTCCTAATATAATCATAATATGACGTAATAAGGAACACTTTAGGCTAAGTAACGAAAAAAAAAGTCGGTGCTATGGGCTATTACTGAAATAAAGCCAAGCCAATTTAAACCCAGCGAAACTAAATGGGTAGTAACCAGAAACTTTCCAATGATTAACTTGTACTAACTAGAACTAACCGAAACAAAGTAAAACACAATGGTAACTGGCGGCATTAACATCCAATGGGCCAATGGTAACTAATAGAAAAAGCGTAACCAACTCCAAACAGAACTAATAGGAACTAACCCAACCTTTTGACTACCGACATTTTCAGCTATAGGAATTTTGGGGCTGTCGGGAATTCAGGTGTCACTCTAAACCAGCTATAGACACACTATTTATAATAAGATACTAAGTAAAAAAAAATCTAAATTTCTGAGTCAAAATGAGGAAAATTTAAAATAATCACTGACCTGTTATAAATGTCAACAATGGGAGCTAAGCCAAAATAACAAAAGCTAACTGGAACTAACAAAAAACTAACTGGAATTAATAGCAATAAGATGGAAATAAAGTATTGTTAGTTAGGTTTAGTGTAGTATTAGGTTGACGTATTTTATGGTTGTATTCTTAATCTAGGTTTTAGTTGCGTTATCTGTGACAAACTGGTATGCGAAAGTCTAGAAAAGGGCTGGAATGATTGCGAATCGAACAAGGATGGAAGGGTTCTAGAATAGTAGGCAGCCCTCATATATAAGGCCGGACGTCGTGCATCAGTCAGGCAGTCACAGATAACATACTGAGTGGTCGTGAGATTAACACGAAGTTAATAGACCGATTATAGCAGTGAATTATTAGCAAGTTATTAGTGCGTGTTTTTGTACATAATTTGTAGAAATAAATTGACGTATCGTTTTCAACAATTGCGAGTTTTAATTTGTCGTTGTGAACCCGTAACAATTGGTGTCAGAAGTGGGATTAAAAGAAATAAATAGTGCAAAGACTACCCTTACATAGTACCACCGGATAGGACAATTGGACAGAAAAACAGTAAGTGATTTTTCCAGAATATTCGAAGAAGTTCGATATTGTTTTATTCAAAAACTAAAAGAGATATTTAAGAACCGACTTCGACATTAACTTCACAGTCCAAAAATTGATAATTAGAGAGATTTTCTAGAATATTCTATAACATTCTACGACGTTCTATTCAAAAACTAGAGGAGATATACAAATACCGACTTCGACATTAGATTAGTAATTTTAAAAGTAAGAATCAGAAAGAATTTCTAGAACATTCCATCACTTTCTACGACGCTCTATTCGAAAACCAGAAGAAATATCCAAAAAGAGACTTCGACATTAGCTTAGTAATTTCAAAAGTAAGAACTAAAAAGAATTTCTAGAAGATTCCATAACAGTCTACGACGTTCTATTCAAAAACTAGAAGAGATATACAAATACCGATTTCGACATTAGTTTAGTTATTTCAAAAGTAAGAATTAGGAAGAATTTCTAGAAGATTCCATAACATTCTACGACGTTCTATTCAAAAACTAGAAGAGATATACAAATACCGACTTCGACAGTAGCTTAGTTATTTTAAAAGTAAGAATTAGAAATTATTTCTAGAATATTCCATAACATTTTACGACGGTCTATTCGAGAACCAAAAGAGATAATCAAAAAGGGACTTCGACATTTGCCTAGTAGCAGAAAGAGTAGCATTTACCAGTATATTCCAGAACATTCCATTAGGTTCTATTTAAGAATTGGAAGAGATATTGAAAAACCGACCTTGACATTCGCTTTATAGCCCTAAAATAGACGTTTTAAGTGATTTATCAGGAAGTTGATGCTTACTAGACAAGGATCGGCAAAGATGGAAGATCTAACTAAAATGATGCAGGCTCTAGCAGCTCAAATGGCTCAAAACCAGAACGATATAAGGCAGACCATTGAGCAAAACCAGAACGACATGAAACAGACCATTGAACAAAACCAGGGCGATATGAAACACACTATGGACGACATGAAACACACTATTGAACAAAATCAGAATGATATGAGACAGACCATCGAACAAAACCAGAACGATATGAAACAGACATTTGAGCAAAGATTAGATGGCATTCAAGAAAACTTCGATCAAATAAAGAGCAACTCCGAACAGCTGAGAGAAGAGTTCAAGAGTGCAACCGAAGATCTTAAGGAAGAAATAACTCAAAGAATGCATAGTGTGGAACAAAAGATACAAAATAAATTGCAGAATGTAGAAGAAAAGGTACAAAATGTTGAGGAAAAGGTACAAAATGTTGAAGAAAAAGTGGAGACCAAACTACAGAATGTTAGGGAAGAAGTTTTTCAAACCATAGAAGAAAAATTCCAGGACATGTCAAAACAGTTTATACAGCTTCAGAAAGAACACAACAAAATAAAAGCTCAAGGATGTGTTGTAAATTCCAACCAAAACATTAAGCCTCCAAATTTTGATGGTACGTCTTCCTGGTCTACTTACAAACAACAGTTTGAAGCTGCCGCTGCTGCAAATGGTTGGGATGATGAAGAAAAAGCTAGAGCTTTGTTAGTAGCTCTACGAGAACCTGCTCTGGGACTTTTACGGTCCATTCCAGTCGAACAAAAACAGAATTATAATGCTTTAGTGGCAGCGTTAGAAAGAAGGTATGGAGACGAACACTTGCGAAATTTACATTGGTCAGAATTAAATATTCGTCAACAAAGACCAGGAGAATCATTGCAAGAGTATGAAGCAGATATCAGGAGGCTGATGTATTTAGCTTACCCAGAAATGCCAGAAAATTACAGAGATCCCTTCACGGTAGATCGCTTTATTAACGGATTACGAGACACGGACTTAGCAAAGTTACTTCGTCCAGAACGCTTCCATAACAGCAGTGAAGTGTTGATTCGAGCCCTTGAAATTGAATCATCAAATAATATGTCCAGGCCAAAAGTAAGAGCTGTTTCAATTCAGGAGGGAGAAGAAATGAGCACTGGAGATGAGGTCAACTTAAAAACGCTAAACCAACTGTTTCAATCACTGATAGAGAAGATTGATTCTTTGAAAGAAAATAGACGATCCCCTCCAAATGTAAAGTGTTTCAGATGCGGACATACAGGGCATATTCAACGCGATTGTCGTGTCCAAATGAGGTCTCGCTCACCATCTAGTGGGACAGAGTACCGAAGAAGAGATCAGGAAAAACTAAAACTAGTCAACGCAGAGGGGCGGGTGTTGGCTAATGGGAATTTAGCCCCCAAAATTTACTCTATCAAGAGCTTAAAACATACTGCTGACAGTCTTAACATCGACGGACTCATTAATGGGAGAAAAGTTAATATAACGGTAGACACTGGTGCTGCCATATCATTGCTTAAGTTCAAAATTGCAACGAGATATAAAATTCGTCCAATAGAAAAGAAAATAACACTTAAGACTGTGACTGGAGAATCCGCCGACGTGTTGGGGCAGACAGATATAGACCTACAGCTGGGAAGATTGAAGATTCGCCACACTGTATTGGTTGCCGAAATAGAAGACGAATTTATTTTGGGAATGGACTTGATAAGTAAACATGGATTTGCGTTTGATAATAAACTTAATACCCTAAGATTTGGGAATGAAGAGTTCATTTTGTCAAATAGTCACTTCAATAAAGAACCAATAAAGGTCGTGGCAGTATGCACAACAAGACTAGTCGGTAACAGTGAGACCATAATTTTTGGGAGGCTGGAAAGTAAAACATCAAGCTGCGTCGGACTCATAAGCCAACAAAACACACCCAACACCTACCTCGTTGCAAAATCACTAGTTAAAACCGATAAAGACATCCCGATTAGAGTCGCCAATATTTTCCCAAATAGTGTCAAAATTAATAAGGGGGAGGTGGTAGCATTATTTGAACCAGTACAGAAAGTAACAAGATGTGAAGAGCCAACTTCCGAGGATACAAGCAAGTTACCAATGGAGGTACTTCAGCAATTTGAGTCAACTTGGCAACATCTCACTCCAGAAGAATATAGTAAAGCCAGAGAGTTTATAGAAGAACAAAGTAATATCTTCGAAACTAGGAGTAGTTCGGGACGCACAAACCTTATTCAACATGCTATCAACACTGGCGATGCCCAACCGATAAGACAACCCCCAAGAAGACTACCAATGGCCAAGCAAGAAGAAGTTCACAATCTCATTAATAAAATGCTCAGCGACGGTGTTACTGAAGAGTCATCAAGTCCTTGGTCATCTCCTGTGGTGTTGGTCACTAAAAAGGATGGAAGTACTAGGTTTTGTGTCGACTACAGGAAACTTAACGATGTGACCAAGAAAGATAGTTACCCACTGCCAAGAATAGACGACACATTAACAACGTTGGCAGGATCATATTGGTTTTCTACTCTTGACCTGAAAAGTGGGTATTGGCAAGTAGGAATCTTTGAAAGAGATAAAGAGAAGACTGCATTCTCTGCTGGAAGTGGACTTTATCAGTTTAATGTGATGCCATTTGGCCTGTGCAATGCCCCAGCTACATTTGAAAGACTAATGGAAGTCGTTCTACGAGGCCTTACTTGGAAAACCTGCCTAGTCTATTTGGATGATGTCATAGTAATGGGGAAATCATTTCAAGAACATCTAGATAATTTACGAGAAGTATTCTCAAGAATCAGGAACGCAAATCTTAAATTAAACTCAAAGAAATGTTTTCTGTTCCAAGAAAAAGTTGAGTTCCTGGGTCACGTCGTTTCCCGAGAAGGCATCCATACCGACGAAAAGAAGCTACAAACAATAAAAGAATGGCCTCAACCTCGTGACAAACATGAATTGAGAAGCTTTTTGGGTCTGTGTACATACTACAGACGATTTGTAGAAGGATTCGCCAAAATAGCGTCTCCGTTACATAGACTTACAGAAGATAAAGCTTCTTACAAATGGAATACCGAATGTGACCAAGCATTTAGAAGACTAAAAGCAGCATTATGTTCTAGTCCGATTCTTGCATATCCCATTCCAAAAGGAAAATTCATATTAGATACTGATGCGAGCAACGATGACATAGGAGCAGTACTCTCCCAAGTACAAGATGGAGAAGAACGGGTCATCGAATTTTTCAGCAAGAAGCTATCCAAACCAGAGAGAAATTATTGTGTTACTAGAAAGGAGCTCCTAGCCATAGTTAAATCCGTAGATCACTTTCACAAATATCTCTACGGACAAGAGTTTCTGATTAGAACGGATCATGCTGCGTTACAGTGGCTCATGAAAATGAAACAACCTGAGGGGCAAGTCGCGAGATGGATAGAAAAGCTACAACAATACCATTATCAAATTAAGCACCGAGCAGGAAGGGTGCATAATAATGGAGATGCATTGTCCAGAAGACCTTGCCCCGAGGATTGTAAACATTGCAGGAAAATTGACCAGAAAGAAGAAATTACCTACGTGCGCCAGATAAAGTTAGAACCAGATGAAGAATGGATGTCGGCTTCGATTAGAACCACACAACTTAACGACAAAGATGTAGGACCTATCTTGCGATTGAAAGAAGAGAACAAGCCACGACCATCATGGCAAGATATCGCAAACCAAGGGGTGATATTCAAATCACTGTGGGCACAATGGGATTCACTGATAGTAGAAGAAAACATCCTTAAACGTGCCTGGGAAAGTGCCGATGGCCTTACTGTGATTAATCAAGTAGTGGTTCCTAGGAGCATGTTAGACAATATAATGGCCGAATGCCATGGTGGAAAATCAGGCGCGCACCTAGGCATAAATAAAACCATGGACAAAATTCGAAACCGATTTTATTGGGTCAATTACTTTCAAGATGTGAAAAACTGGTGCCGCCGATGTTCGACTTGTGCAGCCAGCCAAGGTCCCAAAACAAGGTCCAGAGGTCAAATGAAACAATATAACGTAGGTCTGCCATTCGAACGCATTGCTATTGATGTGGCCGGACCATTTCCAGAAACTAAAAAGGGCAACAAATACATCCTTGTTGTCATGGATTATTTTAGCAAATGGCCAGAAGTTTTTGCTTTGCCTAACCAAGAGGCCGCTACAGTTGCAGAAGTTCTGGTAAATGATGTTTTCAGCCGATTTGGCATTCCTTTGGAACTACATTCAGATCAAGGAAGAAACTTTGAATCAAAGCTCTTCCAGAATCTCTGTGACCTTTTAGGAATACATAAAACACGGACTACGGCTTTACATCCGCAGTCAGATGGCATGGTTGAAAGATTTAATAAAACAATAGAAGAACATCTGTGCAAAGTTGTTGATGAGCACCAAACAGATTGGGACCAATATATTCCATTGTTTTTAATGGCCTATAGAACCGCCATTCACAATACGACAGGAGCTACTCCATCTAGTATCCTGTTTGGTAGAGAACTGCGTTTACCATGTGATATCATGTTTGGTTCCCCTGAAGAAGAACACTTAGAGATTAATGACTATGTCGAACGTTTAAGGCAAAAGCTGCACTATATCCATGAAGTGGTTAGAGAGCGAATAGAAATAGCCAGTGACCGCATGAAAGCGAGATATGACCTGAAAGCAAACTCTTCAGGGTTCAAAGAGAATGATCAAGTCTGGCTATACAACCCTCAACGCAAGAAAGGAAGATCACCTAAGTTGACACCACCATGGGAAGGGCCTTATAAAGTTGTTAAGAGAATTAATGATGTAGTCTACCGAATCCAGAAAAGCCCGAAGTCCAAGATGAAAGTTGTTCATCTAGACAGACTAAAACCTTACCTGGGAAATGTTGATCGAGGCGATCAAACCTGAAGAGGAGGATAGTGTTACAAATTTAAGTATTTAAATTTTATAGTTAGAATTTATTTAGGTTTAGTGTAGTATTAGGTTGACGTATTTTATGGTTGTATTCTTAATCTAGGTTTTAGTTGCGTTATCTGTGACAAACTGGTATGCGAAAGTCTAGAAAAGGGCTGGAATGATTGCGAATCGAACAAGGATGGAAGGGTTCTAGAATAGTAGGCAGCCCTCATATATAAGGCCGGACGTCGTGCATCAGTCAGGCAGTCACAGATAACATACTGAGTGGTCGTGAGATTAACACGAAGTTAATAGACCGATTATAGCAGTGAATTATTAGCAAGTTATTAGTGCGTGTTTTTGTACATAATTTGTAGAAATAAATTGACGTATCGTTTTCAACAATTGCGAGTTTTAATTTGTCGTTGTGAACCCGTAACAGTATCTTCCCAAAAACAAAACAGAACTAACTTGAACACAGTTTAACTAATGGGAATCAGGACAAAGCAATATATTCAAGGATTAACTTGTACTGCAAACGGAACTAACCGAAACAAACTAAAACTAAGCGAATGAAAACGGGAAATTAAGATCAATGGTAGTTAATTAAAATAAATGGATCCATGACGGATCTGATACCTTCCTAGCTAGTCTATTATATTAGCACACTTTAAGTGAACAATATCAGTCTTGAAAACAGTTTTTTGTAAATATCTCAGAAATGAAAGTTTGTGGTTATAATTCAAATTATTGAGAAAAATCTGGTCTACTGTATTCCAAATATTGATGCGATGCTCAGTTAAAAAGGTTGTATTTTTTAAATGTTTTAACAATTGTCAAAAAACTGTCATTAGCATTAATGGATTCTGCCCAAAATCTAATCAGCTCGTTACAGTGTCGAACACTATTTTACCTAAAAATTTTATTGAAATCGGTTTAGCGGTTTTGGAGCTATCGTGTTACGGACAGATATACACACACACAAAGACAGGATATCACGACGATATTGCTAAGATAGGTCAAAATAGGTTATTTTAAAAAAAAATTTTTTTCGTCGAAACTAATACCTTCTCTAGCCTTTGCTGCGCGGGCTAGGAAGGTAAAAACTGAACTCACAGCGGAACTAACCAAAACAGAGAGTTTACCGAAGCGGAATGGAACTATATAAAACTAACAGGGGTGGGGATGGAAGTAACTCAAACTTTTTACTTACTTATTTAGCTTTAAAAATTTCGGTCTCTATTATCGTAGTCGTTTGAAATGCCTTCTCCACCAATAGCAAGCTCTGGATCATCTCTCAGTCGTGTTATGCCAGAAGACCTCTATTACGCAGGCTTCTATTAGGAAATACCCGAGGAACTTTCTGTTGCTTCGGAGTAGTAGAACAAATCTTACTGCAAACGCGTAAAATAGGTTCAAAATTAACTCTATTTGAACAGCGCGCGACTATTTCCGTACTTGCTATTGATAGAGATGAGACATATCGCACAATTTGATGTGTCACTTCTCTCGATTCCGAGAATGGAGCCCCAGGCGTGGCAATATAATAATATATTAATTTTTTTGCCAGTCCCAATGTGTTTGCTCAAAACTCAACTCCAAAAATGGAGAAAAAATTCAAATGGACCATAGAAGACATATCCATCTTAAAACCAGCTGACATAGATGAATCGACTATAAGTCAACACGTTCATCACACGGATCCACATATAGAATCGATGGTGCAGCAAACAATTGACAACTTTTTCAACGAAAAAGTGATAGTTCCTAGTCCCATGAACCTTGGGGCGCCACCAAACATAGTTCCTTTGATAAAATTACAAGACTGCAGTATCGTTCATGATGATGAACGTGTATCTCCTGAAGAAAATGCTGAATTGAAGACTAAAAATAAGCAGTACTCTGATGGTAAATATAAATTATAAAATCTAAGTTAGAGAAAATATGATGGTTATGATTTTTTTTAGCCTAAATTCTTCAATCAGTTTTCGTGTTATTGCAAATTGGACTCCACTGGTTAAAAGTCCTTACCTTTACGATCAGATTTCACTCCTTCGAAATCGGTCAAACTCTTACCAAATACAAGATGACGGCTGAACCATGCGTAACTTTTTTATTTGTGAATAATTTTTTAAAAACTAATTGCATTTTTTATATTGCTGTGTCTCAAATAAATAGTAATATAATAGTTTTATAGAGTAACTGTCGATTCCACAAAAAATTCACAAGATATAAAAAAGTATTAAAACAGACTTTGAAACCACCAGATCGATTGCTTCAAAATAGATAATGCAAAAAATTGTTAAAAAATGTTAATAAAATTAGAAATACAGATATAACACATTAAAAACATTTGGGACACAGAAACATTAGAAATGCAAATGATTGATAGCTTTGCAAAAAGCGCACTATGATTCAAACAAAATAAAATTAATTAAGAAAAAGTCGGTTCACAAAATAACAAGTTTCCCAAATAGTCCTGTTTTTTATGTCCGAGCCGACATAAGGTTTCAACTGCCGGAGTCCCATTTATATTAATACGAAAATTGCCTGTAAGCGATTAGTGTATTAAATCTGTAGTTATTTTATTTCAATATTTATACAGGTATCTGCCAAACAGTTCTATCCCTGCCACTTCAGTTGCCCAAAGAAGTGGAAGATGCTTTAAAGCCGTTTTTCACATATACCCAAGATCAGCAGCAGGCCGAAAGTTTTGGAAATGAAACGTCCCTGTACAAAAGATTGTTTGAATTTGACCACGACGATCATGATCATGACAACACAAAACTCGCTGAGAATCATGAAGATGATGATCCTCATGGATCGTATGTTTCGTCACCCGCCATTTCCACAGGTATCCCTTTTTCTCTTGTTTTTTACCGATGGTTTTTCGATTAGACTAGATACGAAACTTTCAACTTATATTTTTTTATTCTGGAATTTATTAGTTATTTTAAAATTTAAAAATTAGCAGAACCCGAAACTACTGAAATTAAGTAATTAATTTTTGAGCAGAAAAATACATAATACATACATATTTTTTAATTATTTTAGATTATTTTTAACATCACCCAACAAGGATGATAAATTTTTATCAATTAACAATCTAAACAATTGAATAACTTTTTGTAATGCATTTAAATATTAATCAAAATTAAGAAGACTCAGTTTATTTCAAATATAAAATTAAAATATTCCTAATATTTTGGTTTAATTTCTATAAGATTTTTCAAAATAAATAATAGTATCATTAACTCTCCCTCTATGTGGGTATTCTCAAATATATTTTTTGGTTGCTATCTGAATCTAGTTTCAGGTTTTACTTGTTTGCCACTTGTCAACTACAGCATATCGGTACTAGAGGGGGGAGAATCACCCAGACAAATTTAGTCAGTTTTATAGATTGCAGTACGATGACACATGACAGAGTAAAAACTCATTACGGACACTTATCATAGAAGATATTACATATTCTTTTTAAAAAATGTCACTTTCAAAAAATTCGGTTCGTTAGCTGCCGAGATAGAAACCTTTCTTTTTTGTCTAGGTGATCCTCCCCCCTCTCCCTCTGGAAATATGCTGTAATTGACAAGTGGTAAACAAGTAAAACCTCTGAAACTAAATTCAAATAGGAACAAAAAATATACGTGTCGAAAATTCCCACGCAGGGGGAGGGTTACCGTGAATTTAGCGTATTAATAAAAATTTTAAATATTAAAATAAAAAGTTCATAAACTTTTAGAATTGAATGGAATCCGTTTTAAACCAATCATTGTATTTTTTAACAGGTTATTCTCCAATCCAACTATCACCCTTCGTGGGCAAAGTAATGCCGAGCCCCTCGTCGGAGATACCCGAGTTAAATAAATGCCTTATATCACCCATTCCAAAGAAGTCGCCAGTCAGACTGTCAAGATCGGCTTGTAGACTGGACTTTTCAAGCAAAATGAGCGTTGATAACAGTTTAGTGATGGTTCCCGACGTTGACAATCAGGAGATGAGCGTGCTGTGCGTAAATGGTAGGTACAGTGACAGTTTGGAAGGTTTTTGGTGTATTCTCGCTCAGCCACCTTTGTTTTTCTTCCCACGTACTTTTAACTGTAAGTTTCTTGGTTGGTCTTTTATAAGACAGTAGTAATATATATCGCAGGAGCTCTAAAAAACTGGAAAGGTAAAGTACACGGCATAGGGATACAACTTAACGACCGATTTACCATATACACACTACAGTTTGCTGACGACCAAGTAATTGTAGCTAATGATAAAGAAGACATGGAGTATATGATGAGAAAGTTTACGGAAGAATACCAAAAGTAAAGGTTAACAGTCAACTTGGACAAGACACAGGAAACGAATCAAGTGAGTTAAAACTAGACAATGGACAAACAATATTGTAGTGTTTGCATATAAGTAAAACGACAAACACATGAATTCTTAATTTCCCGCGCCGTGACTAAGTGTTAGTGACGTAGGCAATATGGCCGCGCAGCTGACCAATGAGAAAGCAGCGTTGGAGTGACGTCACATGGCACGGCCTCTCGTTACGGAACCATTTTCAAGTATTTTATAGTAAGTCTGTTTTCATCCATGAATATTTGCGCAATAAAATTACGCGGCTTAAATAACATAAATATTTCAATGGCGACGAGGACCAAGTACGAGCGTAAATATTTTTTGAAGCCATTCTTTCTTTTATGATCTCATTTCTTATGTGATCTATTCTAGATATTCTCATTGATCTTCTTATTGCATCCATTTCGACACTTTCCATTTTTGTTTTGTATTTTTCTGTTACGCGACAAGTCTATTCCATACAACAGCGTGCTTTTGACCATTGTTTCATATATGTTAAATTTTACATTCTTTTTTATCTCTCTGCTCCAGAAAATACTGTTAAGACATCCAATAACTTTTTTTGCTTTTACTATTATTTTTTCCAATTCTTTACAGTCTGTTACTGTCTTATCAAATGTGACACCCAAGTATACATACTCATTGCATGGAGATATTGTTTGTCTATTTTCTAGTACTAACTCACTGGATTCGTTTCCAATACATAAGTACCGTGTCTTGTCCACGTTCACTGTTAATCCCCACTTTTGCTATTCTTCTGTTAACTTTCTCATCATATACTCCATGTCTTCTTTATCATTAGCCACAATTACTTGGTCGTCAGCAAACTGTAGTGTGTATATGATAAATCGGTCGTTAAGTTGTATTCCCATGCCGTGCACTTTACGTTTCCAGGTTTTTAGAGCTACTACGATATATATTTTAAAAAGAGTTGGAGAGACGACAACATCCCTGTCTTAAGCCTTTTGTTACCAGGAATTCTTTTGAAAGTCGATTTCCAATTTTAATTTTAGATTTTGACCCTTTGTATAGTTCTTTTATCACTTTTATGTATGTATGATTGATATTAGTTTGCTCTAACACTCCATAATTTTTCTACTGGAACGGTATCATATGCTTTTTGTAGGTCCACAAAGGTAACATGAGTCTCTATATTTCTGGCGCTCCTTTTCTCAATTACTTGTTTAAGACAAAAAACATTATCCCACCCACTTTGCTCTTCTTGTTCATGAAAATCATTCTCTATTAGATCTCTAAGAATCCTACCGTACAATCTACTTAGAGTACTGGTTACTGAAATTCCTCTGTAACTGTTACAATTCAGCTTGTTTCCTTTTTTATGTATTGAGGATATGAATGCAATTTTCCAATCATTAGGTACAGGATGTCCGTTTATGCATTGTTTGATAATATATGTGAGATTTTCGAGTAGTTTCTCTGATCCATATTTGAGCATTTCAGCATATATTCCCCCAGGTCCGCTAGCTTTTCCGGATTTAAGCTTTTTTATACTATTCTTTATCATTTCTTTTTCGATGATTACTTCCTCTCCATGTACTTCTGTCTCTCCTCGGAGAGGCTGTTAGATATTCGGGTCTCGTCTCCTGCAGCAGTCCCTTGTAGTGTTCTGTCCATTGTTCTGGTTTGATGATCTGGATGTTTACTTTTTCTTTTGTTGGGTTTTTTACTGTAGAAATGAATTTCCATACTTCAGAGCTCTGCCTACCTCCTACGTGTGTATTTATATCGTGGCATTTGCGCTCAAACATTTAATTTTTTTCTGTGCGTATCAAATTTCTTAGCTGTCTTCTGGTTTCCCTGTAGATTTCTAGGTCTCTTTGCTCCTTAGTACTGAGCCATTTCAAGTATGTACGTTTTTTCTCTTTGACCATTTCCTGTATTTTGTCCGTCCACCACATCTTCCTGTTATTTCTATTATCTTGGTACCCAACAGCTTCGATGCTTGCTTCCTTCAAGCTTTTTATTATATTTGTATATATCTCTTCAAATGAGTAATTTGTGTTTATTAATTTTTCATTCAATCGATTCTGATACAATCATTGAGTACTTTCGATTTCTAGACTTCTAAAGTTGTATTTTTGATTGTCTTCGATGCTTTCTAGGTTTTCATTTTCTCTTAATACTTTCGTCCTTATTTGTTTTTCTTAAAGGGAATAATATTTTTGCTTTTACCAGATGGTGGTCAGATCCACAGGTAACACCACGAAGTGCACGCACATCATACCACTTATATCACAAGGAAAAAGGTGCGAGGGAAAGACCCATAGCCTGCGCTTCTAGGACATACTCAGTTCATGAAAAAAACATGGCAACCTTGGACAAAGAAGCTTGTGGGATCATTTTTGGTTTAAAATACTTTGAACAGTATCTTTTAGGGGTGCAATTTACCATACGCACAGACCTCTGGTGGGTCTGTTTGGCGAAAACAAGGGTATACCCCAGAGAAAAAGAGATGGACTGCAAAGGTGGGCTTTATACATGTCAGGGTTTGACTACAAAATAGAATACATAAGAGGAAAAGAAAACTATTTTGCTGATTGCTAGTCAAGGTTACCAGACGCCTCAACAGATAAAAACATTGTTGTTGTAGAAGAGAATTACTTAAATTTTGCAGCAACCACCAGAAAATGGCCGGTGGATAACAAAAAAGTGGCAGAAGAGACAAAAAAAGACAGAATTCTAACCAAATAATAGATTACATCAACAGCGACTGGCTAAGCAAATGTACAATCGATAATGAATGATCATATTTTGCAAAATGGGATGAATTATACATCGAAAACAGTTGTGTAATGTGGGGTCATCGAATCTGCATACCAGAATCACTAAGACGTGATATGCTACATGAACTGCACAGCCCTAGTCATCTAGGACTGGTAAAAACTAAATCAACTGCAAGAGCCTACATGTGGTGGCCTGGTATTGACAGTGACATAGAAATTAAAATCAAACGTTGTTTACCATGTTTAAAAAACAAAGATGACCCCCCCAAAATCCATACAATATATACATCCATGGCCAGCTGCCAAAGAAGTTTTTGAGAGAGTACACATCGACCTTTTGGAATTAGAAAAAGGAAAGAATTTCCTCATAATTACTGATGCGTACAGCAAGTGGCCTGAAGTACACTTTGTAAAATCAACAACAAGCAAAGAAACAGAATTTGCCTTGAGAAAGACATTCGCAACGTTTGGATTGCCTGTTTCAGTCTGCAGTGACAACGGAGTTCAGTTCGTTTCAGAGAGCACAACATATATTTTTTTAAAGAATGGCATTAAACACATAACTATTCCAACATACAATAGTCAGAGCAACGGACAAGCTGAGAACTCAGTGAAAACTTTTAAGAAAAAATGTACACAGCTTTGATGGACCCAATAAACCTAGGAGTACCTTTAGATGTACTAATATCAAGATTTTTACTGTCATATAGAATCACTATACATTGCACCACCCAGGCAACGCCTGCAGAATTAATGTTTGGAAGGAAATTGCGAATAATATTAGAACTTCTAAGACACCAGCCAGAAAAATCTGAAATGACTAATTTAAGAGAAAAAGTACAAACTGAGGTAGCTAGGGTAAAAGAAAAACACTAAGGAAAGGAGAAAATGCAATTTTAACGAGAGAGATGAGGTGTCGTTCGGGACTATAGAACTGTCAACAAAAAAAGTGGATAGCAGCAATTATAATAGAGTGGGCAAAGGAGTGTATTTATGCCGTTTGCCTGCAGGACAATTGTGGAAAAGACACTTGAACCCGATAAATAAGAGGTTTACAGAAATCTCTGTCACCAAAAACTCAAAAACATGAGTATGTCACAAATGAGCACACCGGACACAGGCACACTCCCGTGTATAAAGTTGGACGCACCCTGGAGACAGGAAGACAATGTAGAGATAGGTTCAGAACATTAGAAGCCCAATATCAGAGTTGCTAGGATTTGAAAGCCCAGTATCGGAGTTCCTAGGTTTTAATTATAGCTCAGAAGAGTCCAGAAGGTCAGAGGTGGCCGGGAATAGGAGCTACGGTGAAGAGCAAGAAGAAGACCAGGTGAGTCAGCAAGATGAAACCAGTTTTGAAAACCCAGACAACTCAAGGATAGAAGAAATTACTTTCACCACTTCAAACGCAAATCTGGAGGAACCCAGCACATCCTTCTCGAATAACAAGAAGAATACAAAACAAAGCAGATACAAACCCTAAAATTGGGGTAAACACGAAAAAGGCTTCTACAGCTTTGGTTTGCAAGGACTTATCAGTCCAGGTAAAAGGACAGGCTAAGACTCACAAGAGCCAAAGTAGTTGCATATAAGTGAAACGACAAACACACGAATTTAAATTTCCCGCGCCGTGACAAAGTGTTAGTGACCTAGGCAATATGGCCGCGCGGCTGACCAATCAGAAAGCAGCGTTGGAGTGACGTCACGTGGGACGGCCTCTCTATACGGAACCATTTTCAAGTATACACATATTTTATAGTAAGTCTGTTTTCATCCATAAATATTTGCGCAATCATAAATAATTACGCGGCTTAACTAACATAAATATTTCAAATATCTCCATGCAATAAGTATGTATACTTGGGTGTCACATTTGATAAGACACGAACAGACTGTAAAGAACTGAGAAAACAGTAACAGTATTTTATGGAGCACAGAGATAAAAAAGAATGTAAAATTTAACATATGAAACACCGGTGAAAAGCACGCTGCTGTATGAAATAGAGACCTGTCGCGTAACAGAAAAATACAAAACAAAAATGGAAAGTGGATGCAATAAGAAGATCAATGAGAATATCTAGAACAGATTATATAGGAAGTGAGATCATACAAGAAAGAATGGAAATCGAGGGAAGCATAACGGATGACATCACTAAAAGACAACTGATATGGTACGGCCATGTACAACGGATGAACGATGAAAGGTTACCCAAGCGGGTCCTACAATGGCAACCAATAGGGCGCAGAAAAAGAGGGCGTCCTAAACTGGAATGGCAACAGTCAAGATCAATGAGTCAAGAAAACCTGCCAGACGATGATTGTCAGGATCGAAGGAGGTGGCGAATAGGCGTCGGACAACGTAAAAATTCGTTCTAAACCGACAAAGTAGTAGTAGTAACCTCTTTATAAATTATCATTTTTCTTGTGTAGTACAATGTGTACAAATGTGAACAACTAGAGCTCAAACCCAGCACAGGTATTAATCGTACCAAGTACATATCTTGAGCTCCTTCAGCGTTCTTATGGCACACATAGCTTTATTTTGCCGAGCCGGACAACTTTCTCCTCTGCGAAAAAAATATTTCGAGCGACAGACTGACTACACCAAGTATGCGCTTTTTGGGACAATGTTGGAATTTACTTTCAAACTCATTTCTAAGCCACAGACAAAAAATAGTCGGTTACTAATTCTCTGTTACGTTTTTATCTCGTAAATTACAACATAAAAAAAGTAACAGTCTAGAGTTAGTAACCTGCCATTTTTTTTAGTGGCTTAAAAAATGTGTTTGAATTGGCAACATTGTCGCTAAAATCGACATCGATCAATCACTGTTAAAAATCGCTTTCAAGAATTTTCACAAAAAAAAAGTTGGGCGTCTCGGCACAATAAAGCTATTTACGAAAATTCAGCCTGTTATTTATCACTTAAAAAATAGACCATATTAAAATTAACTGGCAGTATAACTCAAGAATTATCAAAATTAATTGAGATAGAAAAAAACTCTTAACAAATAAATCAAATAATTGGTAAACATTTGACACATATAGTTACGTAGGTATGACAACAAACACACGGCATTTATTTTATATCCAACTAAATTAAACAGCGTTTTTTAATACATTCACATTTTTCATCGCCCAAAGATAGGCTTGTTATACACGGTTGAAAAGCTCTTTTTATACTCGGCGGCTATAAGAAATAACAACGGTTACAAAAAACTAGGACTAGAAAAAATCCGTTAACGTCGTTCGAATGGCCGTAGTTCTTATATAAATACTACCAAATTCTATAAAATTTGTTAACAAGATGGCCGAGATATTTCAATTTTTCGAAAAATACCACTTGATATTTTAAATACCCCTGTAGATATTTCTCATTTCGATACAGCATCTGATTGGGCTTGTAGTAGCGCAATTTTTTTTTCATTTAACTAAAATTGCATCTCTTACCGTTTCCGAAATATCATGGGCTTTTATCTTTTTAATAGTAATAAATAAATAAACGGCTATTATCAATTAATACATTAAACTTTGTAGATGAAAGCCTTTCCTCGCCAAGACCAACTGAAATATCTACAAACAAATCTGAGAACTGGAGTATGGAATATCACCACGTCTCCCTTTTAACGAACGACAGTGACTCAGAAAAAATGGACGTCTCAAACTCGAATACGCCCCAATCGAAAATTTTCACTAGTCAACGTAAGCGTCTAAGTGATAGCTTTCAATTAGAAGAAACAAACGAAGAATTCCTTTCGCAAAATAAGGAAAACATTACGCTATCGGGTGAGGTAACTTTGCAAGGTAGAAATAAGATATTTCGAAATGACGACAACACTGACTTGGGGTACCAAACGCAGAGCCACATTGGCGATGAAAGTAATTTTGGTTTGCATGTTTTTGCGTCAACTCCTAGCAAGAGAAAGAGTTATGTAGATCAAAAATTAGTTTAGTCTTTTTTCATTTCGAAGGTTTACGGTTATTTCATTTATGAACAGAATCAGATGATTTTCTGATAAACGGCTACGTAACGATTTTCAATTAGAAGAAACGAACGAGGAATTCATTTCGCAAAACAAGGAGAATATTACGCCATCGGGTGAAATTAGTTTGCAAAGTAGAAATAAAATATTTGGAAATTACGACAACATCTACTTCGGGTACCAAACTCAAAGCCATATTGGCAACAAAAGTAAATTTAGTACGAATGTTTTTGTGTCAACGCCTAGCAAGAGAAATAATTATCTAGATTAAAGATTAGTTTAGGTTTTTTTAATATCGATGGTGTACGGTCCTTCATTTAAGGGCAGAATCAGATTTTTTTAATTTTGTAATTTCTTTGTGCAACAAAAAACCAGTCAATGAAACTGACTTCTGTCTTTTCACTGTTGTGTAGAACAAAATATATGAAAATGACGACAACACAGAGTTAAGATGTGAAACAGAAAGCGATATTGAGATGCATGTTTTTGGTGGCAATATCCAATAAGCTAAATGTGCGAGACGTTTGGTTTTTTTGGCAGTTACGTGATTACATATTCACATTATTTCAAATGGAGAAATGTCTGAAACAAAGGCGGTTCTTTCTTTAAAAAATTAACTACACGGTGTCCCAAATGTCCAAGTCCACCCAAATATCTTCTGAATTATTAAAAATAGTTTCATAATTGGCAGTGATCGATAGTATCAAGAGATCTATTTTATGAAGTGGTGAGTGTGACGCCTCTCCACAAAATAGACCTTTTAATGTTATCGATCACTGTCAAATTGATTCAGAAGATATTTGGGTGGACTCGGACTTGGGACACCTTATATATTACACTAACCCCCTGATCCAGGCGACTGTCTAAGTGAAAGCTAGAAATACACATTTTAATTGTATGTTAAGCAGTATCTAAACAAAATGAATAAATTAATTTATTCAAGTAAAATAAAACAAAGGCAGCGTGTGAAAATTGCGAAAATAAAGTTAAAGAATGCCAGGACTATTTCTTTCAACTTTAAAATGAACCTAAAAATATTTTATTTCACAACATTTATTTTTTTTACAAATAGTGCTTGTCCTTCATAAAGTTTTCAAATTCGTTAATATCTTGTAGCTCCATATTAACTACCTCTGAACCTGATTTGGTATCAGCAAGTCTTGCCAACGGCTGTCAGTCCCAAGGTGTTATTATTAGAAATTGCTCTATAACAAAATGAATAAATAATACGAATTGGTGAAAGATTTCTATAGTGAAATTATTGTATTATCCTTAATGTCTTGTAGCTCTATATTAACTACCTCTAAACCTATTTTGGTATCAGCAAGTCTTGCCAACTGCTGTCAGTCCCAAAGTCTTATTAGAAATTGCTTTTTATTGCTTTATAACAAAATGAATGAATAACACGAATCGGTCAAACATTTCTAAAGTGAAACTATTTTATTAGACATAAGTTATTTATTTATTTACGGGATAACCCCATTAAAGATAATTATACAGTTAACAAAGGTAGGCAAAATTATACATATTATCACTGACCTTAGAGGAGTAGCTGGTAGAAAAAAAATATTGAAATCTAAATTCATATTTGTAAAAAAAATAGAACAGAAAAATAAAATATTATTAACAAACTGTTTAAGTGATACCATATGAATAAGACTTAGTAGCTTAAAGGAAGAAATTAATGAAAAAAAAATAAATTTAAACAAAAACTAACCATTCACCAAACCTAAAACTAATTCATAAAATAAATAGTACATAAGTAGTACATCATGGTATACAGTAATAAGCATAATATTTAAAATTATAGGAATTATTAAAGCTTAGGTAGGTTAGAGTCCCTGTATGTTGACATATTTATGTCAACATACAGGGACTCTAAGGTAGGTATGCTTCATTCAGTTAAAATTCAATTTTGCGGGGTTGCCGGCTAGTTTTAAGATATAGCAGATGTGAATCAGGGTAAATTTCCCTAGCAATTAAAAAAAACCAACAACATTAACGGATTTAAATGTTTAGTGCAAAGCTTCGTTTTTGCTTCCAAATAAAACATGTATATATTCACCATAGTTAAAAAATTGAAAAAAAAGGAATGATTTTTCAGAAAAAAAAAATATGTGGAAAATCAAAAAAAAGACCAAAGGCCAAGTCGTTACACATGGCATAAGGTAGAACGAGCTTTCCTAATGATGACCAATTTATCATCTTGCTCAAACTTGCACTTTCTAAAATTTTACAGTTTATATATTACCAATACATTTCTATAAAAGACTTTCTATCAAATCTAGCCAATCCCACCTTATACCAGTTTACCTACAAACATGAAAATTGAGGGACATTTCGGATTTGTATTTCTATATTATACTAAGAGATTTTTTAAATATTTTAATCCTAAGGGAGTAAATAGGGGTTAACATTTTAAAAACAAACTCTGTATTTAAATAAAAACGAAAAGAAAGAAAATTTGTAGAAAAATCTACCAACAAACTAAACCAACACCTGTGTTAGCGATTTGTTAAATTTTCACTGCGTTTTAAGAGGTGTTTCTTTTTTGAAAATCGCACAAACAACCCAAAATTACTCAAAGAAAGAAGTGCTGGTATTTGGCTTTTCTTTAAAATTTCATCGTTTTAAAAATGTATTTAATGAAATAAGTGGTGACCGAAAACAAACATAGATATAGAGGGCTATAAATATAAATAGATAAATTGTAAACTAGTGGAGTAAAAGGGTTAAAATTTCTAGTATTTATTCTACTTAGAACTAATGCCAGTAAGAAATCAAAATCAATATTTAAAAGTTTGTGTAATTTTTGAGATTTGTTCAATGGCATTTTGACAGAAAAATGCAAGAAACGTATAATTTCGAATTACTATTGTCATAATTTTTTAAGCAGCCAATTTATAACACAAGTTTTGTTTTTTTCTTTGTACAGTACTAGTAACTAGTAAAGTAAGCTTTTATGAAAAATTGTGTAGGGAGCTTATTTGAAGCCAATAAAATTGTCGTCAAAACAAGGTGGATGTATTTGGTCAAATACCAGCACTTCTGGAGCCGTATTCTTCAAAGTTTATGAAGGGAGTGATTCCGGGAACGTTCCCGGGAAATCACTCACTTTTTCTCCCGGGAATGAACGCTTAAAGCTGTTTGTGGTCTTTAGGCTCAGATAAACGTTTTTCTATAGTGTCAAATTAATAAACACGCGGCTTTTCGCACTTCTCAGAAGTAATATAATGTGTTGTATAGGTACTCATTTATATTAGACACCTCAGTATAGCAATTTAGATTCAATGCATATACATATATTTTAATAGGGCTTTACTTCAAAACTCTATTTTTAATTTTGGCAAAAAAACCAATCACTTTGATAATATAAAGAAAAACAAAAAAGTGAGGTTAGAAACTTTCCCGGGAACTCGTTTTCTCCCGGTGAACTTGAATTCACGGGAGCGTTCTTTCGAGAATAGAGCATTCTCACCTTTTTACAGTGAGGATTACTCCCATTCTCCTCCCAAAAATTCAAGAATAAGTATCCTGTAAAAATGATTCTTTAAATTCTGAATAAAAAGCATCTTCATTTCTTAACAGAATTGCAAAGTGGAGACCTCATTTCGAAGACAATTTGATTATCTTCCAAACATGTCGCAACTTGTTTGTCGTAAAAATGTTGGTTTCTGCGATAAAAGAAAAAAAAACAAATGCCGCACTTCCTATTTTACAATACAAGATTTTTAAAGTTAAAATAGGGTGCAGTATTGGCATTTTGGTAAAACAAACTTTTTTGGGTCGTCCTATATGTGATATAAAATGATTAAAGCATCTCATTTTTCATAACTGCGGTTGATACAGTATTATCGTCATCATCATCATCAATTTTGGATTAAAACTAATTAGCAAAAAACCTGCTCAAGCGCTCCCTTAAGCTCGTTCCACTGTGCGCCGGCGGCTTTTTTTTAGTCCGATTTTAATTTGTACGACGGCCTTTTTGTAAAATATGGCAAGACTAAAGGCACTGCTAAAAGTCAATCATAATGTATACTTCTAGCTTGCATTAAGGCCATGGGTATTTACACTGGTGCAGGTTGTATTAAAAAAAAACAATTCTTTAAATACATACATAATCATAATATGCTGATAGGGAATACTTAAGATGTTTTTTAGATTTTAAATAATGAGACTGTCTGTTAGTGCCATGTTTGCACCTCAAAATTATTGTAATATATACACGGTATCATAACTCACTCGATTCACATAAAATCAACCAAACAGTTTTTCTTTACCTTCTCCGATGTTGATGATAGTTTTTGACTAATTATATGTTTTGTTGATTATTAAAGGTAAAAAAATAACCTAATTTAAGTACTGCAGGAATTTAAGAAGGAAACACCTTAATGGAATTTTTAATTTCAGTTTTAACTTAATACTTCTGGTACATACAAAGAACACTATGGTAAAAAGCTTAAAATATGTATAACAAACAAATTATTAATAAAACTTTTTCATGCTTAATTAGTGGTAGACCATATAATACTAAAAATTACGAGGCGGCTTGTTTGTAGTTCCATAATAAAATCATAAGTACTGCTGGGAAAGTCATGTAACTTTTATTTGTAATGTTTCAAGTGCATTATTATTAAAACAATACTGAAAATGCGTGATTTTTTTACGTTTCTGGGTTAAAAGCTCTGCTAGATTCTCGCATTTAAAGAAAGAGAACGATTAACCGAACAGCTAATAATTGGCTTAATTGTTTTCAAGAAATTTAACTTAAACTAAGATCGGAGAGGGTGATTAATAAAATTTCAGTTGATTTCATAAGGAATCGCCGATTATCAGCTAGTAGTTCATAAGGAATCGCCGATTATCAGCTAGTAGATCTCAAAAATTGAGAAAGTACTGACCATTTTTTTTTGTAAAAAAGTAAGGCATGGGCTTACATTTACATATATTCATTAAATATGTATATTGTGATAAATTTTATTATTTTAATCAAAGATATTAATTTAGAACAAATTTATCAATTTTGATTTTATTAATTTAAAAGGCTGGTTTTATATGGAAAAAATACAAAAACATATTTATGGTCAAGAAAGAGATAGTTAGTGTTAAACATTAAATTTAATTAAAATTGGCTCTTTTAGTTGCTCCTAATCGTCCTCCATAAACAAATCTATATTTCTATATAAATCCAGCTTTATCTATTGTCAAAAGGGTCAAAGATATTTTATTTTATAACTATAATTATTAATTTTTATACAATTATCTTATTTCAATTTATAGGCTTAAGCGTTTTTTCTCGGTTTAAGATTTGGATAGTAATTAATTATGTTTGCTATTGTATAAAAAATCTGGTGCAATTTTAGAGAAATAAAGACTTGTATTTCATTTAATTTTTTCATTCAATTTCCTGCTATTGTTGTTAACCCAAATAGCATTTATATCAGAAAGGGAAAATATATAATGCCCTCGAGCAATTCCGCCTATTAGCATAGTCTAGGTTTTAGCGTGGTTATAGGTTCTAGCTGAATTAAAATCCCTTGTTTTGCCTAATGTTTGAGCTTGAGCGGAACAGTATATTGTTTGAGCTTGTGGCGGGAATTTGCGAATAAGTCTGTTAAGAGTTTACGCTTACACAAATAAACTATAATTTCCTTGTTTTTTACAAGTCATTCGATTAAAACATTGTATCAATTGTCTTAGACGTAGTGGATATTAATTTACTTATCTTGGAGATCATTTAATTGTGTAGGCATCCCACCTATATTTTTTAATATTTATCGTAGAAAGAGCTAATAAAAAGTATTAGTAAGTAAGTTTCTTCCTTGTTATGACAATTTTTATTTGGCCACCCTGTCTATAAGGAATTTGAATCCCTAGTCATCGTTACAAAGGACAAAAAAATCTTAAAAGATCTTAAAGAAAAATGTTATAACAGTCCAATGTCAAAAACGGAATTATTAATAACCGAACATAATCAAAAACGTGATTTATCAAAACAAGACAAGAGCAAAATCGAAGTTTATCATAAAGTCCTCCGTCATAACGGAATAAGTTACTAATTAGAATCGAAGTTTTGTATTACGTCTTTTATCAAACCGGACAAACTCATAAAAATAGGCCGGGCCTAGCTTGAGTGTCGTTCACCTAAGAAAGAACATTTTTAATATTGCTAGGCAACTGAACCGTCCTTCATAGCCCATTTTTAGCGGATTTGGTATTGTTATGCAGTATTCTACACACCCTTTTGTTCGTTACGCTATCGTGTCAAAGTCAAAAGTAAAAGCAGACACCTAAAATGAAATTTGGTGCTTATGTCTTACTTAAAAAGCAGATTCGAATCCCCTTGTTTCAATTGCGCATGTACAACTATCTCTTTTATTTTAATGTATACAGGTTCCGTCTCTCTCGATCTCATAAAAATCGCTATCGGCAAATTTAAATAGTGAATAAATTATATTGTTATTTTTTAACTCAAAAATAAATAAAAATATAAAAAAATCAATTATTTTCTTTAAATTAGCTCCCTTGTCCTTCTTTTGGGAGGTCGAAATCCGTGTTCGCCTAACCTCTTGGTCAATTAATCGCGAACGAATCCTAACCTGGGTCCAACACGCCCCTGACATTTTTTTAAGGATGTTGGTACAAACACACCACTTCAGCGAAATGACAAGAAAAGAAGTGATAAAAATACCGGTCAAAAAAATCGAGTTATTGGTCCAATCTTACCTCCAGTCAGCTTCCTCGTTGATCCAAGTCACAGCCAGATGGTAGCTTCCATCGGGCACCAAAACACTCAATTTTATCGGTAAAAGTTCGATGGAAAAATAGGTTTTTGAAACGCCGAATTTCTTGGCACACGTTTCTTTGGATTGACTTTTTAGCAGTGTCGACAACTGTCGACCACGGTTATTGTGTAAAACACAATAACCTTGGTTTTTACGTAGATGGCGCGCGGGTTAGAGGAGATGTTTGCAATAACAAATACGCGCCAATTTAAATTTGAAACGTTTAGAATACTTAAGCTAGGTTTTGAAAATAGAAATATAAAAGAAAAACTTCTAGTAATAGGAAATCTAGAAAGTAGACTTTGAAATTGAAAAAGAAAAATAAAATAAAATAATTTTTATTTACAAAAGGTGTGTCCGGAACATGCCGTCCACCAAATGTTTAGAAAAAACATTTCTTTAATTTTCGGAGGGTAAAGGACACAACTTTACCAAGGGTCGTTTCATAAGCCCATTTTTAGTTTTAAGCGTTACTACCCTTGTCACACCATCAGTGCCCGGATGATTTTTTTCAATGCGCCCTAAGGACCATTGCATTGGAGGTGCATTATCGTCTTTTATCATTACTAGATTGCCTGGCTTATAGTCTATGGACAAATCAAGTTTCGTGTGCAAGTCGTGCCAACTTTCTGCCGATAAGCTAACTTTGTTAAGGGCATCCCATATATCAGGTTTTGACTTGTTGTCTTCTGTTTTTGAAAGATATGGCGGATTCAAAACGGCGGAAAAGCGTATCTTTAAAAAAATTGTAACTTTTTTATTTGTTATCCGATTTTCATGGAATAAAGTTTAAAATACTTGCTTGCTAAGGACCATTGCATTGGAGGTGCATTATCGTCTTTTATCATTACTAGATTGCCTGGCTTATAGTCTATGGACAAATCAAGTTTCGTGTGCAAGTCGTGCCAACTTTCTGCCGATAAGCTAACTTTGTTAAGGGCATCCCATATATCAGGTTTTGACTTGTTGTCTTCTGTTTTTGAAAGATATGGCGGATTCAAAACGGCGGAAAAGCGTATCTTTAAAAAAATTGTAACTTTTTTATTTGTTATCCGATTTTCATGGAATAAAGTTTAAAATACTTGCTTTGTAATGTCTTTAAAAATGTTTTAGTCAGAAAATATGTATTTTTTTGTATTTGTCAAAAAAACAAAAAAAAATTAAAAAAAAGGTAATTTTTTTTTATTTTTTCTATTTTATTTATAAAACTATTGGAGCTAGAAAAAAAATATATAAAAAAGATAGCTGATTTGATTCTTTATTTAAATATGATTCAAGTGTTCCAATGCGTTAATTAGTTTTTAAGTTATTTCCAAATAACTGGAAAAAAATAGGGGTCTTTGGGGTATGTTTAAAAGTTATGCTTTTAATGAAAACCATAAGAACTTTTTGAAAGTAACTTAAATTTGTTTAACATACCTAGCAGATCAGGTTTTGACTTATTGTCATTGTGATAATCGCGCCTTTTTTTAAATATGGCGGATTCAATATGGCGGAAAAGCATATTTAAAGACAAATTGTATCTTTTTAATTTTTTATCCGATTTTAATACAACAAAGTTTAAATTACTTGATTTGAAATGTATTAAAAAAATACTTGTAAAAATGTATTTTTTTTAATATTCGAAAAAAAATCGGGTGAAACATGTGACAAAAATTATTTTATTTATTTTATTTTTTATATGACCCCCATATACGAACGTCGCTGAAGGGTTTGTCATTAATTAAACCCCACTGACACATTTGCACAGAAAACTAACAGCTGACCTCTCAAAATTGACATATCAAAGCCAAATTTAATAATACAGCCGCTAACTTCCATTTAATAAATACCGACACTAATAAATCCGGTTTTTAAATACACAAAGGCCGAATTTTGAAGCAGTTGTCACTATAGGGTCGATTTTAAAATTAGGTCAGGTTTTATTCCAATAAGTCCCTATTGTTAAAAGGAAAATTTTATTTCGTACAATAAAGTATAAAACACTTTTTGTCAATTAAGCTTAGTTTCTGAGAAATTTGGAAAAAACTTGTAGCATAATTAATTTGTTTGGTGATTTGTAAAAATTGATTTAAGTTGCACAGGCCTGTCAAGTTTTAATCTCAAGATAAATCTTCCACTATTATACACGTTTAAAAGGAAATTTTATTGTCTGCAATCGACTATGGGTCACAATTTTTGATAGAGAGCTTGGTTTTTAAGATAATCGGGTAAAACCTATGTGGTTTCTTTAATTTTTTTATATTTTCTTAATAAACGGACGCCGCTGGAGAGTTTGTCATTAGTCTGACCCCACTGACTAATACATTGTTAAAAAGGAAATTTTATTTTCTACAATAAACGGCAAAATATTTTTTTTTTCCAAAAAGCTTAATTTTTGAGAAAATTGGAAAAAATTGATAAATTTAGTGATTTTTCAAAATTGATTTTATTTACGGACGCCCCTAAATTGCTATATATAAAACTACCATTGCCTTATTATACATCATTTAAAAGGCAATTTTATTGTCTATAACAAAGTGTGTATTATATTTTTTGATATAGAGCTCGGTTTTTGAGAAAATCGGGTAAAACCTTTAATAAACGTGTTTCTTTTTTAAATTTATTTACACTACCTCAATAAACGGACGCCGCTGGAGAGTTTGTCATTAGTCGTACCCCACTGACTTATACATTGTTGAAAAGGAAATTTTATGGCCTACAATAAAGATTACTACGTATTTTTCCGTAAACTTATTTTAAGAAAATTTGAAAAAAATCTAAAAATTTCAGGATTTGGGGATTCCGGGGGGTTTTGGGGGATTTTGTACCTAAAATTTAAAAAACTAATATAATTTTATTTTTAAATTAGATTTTACTCATTTTTGATTTCTATGTCATTGTGTCTTTAGGGCGTCAACTTAGTTACATTTTTAGAAATTCGAACACGACTATATACGAATAACGGATAAAAAAATTGGACCAAAAACTTGCCCGGCAACATCCAAATCGTTAGTCTGTGATCTATTCTCAGCTAGGATCCATTGTCCAACTGCGGTCCTCATATTTTGCATACTCAACTACCTCTAGCACCTGCACTATATTGTAAAAACTTTCGTCGATTGATATTCACTTTCAAAAATAACAATAACAACGTTGTTTGATAATATCCATCAAACAACGGTAACAATAATAAACCTGTTTTACTAGACGCCTCAGCTACGTAAGACCGCGCGCCGCCTTATAGGCGTCCGCGTACGGTAATACACTTTCGGTAGTCCTTTTGGTTATTGACGACAACAAATATAAAATATACATCTTGAGGGTGCAAACGTAAGTTGGGTTGAGTTTAGGTTGGCTGGTTCACCACTCATTCGAGAAATACCCAAATTTTTGAGATAACAAATTAAAAAACGTAATTGTAAAGTTCATTGAAAGGAAATCAGAAAAAACGATGCATATAAAATATCTAAAGTGCACCTACCTTGATTTTCATCTAGTTGCAGTCGTTTTGGTCGGTTGGAAGATAGGAAAAACGGGAAAATTGTAGCACTCACGGCGTTTCTTGTGCTTCTTGTCGGTTTCCCGATTGCGACTCGTCGCGCGTGTCTCGGTGCGGGGATAAGTCATATGCATATACCCCGCGAAATTAGAAATTAAAAATAATATTAAAATATAAAGGTAGCCAAAAGCTGGCAAATAATTCTCGCACCGGTTTTTACTGTCACGACGCGAGTAAGCCCATCAGCACCTGGATGTAGCGCTACAACACGTCCGAGCGACCACTGCATAGGTGGTTTTTGCTCGTTCTTAATAACGACTAAAGTGTTGACTTTTATGTCATTGCATTTCTCAGTCCACTTAACACGTTGTTGAAGTGTGTTTAAATATTCTAAACGCCACTTTTTCCAAAAGTCTTTGGACAAGCTGCCAGCGAGTCAAAGTGTTAAGCTTGAGGTCGGAAAAATCAGGTTCTGGTATAGAATTTAAAGGCTCCAATGTTAGAAAATGACCTGGTGTCAGCGGAATGAGGTCATTTGGATCTAGACTTTGAGCATAGAGAGGTCTACTATTGAGTAAAGCCTCAACTTGAAACACAAGAAGGTAGTAAATTCCTCATATGTAAGGCGCTGCTCGCCTACAACACGTTTAAGGTGAGCCTTGGTGGATTTTACTCCAGCCTCGGCTAAACCGTTTAAGTGAGGACTTCCAGGGCTAGAAAAGTGCCACGAAATGCTTAAGCTTTCACATGCTTCCTTTGAGTAGGTTTGAAGTAACCTATCTGCACCGACAAAGGCGGTACCGTTATCAGAATAAACGTGTGATATCCTTCCACGTCTGGAGACAAACCTTTTAAAGGCCGCAAGAAACGTATCTGTTGAAATATCGGAAGTTAATTCTAAATGCACTGCTTTGGTTGCAGCACAAACGCAAACAAGAATATAGCCTTTATAAAGTCTTGACATTAAGATATCAAACGGTCCGCAATAGTCCATGGGAAAATGGTTTTAACTGGGAAATCCTTCGAGGAGGTAAATCTCCCATAAATTGCACAGCTGGTTTGGGATGAAGTCTGAAGCATAAGATACAATGAGAAACTACCTTTTCAATAGCGTATCGAGCAGACAGCACCCAAAATTGCTGCCTGTTACTGCAATTTTCTTTAGTTTTATTTTATTTATAATTTATCTATTTCGCCTCAAATAATCAGCCATACAAATTCAAATTGTGGCACCTTACGCCGTCGAAACAACCCGGGTGCTAAGGACATGCGCAAACGACGCATGAAAGGAGACATTCTGTCAAGCGAAAAAACACGTGAACTCGTGAAAAATCATTCTCTTCTTTCGAAGACTAATTTTCTTTCGAAAATTAACTATTAAACATAAAAACCTTACTTATTAAGTGCTACCCTCCTCAATACAAAGACTGAACGTGAGACTACTTTAAGAGCGGGCCCGCAAGCAGAGAAATAGCCATCAAAAGGTAGGTGCCATTTTTTCTATTGCTTTTGTATGGTTGCGCGATCAAGAAATTACACCTAAAGAAAGTTACAGTCCGCTATGAATTGAAGAAGAAAATCTATTCACCCTATCCATTACATTTTATGGACCTCCGAGCCGCATCTAGGCTATGAAAAAGCGTTTTTAAAAAT
Source organism: Aspidapion aeneum (assembly GCA_963576565.1). Lineage (NCBI taxonomy): Eukaryota > Metazoa > Arthropoda > Insecta > Coleoptera > Brentidae > Aspidapion > Aspidapion aeneum. The sequence continues at coordinate 68,003,737 of OY755042.1, read as the reverse complement.
ATTCTAATTTTTCTTGAACGCCATATTGGGCTTCATTCTTATCAAACGGAGCACAGTTTAGTTGTAGGTAATCGAGTTTCCTTGATACCTACGTATGTGTGCGTGTGTGTGTGGCCTTCTAAATTTAAAATAAAAACTTCACGATCAGTCTTGTTTACTACCTACTATCGATAAATTTAATGCATTTATTTATTCGGAAATTTTGTGTTTTCAAAATTTGATTTAATGCAAAAATAAAATACAAATCTATCAAATATCGCCTTTTGGTTTCGCGTTTCCGCGATTTTAAACATATTTAGTGCGCTAAAGTGCAAAAGTGTTTAAATAAATCAAAATCCAAGTAACCAAATACAAAAACTCAAAAACTGTTTTAAAATAGATACCGTTGTTTCAATAATTTAAAATCCAAGTCAATAAAAAAAAATACTTACCAATCAAAATGGGGGATGCAGAACTAAAAACATTTACTAGAAAAAGAAAAATCGCTTTGACTAGGATCACTGAAATCTATACTTTGGCGGTAAAAGCCAAGGATGATGAAGCCGAGCGCCCTATCTTTCAAATTGCTTTTGAAACTTTGGAAGATCAATATTTTGAGTTTAAACATCTCCATAACGAATTGATTGGGTTGCTGACCGACAATAAAGATTTCGATACGGAAGATACAATTCGAAAAAATTGTGACACTTTTTATTTTCAAGCAAAAGCAATAGGTTGTAAGTTATTTCCAATTCCAGGCACTTCTAGGCCGCAGTCCTCTGCGCCTACTCCCACCAGTCATAGTTTTGAAAATTTTAAACCTTCAATTCCGGTTTTTACGGGCTCAATGCTAAAATGGCCGACTTTTCTAGATCTTTTTTCAAGCATAACAGACAAAAATCCTGCACTATCGAATGCCTTAAAATTTCGGTATTTAATTACTTTATTGCAGCGCCTTTTAGCTACGTCATATTGGAATTCCATTGTGCATGTTTCCTCCATGAAATCAAATCAGAGCTCTAAAGATCTTAGAAATATTTTGGACACGTTTACTGAAACTCTAGAGGCCCTGAATGCCTTAGAGTTTAATACAAAAGATTGGCAGTTTCCGTTGTTTAATTTATTGCTGGGAAAAATAGACACTCCGACTAGATCAGCCTTTGAGGTTTGCCATACTGAAAAGGAAATTCCTAGTTACACCGATCTATATGAGTTTTTAGAAAAACAGTGCCAAGCACTAGAATCGGTTCAGTATTTTCAGCCTTCAGTATCAAATATGGAAAAAAAATCTAAAAGTTTTGGATCTGGTAACTACAATAGTTCAAAACCAAATTCATATAATAACAATAATTTCAAAAACTCCTTTATGACAGGCATACCACAAAAACAACAAATTTTACCAAACTTTAATATTCATAATCAAAGCAACTTTCAAACAAAAATATCAAAACAATGCAAGTTATGTAACCTTTCGGTACATCCTTTTTCTCAATGCCAAGTTTTTTTACAAAAAACTCCAGCTGATCGTCTCGCTTTCGTGAGACAAAATAATATATGTGGCAACTGTTTAAGATCAAATCATTTTCTTTTAAAAGATTGCTTATCGCCTTTTAATTGCAAATCCTGCGGGTTACGTCACCATAGTTTATTATGTGACGTCACAACTCGATTTAACCCAGCCCAACCTAACATGCAAAGTTCTTCATTTATTTCAAACATTCAGTCACCAACGCAGAATCAACAATCAAATTATAGTTTATATCCTAATAATATAGATTCAAATCAAATACCTTTCTATGATAAAAATATTCAGCAGAATATTAACCCAACCTTAACTAGCATGCAGCATTCTAATCAATCTAATTTTAAGTCACAAATGCAACCAATTCAAGATCAATCTCAACAACAAATCAATCAAAGTCAATATCCTTCTACTTCGCAACAAAATCAACAATTAACGCAAAATACATCTCGACAACAACCTAACCAAACCAACTGTTATACCTCATTCACCCCAAACTGTCAAAGCACAGTACTATTGTCTACCACTATTGTAGAAATCCTTGATGCACGGGGGAACTATCAAGTAGTGAGAGCCGGCCTTAGTCAACGCCAGCGAAGTCTCTTTTATCAGCGAAAACTGCTTAAATAGGTTAGGTTTATCTAGGAAAAAATTATCTGTTCCTATTCTAGGAATAAATCAATCTTCTTCTTCAACAAAAGGTATGACGCAATGCACTATTCGTCCAGTTGGAAAAACTGATCCCACATTTTTCTTTAACGGTTTAGTCGTTCAAAGATTATGCTCTTCTTTACCTAGTGTCCAAATTAATCCAAGAAATTGGAATTATCTTTCAAACATTAAACTAGGCGACCCCTTCTTCTACAAACCAGCCCCTGTTGATCTACTTCTAGGCGCCGAGATTTATTCCCAAATTATTAAATCAGGTCGTATTTCTGGGTGTCAAGGTCAACCAGTCGCCCTAGAGACGGAGCTGGGATGGGTGTTGTTAGGCAGGGTCGAACAAAACATATCTTATCAATCCAATCCTTTAAAAATCGAAATCTACTTTACCGCTTTCGATAACTCTCTAGACTTGACTCTTAGGAAGTTCTGGGAGCTTGAATCGATTCCTCAAAAAAGCTATTTATCCCCAGATGAGAAAAAAGCTGAGGAAATTTATCAAAATACGGTATCACGTGATAGCACGGGACGATTCATGGTAGCTTTACCTTTTAGGCACTCTGAACCCGACTTAGGTGACACGTTTTCTAGAGCTTACCGTTGTTTCATTTCATTAGAATCTAGACTTCTTAAAAATCCTGCAATGTATTCCATGTATTCAAATTTTATGCTAGAATATTTAAAAAACGGACACATGAGCCTTATTTCAAATAATGAACCGAAATCAATGAATGTTTCATATTTACCACATCACGGGGTACTAAAACCCGATAGTACAAGCACGCGTTTGATAATTGTATTTAATGGATCTTCAATTGGAAGTAAGAATTATAGCTTAAATGAGACCCTTTTACCAGGCCCTAAACTTCATGCAGATATTACCACTATTTTATTAAGGTTTCGTTTTCATTCTATAGCAATTCTTAGTGATGTTCAAAAAATGTTTTTGCAAATCAATTTAGTACCCGAACATAGAGACTATCAGCGTTTATTGTGGCGTTTCCACCCCAATGAATCCCTAAAAGAATATCGTTTAAATACTGTTGTTTTCGGACTCACTTCAAGCCCTTTCTTAGCAATCAGAACCTTACGAGAGAAAAATAAGGATCCAAATGCTGCAAAAGTAGTTCTTCAAGACGTTTTCATGGACGATGTCTGTACGGGCAGTTCTGATTTGTCTTCTGCGCAAGCGCTACAAAAAGAGCTGATTGGCTTGCTAAAATCCGGTGGGTTTGAACTACGTAAGTGGGCAAGCAATGACAGATTGTCAAGTTCCAATATCTTTCGATAAGGAACAACCTTCTAGTATTAAGGTCTTAGGGCTGCAGTGGAACCCTTCGTCAGACACATTTTCATATAAATGCAATCAAGATAATAGTCCGTTAACAAAACGTAAAATCCTCTCTGTAATTGCTAAAATATACGATCCTTGCGGATACCTATCGCCAGTAACTCTTCTCGCAAAATCAATAATGCAAGAACTCTGGAAGCAAAAAATCGATTGGGATGATCAACCCCCACCACACATCTGCGAAACTTGGGTACAATTTAACTCACAGTTTTCTAGTTTATCGGAGATTTCTCTCCCTAGATACATTTTTTCATCTAACATACAACGTTGCCAAATTTTAGCATTTTGCGACGCTTCAGAGCGCGGCTACGCATGCGCTATATATCTACGTATCGAATTATTAAACGAAATCAAATCTTCCCTTGTTATTGCAAAAAGCAAGGTAGCCCCACTCAAAACAGTTTCGATTCCTCGACTGGAGCTATTGGGAGCTACGCTCCTTGCTGATTTACTTCGATTTGTCCTAGACATTTATTCGTCAATGATAAAAATCGATGAGATCTTAGCATTTTCTGACTCAGAGGTAGTCCTGGCTTGGATTTCTAACTCTCCGCATAGGTGGAAAACTTTTGTGGCTAATAGAGTCAGTCACATCCAGGAAACCATTCCAGATATTCCCTGGTATCATATCCGAACTCTGGAGAACCCAGCCGACTGCGCCAGTCGCGGCCTAACTCCAGATAATTTACTTAATCATTGTTTATGGTTTACCGGTCCCCCCTGGATTTAGCTTCCCTGTCAGAATCGAATATTACTAGTTCTGTTTTAGAGGAAGAGAAAATACAGGTTTTGGCCACAATTCTGAATAATGATATTTTAAACGATCTTTTACATAATTATTCATCTATTTTACAAATTCAACGTATTATTGCTATTTGGCACAGATACTTTTTCAACATTAAGCATCAGGAAACTAAACGCACTGGTTTTATTACGCTTTTTGAATTACAAGAATCTTTACTTGTACTTGTCAAGTACGTGCAAAATAAACATTTTTCTGATATCTTCTTAAAAATTCAAAATAATGAACTTTTACCAAATCCATATCGCAAATTAGCGCCTTTTCTCGACCCCCAAAATCGTATTCGAGTTGGCGGGCGGATTAGAAATTCAATCACATTATCATATGATGTAAAACACCCCCTACTATTACCAAGTGATAGCACACTTACCAAGCTGATCATTCAAAATATTCATTCAACCTACTTGCACCCAGGATTTAATACAACTATGTATTTACTTAGACAACAGTTTTGGGTACTTTCAGCACGTAGAGTTATTCAAAAGGTTTTATCATCTTGCGTTAAGTGCTATCGCACTCAACCCAAAGCTCTTACCCCCTACATGGGTAACCTTCCAAGCTTCAGAATATCACAGCTGAAATGTTTTTCAAATGTTTGCATTGACTACGCTGGACCTATAAAATTAGCTCAAGGGCGTAAATTAGTCATTCATAAGGCTTACATTTTAGTGATTGTGTGCACAGCTTCTAAAGCTATTCATCTCGAACTAGTTTCTAACCTAACTTCAGAGGCTTTCATTGCTGCCTTTCGGAGATTTGTCAATCGAAGAGGAATTTGCACCAATATTTATTCTGACTGCGCAACTACATACAAGGGAGCTTACAAGGAGCTTACCGAGCTTTCAAAGCACGCCGCAGATCATTTAAAAATTTCTTGGTTTTTCAATGTACCTGCTGCCCCACATTTCAATGGGCTTGCGGAAGCTGGTGTAAAATCCGTTAAAAGCCATTTACTTCGTGTTATCGGTGATCAAATCTTAAACTTTGAGGAGTACTATACTCTTTTAACCGATGTTGAAGCATTGCTAAACAGTAAACCCTTATGGGCGCAAAGCTCTGACCCGAACGACTTAGCTCCTTTGACTGCAGGGCATTTTCTTACGTTATCTCCACTAAATTCAGTTCCTGATCCAGATCTTTCTCATTTAAAACTAAGTTCCTTATCTCGTTGGCAACTTATACAAAGGTTGAACACAGATTTCTGGAAGAGATGGAAATCAGAATATTTGAATACCCTGCAACAAAGGTCAAAATGGCACGAGCCAAACCCCAACATTGAATTGAATACATTGGTACTCATTAAAAATGAAAATGAGCCACCAATTCATTGGTTACTTGGACGCATAGTCGAGTTACACCCCGGCCGAGATGGGCATGTAAGGGTTGTTACGGTGAAAACTAAAACCGGGTTAATTAAACGACCTATAGTTAAACTGTGCCTCTGGCTTCAGATTAAAATTAAAATATTAAATTTTAATTTCTTTACTTTAATTGTAAATATAAATTTCTTTTCAAAATAGGAAAAAAAATATTATTTTTTTTCTGTTCAAACAATGTTTGGAATTATCTTTTTGTTTTTCTATTTTTTACTTAAAAAACGCATAAACGCGTTTTTTTCTTTGCTACTAAATTACTATAATTGAAAACATTCGTTTTCGGTGGCGGGAAATGTTACTGCAATTTTCTTTAGTTTTATTTTATTTATAATTTATCTATTTCGCCTCAAAAATAATCAGCCATACAAATTCAAATTGTGGCACCTTACGCCGTCGAAAAACGCGGGTGCTAAGGACATGCGCAAACGGCACATGAAAGGAGACATTCTGTCAAGCGAAAAAACACGTGAACTCGTGAAAAATCATTCTCTTCTTTCGAAGACTAATTTTCTTTCGAAAATTAACTATTAAACATAAAAACCTTAGCTATTAAGTGCTACCCTCCTCAATACAAAGACTGAACGTGAGACTACTTCAAGAGCGGGCCCGCAAGCAGAAAAATAGCCATCAAAAGGTAGGTGCCATTTTTTCTATTGCTTTTGTATGGTTGCGCGATCAAGAAATATTAAATAAGAAAATTACACCTAAAGAAAGTTACAGTCCGCTATGAATTAAAGAAGAAAATCTATTCACCCTATCCATCACACTGCCTTAGCAGATAATGTAGGGTTTTGAGACCTGGATGAAAGTATTTTGAATGTGTATATTCGATAATTATTGTAGTAAGCCGGTGTGAACATGGCAAGAGCAACGGATGCTTAGCAGAATAAGAAAGTTCAGAAGCATGCTTAATGCGACCGCCTACTCGGAGACAGTCTTGTTGGTCCAGGAATAATGAAAGTTTACGAAAGTGTTTTGGAAGCAACTTGTTTGTTTTAAATTTTGAAATAAGATCTGAAAATACTGTACGTTGGACATGGCGGACAAGAACAATCATGGAATTCTGCAGTTCCTTTTCCGTTACCAAATGATCTGAGTAATAGATTTTCGAAATTGGTCTAAGCGTGTAGGAAATGATTCGTTGTATTTTCGTGAGAGAAGAATGTTTATTCAAGAGAACATCGATCTCATGTGGGTCTGACATGACCGTGAGAAATGTCTTGCGTTCTTCCAAATCATCACTGTCGCAAAGATCTGGACAATGAAAGCCATTAGACCATTCCTCTCGTGGAAGGCTTAGAAAGGGTGGACCTTTCCACCACATGTCATGGTGAACAAGTTGATTAGGTGTAAGTCCACGAGAAGCACAATCCGCTGGGTTTTCAGCAGACGGAACATAGTGCCATACATGAGGGGGTAAAGTTTCTTGGATTTTGCAAACACGATTAGCGACGAATGTAACCCATCTATGGGGAGAATCAGATAACCAGCGCAAGACCACTTGTGAGTCAGACCACGCCCAAATTTCATTAAACACCAAAGTTTCAGCGTAACTTGCTTGAATGAAAGAGATAAGATCACACAGTAGGGTAGCGCCCAAGAGTTCCAGTCTTGGGAGACTAACCGTTTTAAGTAGTGCAACTTTAGATTTTGCCATAACAAGAAAAGTAAACAGCTCGCCAGAAGATGCTTCAATACGAAGGTAGACTGTGGCTGCATAACCAACCATTGAAGCGTCGGAAAATCCGTGTAATTCTATGCGAGTAGGTTTGTCTATTGTAAGACGTCTAGCGAGTAGGTTTGTCTATTGTAAGACGTCTAGGTAAATGAAGATTAGAAAGTTCGGGAAGCTCCATGCGAAACTGATTCCAAGTATTTATGATATGAAGGGGCGGAAGAGAGTCCCACTCTATTGCATCAGATGCTTGGCCAGTAAGGACACTGGAGAACAGAAACCTAACGGGTCAAATATTTTCATTATTTGAGAAAGGATTCCACGTTTAGTGCAAGGGTTATCATCAGGTATAACAAGATATGTAAATGAATCTGTCACTGGATTCCATTGGATACGAAGCACCTTGACAAAATTAGGCTCTGCTTTGTCGAAAGAAATAGACATTTGTGTGTCCGTCTCTGGGAATGATGTAAGTTCTGGTTTGTTACTTGCCCATTCTTTGAGCTCAAAACCACCACGACGTAATAGTGAAATAAGTTCTTGCTGTAGATCTATGGCCGAAACTACGGAATTGTGGCCGCTTAAAACGTCATCGACGTAGACGTCTTTTAACAGAACTCTAGAAGCATTAGGAAAGTTTTTAGACTCTAATCTAGCCAATTCCTGTAGAGTACGTATAGCCAAGTAGGGTGATGATTTAAGACCATAGACAACAGTTCTGAGAGAGTAGGTTTGAATGGGATCGGTTTCAGAGAATCTCAATAAGATATTCTGATATCGTGTTTGCTCAGGTGTGACAAGAATTTGTCGAAACATTTTAACAACATCTGCAGTAAACACTACAGCATGATATCGGAATTTCAGAAGTATTTCGCGGACATCAGATTGAAGTTTAGCACCTGCGCACAATGTATCATTTAAAGATAAACCCCTAGGACCCTTTTGTGAAGCATCAAAAACGCAGCGAATTTTTCCCCTATTGAAAACACTATGGTGGGGAATGAAATATGAACAGTCTAAGATTTCTTTGGAACTAGGTGTAGGGACTGGAATCATGTGATTTGATAATATGTATTCCTTTATGAAGTCTTTGTATGCTTCATAATGCACAGGGTCTTTAAGAAGTCGGAATTTGAGCGATTTAAACCTTTTTACAGCAATAGGATAAGTATCACCTAAAGTAGGCTCTGAGTTAACGAAACGACGGTAAAGAAACTATGAATCTGCCTGATTCGTTACGAGATACTGTGTCCGAAAAGATTTTTTCACATAGAATATCTTCAGGGCTGCTGTGAACTTTATGTGGGACTTGTTCTATTTCCCAAAATTTCTCTAAACAAACTTCTAAGGGCGGTTCTAAAGATGTATAACAGCTAACGACTGTACTTGGCTTGGATTGAGTCGAAGCGTCTACCTTACCAATCAAGACGTAACCGAAAACACTGTTAAAAGCGCTAGCTTGCCCTTTTTGACCATGGATGACTCCATTTCTTAAAATCTGAGGAAATAATTCACAACCGAGTAAAATATCTATGGGGCTGTATGTTGAAAGTTTGGCCTGAAAGTTTAATGTTCCGAATATGATCCCATTGACTGGAATCTATAGAAACAGAGGGAATATTGGAACATAATTGAGGCAATACTAAAGCCTCAAACTGAAAGGTAGGATCTATTCTTCCCTGCGGTCGAATAATGCAATTAGTTTTGCCTTTGGTAATTGTTGTCTGGGGAGACCTAGTCTATTAAGGCATTTTTCCGAAATGAAATTGGCTTCAGATGCTGAATCTAGCAAAATCCGCACGGGTTGGTAATTTCCTCTAGAATCCAAAATGTCAGCTACCACTGTTGAAAGTAGAAAAGTAGATTGATTGGGAATAGTTGTGGCGTAACAATTTGTTGAGGAAGTACCTTGTGAAACAGAAAGAAAGTGTGGATTTTCCTGAGTACTAGTATTTGTACCCTGCTGATCACGTGTATTGTTCTGACGGGGATGGGGGCACAGTAAACTGTGGTGTTTAAGACCACACTCTCGGCAGCTATAAGAAGAAGAACAATTCCTTGTTTGATAAGAAAAATGCATGCAATTTTCACATAAGTTAATTTGTCTTACATAGGAAAGTCTTTCTTCTGAATTTTTATTTAGGAAATCGGGACATCTGGCTAGGACGTGATTGGACTGGCACAAATGACATTTGACATTTGAATTGAACGGTTTATTTGGTTGAATTGGATTGTTTGAAACTGTAGTATTGAAAGATGAAGTTGATGTATTTTTAGGATAATTATTGTGACTAAAATTCCGCTGATTATTATTCAGGGGCTTAGCATGATTTGAACTAGAGGGGGGCTTACTAATTAACTGCATATGTTGGACAGACTCCAAGGCTATACAGTGATTTTCGATAAAGCTGTACAAGTCAGTGTAAGAAGGAATGGCGACTTTGCTTTTCTCTCTGCTACAATATAGCTCGAACTCTGTGCGTAGCTTAACGTCCAACTTGGAAAGCCATTGATTAAATGTAAGAAAGTCCCACTCTGTCGTAGGAAAACCGAGTTCGGTCAAAATGGCTAAGTTCTCGGAAAAGGTGTCTAACATAAAACGGAGCTCTTTCGCAGAACTGGTTTTCACCAAAACGGAATTCATAGCATTTAAAGCAGTCGTAGCTATGAGACGCTTATTTTGATATCTCTTGACTAGAGCCTCATATGCAATATGACAATTGCTGTCAGATAACGGAATTGTTTTTACCAGACTAAGTGCTTCGTTAGTCACTGAACTACGTAAGTGCTGAAACTTTTCTATATCGCTCAAGTCGCTATCACGAATCATGACCTTATAGAGGTCAAACCAATGTTGCCAATTCTTATAGTTGCCATCGAAACTAGCCAACTTGGGTAAAGGAAAAGATCTAGAATTTGACCTAGGGCTATTGGCAGAAGTATTTAGTGAAACGAAATTAGTATTGCTGGCTCGAAAAATGTCATACCAAATGCCACGATATTCATAAAAAAGTAAATCGAATCTTTTTCTTATGTTGTCCTGTTCATCAAAATCGAGTCCCAACTCCTCGAGAGATCCGATGATTTGGTTATGAGACGCGTAAAACTTTTGATGACATTCATCATTATCCTCGTACCTAGATTTGAAAATGAACTGGAACGAAGAGTCTGCCTTCGCCTGTTTCGCGACCTCATTCGATTCGGTTATTTGATTTACACAAATAGCACGCTTGTCTAGCAATAATGTCTTTTTTGGTTTTGAAATTTTGATTTTTAAAATTAACTTTTTATTCTAAAAACCAAAAATTTGTTAAAACTTCTAAAACGCTTTAAAAATCCAATTTTAGTTTATAAAATGAAAGAAAAATTAATTAATAAAAATTTCATTAAATTAAAGAATTTTTAATTTATTTTAATTATTTATTAATTAGTAATTAGTAAATTTTAATTAAGGTTGTTTGTACTAACTATCCTCTGATATTACCAATTACCAAACTAGTAAAGAAAAAAAGTTTTGTGTTGAATGAGTCTCGATCCCATGCCCTGCGGATCACGAGTCGTGCGCTATATACCCTATGCTATACGGGCTGTTTACAAAATTACCGGAGTCCGCGTATCAATGCCTATGCCGGCAGTGTAACCCAAGTCAAGTAATTCAAACAACACGCGCGTGGCTTACAATACTGTATTGGTCGACTATACCTTTTAATTCCATAGGTATATTCGATATATAACTCACCCGAGTTGATATTTTTAACACACGTGACTTAAGAAAATACGAAAAATCTCGGTGAAAACGGAAAATTTTGGAAATTTGTAAGTTTGGAACGTTACAGGATAACTGCTAAAAATGTGAATTGAAAGGATCCGGTTCGAAGGACCATCAAATGAGGGTGCAAACGTAAGTTGGGTTGAGTTTAGCTTGGCTGGTTCACGACTTATACCACTCATTCGAGAAATACCCAAATTTTTGAGATAACAAATTGAAAAACGTAATTGTAAAGTTCATTGAAAGGAAATCTGAAAAAACGATGCATATAAAATATCTAAAGTGCACCTACCTTAGTTTTCATCTAGTTGCAGTCGTTTTGGTCGCTTGGAAGATAGGAAAAACGGGAAAATTGTAGCACTCACGGCGTTTCTTGTGCTTCTTGTCGGTTTCCCGATTGCGACTAGTCGCGCAGACTCGCGCGTGTCTCGATGCGGAGATAAGTCATATGCATATACCCCGCGAAATTAGAAATGAAAAGTAATATTAAAATATAAAGGTAGCCAAAAGCTAACTAAAGAAAATTGTTCGTTCTATAACTTTTATTTAAACTTTTTTTTTAAATTTTGCTTTGGTGTTATTAAAAATGTAGGTTAAACTTTACTAGCTATACAAAAAAAGTTAAAATTTAGTTATTTTATTTTTTCTAAAAAAACGAAGCAAAATTTTGAAAAATTTAATAGAAAGTTATTTTATTTCGGGTGTTTACTGATTCATTTGCCATTTTTTGCAACCCTCTACGACTATTTTTAAGAAAGATACATCGTTTTAAAAAGTATCGTGCAAAAAAAAGTGGTGGGGGACAAAAAACGCATTTACCAGAATGACAACAAGTCAAAACCTGATCTATGGAGTGCCCTTAACAAACTTGGCTTATCGGCAAAAGGTTGGCACGACTTGCACACGAAACCCCCTTTTAGGCCGATTTGTCCATAGACTATTAGCTTCAATAAGGGGAGTGGACTGTAACCATTTAGATTTTTGCTGGAGAGTTTGAAGATATTTTTCCATCTTTGCCAGACATCTTGCTGAATGCGTTGGATTAACTGCCAACGGCTAAGACGATTTAGCGGAAGTGGTTGAAGGTTTTCGTCAGGAATGGTGGATAGAGATAAAGTAAGAAAATGTCTTGAAGTAATGACAGATAGATCGGTGGGATCGCAACTGACACAAACGTCGTGAGTTAAGAAGTGCCTCGATTTGTACCAGGAGTGTACAAAACTCTTCGTACGTAAGTCGTTGCTCACCAACGACACGAGATAAGTGAGTTTTGACAAGTTTTACCCCTGACTCCCACAGCCCACCGAAGTGCGGCGCCGAAGGGGGGTTGAATGACCAGTTGAAACGTTCTGTTTCGGCAGTAGATTGCATGACATTATAAAGCTGGCGATAAGCCCCTTGGAAATTAGTCCCTTTATCTGAGAAAAGTCGTGAAATTACTCCTCTTCTACTCACAAAACGCCTCAGGCAGGCGATCAAGCAATCAGAAGTGAGATCGGATGCGAGCTCTAAGTACATTGCCTTAGTGGTGAAGCAAATGAATAGGCATAAATAGGCCTTTTGAGACTTAGAACCTCTATGTTTACTCATTGTAATGAAAAAAGGTCCTGCAAAGTCAACTCCTACGTACTCAAACGATTTTGCCTGAGTTATACGTGAAGCAGGCACATTATCCATTGGTACTTGAAAAGGCCTAGGATTCGTTTTAAAGCATTTTAGGCATTTTGAGAGGCAGTGTCGAACTACTCGACGAGGAGACATGCTCCAGAAATGCTGTGATATTTAGAAATGCAGAGTTTGAAGCCCTACATGATAAGACTTGTGATAATGATCAATGACAAGAAAAGTAAGTCTGTGGCGACTGGGTAGTAAAACAGGAAACTATTGGTCATAGAGCAGTCCGGAAATAATGAGCCTGCCGCCCACCCTCAAAAGCCCCTGTTCATCCAGAAAAGGACTAAGTTTAGCGAAAGCTTTGGGCAGACGCTGGTTAGTTCTCACACGTTCCATTTCTTGCGCAAAGCATTGAGACTGGACGTGCTTAACCAATTTTAATAAAATCTTGTGCAATTCCTGTGCAGTAAAACTACCACTTAGTTTGTTCGTAGAATTTTTAGAAGTTATAAGATAAAATCGCCAACAATAAGCTAGAATTCTTTGAATTTGAGATAAAGAAGAAAACTTATCAAGAAGCGAATTTAGAACATCAGGGTCCTCTGTCGCAGCAAGAACAATTTTTCGAGGTTCAGATGAAATGATCTTTTCATCGGGGTCTCAAATTTCCGTAAGTAACTGTAGCCACGAATCAGGGGACAAAAGGAGCCAAGATGGGCCATTAAACCAAGGAGAATTAGTCAGAAACGCCTCTGGAAGTAATCCCCTCGACGCACAGTCAGCTGGGTTGTCAGGCGAACGTACATGAAACAAGCGGTCTGGAGATATTCGTTCTTGGATAAAGCTCACCCGATTTGAAACGAAAGTTTGAAGTAAGTGAGTAGGTGATCGAATCCAGGATAGTGCTACGGTGGAATCACTCGACGCGTAAATGGAAATTGATTCCAAATACGTTTGGTACGAATTAAGAACAGATAACATGAGATTTGACAGGAGCACACAGCCGCAGCTCTAAACGGGGCAAAGACGTCTTTTTTAGAGGCGCTACTTTCGATTTTCCACAGACCAAACGCACTTGGATATCATTATTTGCATTTTCACAGCGTAAGAAAATCGCAGCCGCGTAGCCTTGCTCAGAACTGTCCGCAAAGCCATGTAATTGATAGTTTACTGAATTTGAGAATGTTATGACTCTTGGAATGCGCAACTGTGATAATGACGAAAGTTTAGACTTAAATTGAGACCATTTCGACATTACATCGTTTGGAACTGTCTGATCCCAGTCCAAGCCTAAGCTTCAGAGATGCTGTATTAGAAATTTAGCATAGAAAGTTACTGGTGATAAGAAACCAATTGGGTCATAGATAGAACTTAGCTCGGAAAGAATTACTCGTTTTGAGACAGAAGTTTCTTTGATTTGCACAGTATAAGAAAAGATATCCACATCTGGTAACCATTTAAGTCCCAAAACTTTGACAGCATTTTTTTCAGGGTCACTGAAATCCTGCGATTGATTTTGTTGATATTCAAGAGGAATATCAGCTAGAAATTCTTGACTGTTGCTGGCCCACTTGCGCAGCTCGAACCCACCGCGACCAAGTAGTGAGGTTAGCTCTTGTTTGAGCTTTTGAGCTTTTTCAAGGGTCACAGCATGTTACTATGTCATCCACGAAAATGTCATTAGAAATTACAAAGCAGCCATCGGAAACAAAGTTCCTTCGTCTTTGGCTGGCTGAATTATAGTCCCAAGTGCTAGGAAAGGAGAACTGGAAAGTCCATATGTGACAGTCAGAAGTGTATATTCATTAAGAGGCTCAGATGACGAGAACCGCCAAAAAATCCTCTGATAGTCTTGATGACAAGGATCTAGCCATATATTTCTATACATCTGCCTAATGTCAGTGCAAAATGCTATTGGTTGGAGACGAAACTTTAACAAGATAGCAAATATATCGTTTTGAAGTTTAGGACCTGAAAAGAGGCACTCGTTAGGTGATTTGTTAGCGAAAGGAGTCCGACACGAGCCATCGAAAACTATAAGAATCTTGAGATTGAAGCTATTCAAATTGTATACAGCGTGGTGTGGAATCATGTAGACTTTGTTTGGATCAGAAGGCGGTTTTGACAAAGTCATGTGACCACTCACGATAAGCTTGATATAAATCGGGATTTTTTAAAAATTTTCGCTTTAATGAATTAAATCTGCGATGAGCTACAGATCGTGAATCACCTAGAAAAGGTTCAGATTCTTTAAAAGGCAAAGTTACCATGTATTTTTCATTTTTATCTCGAGAATGTTGACTAAAAAAAATGTTATCGCATTTTTTATCTTTTGGAGAAACATGGCAAATATTAGGTACCTTCTCTAGTTCCCAGAACCTTTTAAAAGTGTCGTTAATTGAAGGCTCTGTGGAAAGAAAAAGGCATTGCTGAGCTGAATTGTTTGGAAGTGACGAGTTGGGAACAACATTGCCCAAAAGAACATAACCAAAAATGGTGTTTATATAGCTTACTACGCCAGAAATAAAACCTGGTCTAAGAACGAGACCATAGTAATCGGCACCAATTAAAATATCGATCGGCCTAGGTTTGTTGAATGTTGGATCAGCCAACTTAAGCTGAGTAGCCGAAGGACAATTTTCAATTGGTATATGGCATAGCGGCAAGTCAGAGCACACATTTTGGAGGATAATTGCCTCAAGATTCAAGGTCAAAGACGGTTCGTCTAAAGGCCGAATCTCAACAACAGTACTCCCTTTAGATTGAGAACATGTTTGACCAATGCCAAGAATAGAGATAGGATTTGAATGTGAAATATTTAATCCTAAGCGGTTCATGCATCGTTGAGATATAACAGAGCACATGCTATCACTGTCCAAGATACCGCGAATTTTATGGAAATTGCCATAATAGTCACGGATCTCCAAAAGACACGTAGAAAGTAGTGTAGTCGGCTTTTGACTTAAACTAGAAAGAGATGAAGGATTAGCTTGAAGCAATTGCTGAATGGTTGTAAGACTTGTTACCAGGGGTGGTTGAAAAGTACTTGGACCAGACTGATTGGACTGATTGTTTGCTGTCACATCTTGAAAGACATGAGTTAGTGAATGATGTCTTAAATGATACGTTCTGCACGTGGAACTGCTAGAACATGAACCAATTTGATGATTTGGATGTAAACAGTTGCTACACCCTTTATTGTCACTTACAATTTTGCATCGTTCCTGGGGAGATTTTTCCAAAAACGAAGGGCATTTATAAATGGCGTGCTGCTGTTTATAGACGGGACATGCAAAATTATGTTTAGCTGGAGCTTGAGTTGGCTGAGCTGAAGATACAGAAGGAACAGCCGTAGCTAAGGCAACTTTGGAAAAAGTAGGAGGGCGAAACCCTTTGCTTTGGCCAGTTCTACCTTTGGAATAATTGTCAACACTGTTTCTCCAAGAAAGTTCTAAGATCATGATATCATGGAATTTTAGTTGATGCGTTTTGCAACTCAAAATGTTTGACTGTTGCTGAATCAACCTTAGATTTGATCATTTGAAATTTCCAGGCTGGAACAGGTAACTTCAGATTTTCCAAAGCTGATAAGTTCTCAGAAAATTTACGGGCGCCTCTGAATTTATAACCATGAAACCAATCAGACTTTCTTGTACAGCATTTTAAAGGAAGTTTTATTTGCTACAATAATGTATAACACATTTTGTTCTATAAACCTTGGTTTAAAAAAAAATCGAATAAATCATGGAAAAAACATGGATATTTTTTGACTTTTTTAAATTACGTCAATTAACGGACGCCGCCTAAGAGTTTATAAATAGTTGACCCCCATTGAGTCTACAATAAAGTATATTACACATTTTTCTCTTAGAAGCGTATTTTTTGAGAAAATTTGAGAAAACCTAAATATGTTAGATTTTGGGGGGTCTGGGGGGGGGGGGTTGAAGAGGTGGTTAGTTTAAGGAGGTGTTTGACCCCTAAGCTCTCTTACCTTTTTGTACGTCACTAAATTTACACAAAAAAATTTAAAAAAATAAAAAACCTGCCGTTTAAAGCACTAAATTTAAAAAAATTATTATTTTCTAACTTACTTACTTTAAGTTAAAAGTTACTCCCACTCCAATATTTAAAAACACATTTAAAGAATGGATTTTGTAGCTGATAAAATTCTCTACAAGATATGTTCTTAGAACTTTTACCCTAGAACAAAGTATTTCGGAGCTTATGCCGTCTAAAGTAGAAAAAATCTGAAAATTTGCCCAAGCACGTGATTTTAGTCATTTTTGGAAATTACCTAGCTCCGTTACTACTGCTCGCAGAACAACCATAGTACCACCCAATTGTAGATAATTATATCTTCTAAAAAATAACTCTTTTTGCGATTTGGTGTACTGGAACGAAGTTACAGGCAAAAAACTACAAAAAGTGCCAATTTTTGATGGTTTTTTCAAGATGGCGGAGGAAGCACAGGGGTGGGGGTGACGAAAACTCAGATTTTTAACTACCCTTTCGACCTTAATAACATATCCAAAATTCAGAAATACCGGACCTTTTGTAGGGTAAAACTCCTCTATTCATTGTACTAATATCACAACTGCTCTTATTTAGGTGAACGACACACATGCTAGGCCCGTCCCCTTTTTATGATTTTGTCCGGTTTGATAAAAGAATTTACACAAAGATTCTGTTTTTGTCATGTTGTTGCAGATGTCAATCTTAAATATGTCCGATTATTACTAATTCCATTATGACGGAGTACGGAGTACTAAATTTTAAACAATAAAGCTTATTTGATTTGATTTGCTCTCGTCTTGTTTTAATAAATGACGTTTTTGATAATGTCCGGTTATTAGTAATTCCATTTTCTACATTGCTTTAAATACGATTTCTTTCCTGATTTGAAAAATACTAATAAAAATCTATTTTCGACCGTTATCAAAGAAAATTAATATTTTGTCATACGGCAATTCGCAAAAAAATCTCGCACGGGAATGCGTCTTCCTGGATGAGCTTTGGTGAACTTGCTCAGATTTGAACAAGTTTTATACAGGTTCCTCAGACACGTCAATTTTGTTGGCGAGGGGACACCTTTCGGCGATCTTGAGATAAGATATCTATCAGCCTCTAAGTTAAGCTTTGACTCATTAATTTTAAATAAGGAAAATGAGTTTAGTGATACCTTGTTAGAAAGGTTTTTTAAATGCCTTTAAAGTGCTAATATTCTTTCAAAAATGTATGAACTAGTTTTTGAGATAAGTTTATAATAATAAGATAAGATAATGATTTTAAGGGCAAATGTTTGAAAACTAGTTAGTAAAAGTTTTAAAAAGTATTGAAGTTAAATAATATCAGCATTATAAAGGCATCTGAAAAACCTTTTTTTTTCCTTGACCAGTGTTGCCAAATTTGAAGGCTGTCCTTTAATATGACGGGTTTTGAACAAAAATTTTGGCAATTAAAGGATCGGTTCGGTTCGGTTTGGTTCGGTTCGGTTCGGTTTTTGACTATTTTGAGGCATAAAAAACTTTGCAAATATTCAAATAATTTTACCAAACTTAACAGGAAAATTTAAATACTATATTTTTAATTTTGGTTTGTATAATTTATGATTAAAGTTATAAACTCTTATTTGTATGGTTTTTTTCTTCAATTTTTTTGGTTTGGAGTTGACCCGTTACAATTTTGAAGGATATGAAGGGTTTTTGTCACTTAGTTGAAGGTCATCAGAAAAGTCTGGCAACACTGCACTTGACCCACTTATCCTATCCTAACTCAAGGGTTAAAATTCACCCCGGCCAAGGGTTGATAGAGAAATCCCAAGATCTGGCCCACAAAAAAAACGTCGTGTCTGAGAATTTTTCCAAAAACGTACTTTAAATATTCGAAATGGCTTCTGACAGGTTTATGCTGGCCACCCTGTTTATCAGACCATTCTATAACCTATTAGGGACCTATTGCAATAAAGATAAAGTAGTGTGTTTGAGGGCGACAGTAGCACCAGAAACTAGACAGCGTTCAATTCTTACACTGTGAAGAACTTGTTTTCTTTGCTGTCTAACAAGACATCAGAATTTAATAAAATTTAAAACAACTTTGTAAAAATCCGGGCTAAAATCTAACACACACTAGTTTTTCTTCAAAACTAATTAAGTTTGGACAGTATAAATTTTCGTAAGCTACGTGGAAACACATTGAAGTCATAGCCCGCTGTACACCCTAGACACGTGGGAAATGGGGGTAAAATGAAAATGTGTACACATATTCAGTGGAAAAATATAAAAAATGACGCAGCACCATTATTTTACTTTACCGTGGAAGGGGTGGGGGAAATGTAAAAAAATGGCGATTGTCAAAAATTAGGTTATACCCATATAGTCAAGATTATACTCGTTTTTATATCAGTTGTATTGACCTTGAAAATTTAAGATTTATTCGAAAAAACACGATTCTTGAGTATTTTGATTATAAAAATCACCAAAATTCGAGGTTTATCAAAAGCAAAGCAAAAAAACTTTTAAGACAAGACCTGTAGAAATTTGCTGTAAAATTTTGGTTGGTTTTGGTTAAAAATGCTTTTTAACTTAAAAATGCCCCATAGAAAATCACATATTCCGAGAACCCATCATTGGTGCGTGCTACTCCGATATTAATGGAGTGAAATTACTAAATTTGGAACAAACATTAAGGAGATCGGGCCTTATATTTAAAAAAAAATACTTACCTATCATTGTTTCCAGGATGGCGGCAAATTTATCAAAATATCAACATATTTTATTTTTTCCAATTTAGCACAAAACAAAGTTTGATCTTGATAAAATCATCTTATATTGAAAAAATTGCATTTTCCAAAGTCAAAAGGCATTAAGCGTCACAAAATTTTTACAGCAAATTTGGGGCTCCCTGGTGGTCCAGATAGGAGAGTTGTCTGGAATTTAACGGTGTCAGATGTGGACTGTAATTTTAAGGGAATAAGGTCATAGGCTAAGCTGGTACAAGGGATTCTGAAATGGTCTAGTTTACCTTCTAGGTTAGTGTAGCAATAAACAAATGTATGTAAGGTAAAAATAATGCATTTTCACTTACCATTTTTATACAGGAAGCGGAACTCATGGGAGGACACGCTGTTAAACCGTGCTTTTTGCACCCCACATGAATGTGGTAGGAGAGTCGCTAACACGCGTGTATTATCGTTCGAAGGCGAAACGGTTCTCTATGATGCTGCAGCAGGCATTCGCTACTGCCTTCGTTCTCCCACATGGCGCCCAGTGGCGTCGTTAATCCATAGGCGTAGGAGAAAAGGAATAAGTAGGAAGGAATGAGATTACGAAGGTCCATATTAAAGGAACTAGGAACCTTAGTAATTCAAAATGCATTTTATGTAAAGTAAATTAATTATAGCAAATTGTAATATTTGCCTCTAAAACCGCGGGAGTTTCAAATGCAAATAACCCAGTAATTTTAAGTACTTAATTAGTTAATTAATACTAAATAAACAAAAAATAGAAAATGCTCTAGTGAATCACCAAATAGCCTAATTCGAACCAATTTGGTAAATTATAGTAAAAAGAACATATTTACAAAAAGGAAGGCGGGACGAACCATTTCCCACCCCCCTGAGAATGCCCAGGGGCATTTCAGAGAGTTTAATTTGTAGGCAGGGCGCATAGTTTTACCAAAGGCCGTTTGTAGGTACCTTTAGTAGTCTTTACAATAGCAACCCGTGGAACATTATCAGAACCTTTAATAAGGTCTTCAATGCGGCCTAGGGGCCAATCCAATGGAGTGGAATTTTCATCTTTGATCAGTACCATAGTACCAATATCAATGGAAGCAAGAGGTTGGTGCCATTTGGCTCGCTGTTGCAAAGTGTGCAAATATTCGCGATGCCAGCGAATCCAAAAATCGCGGTGCATTCTTTGCAACAGTTGCCACCTGGACAGCCTGTTTAACGCAATATCGCAGTAGTTTGGATCGGGTATTGTACCTGGAGGCCTCAAATTTAAAAAATTATTAGGAGTCAAGACCGCCAGATCAGTAGGATCGGTGCTTAAGGCACATAAAGGACGTGAGTTCATTATGGCTTCAACTTGGGTTAAAACCGTATTTAATTCCTCATAGGTGAGTATTTGATTTCCAACTACCCTGTGAAGATGAGTCTTTAAAGATTTAATGTTTGATTCCCAAATGCCTCCCATGTGGGGAGCAGCAGGTGGGTTAAAAGACCAAACTATACCTTCCCCCTTCACGCAATCAGAAAAAATTTGTCGCAAGTATTTTTCAGAGGCCACGAAGTTGGTCCCGCAGTCTGAAGAGATCTTTGAGCATAGTCCTCTTCTAGCTATGAAGCGGCGCAGAGCAGCCAGAAAGGCTTCTGATGTCATATCAGAGACTAACTCTAAATGCACGGCTTTAACAGCGCAACAGATAAATAAACAGACATATGCTTTCATGGTTTTTGCACCTCTGGTCCGACCAAGAGTAATCGTGAACGGACCACAAAAATCTATACCTACATTTTCGAACACCTTTGCTTCGGAAACTCTAAATTTCGGTAGGTGACCCATAGGGGGTTGAAGGGAGTTAGGTTTAGTTTTCCAGCAAGTATGGCAAGAACTTAAAACTTTTCTCACTACCTTTTTAGCAGACAATACCCAGAAGTTTTGCATTAGTAAAAAAGTTGTGGTCTGTATACCACAATGAAGATTGCTGCGATGCAAATCTAAAATCAGTAATTCAGTGAATTTTGCACTAGAAGGCAAAAGAATTGGAAATTTTTTATCGTATGATAAATTTGAATGGCATAAACGGCCTCCAACACGAAGCAAATCGTAGCTTTCATTATGCAAAAATGGACATAATTTTTGAAAAGCTTTTGGAAGCTGTTTCTTATCTTTTAGTAATTCAATTTCTTTTTGGAAAGAAAAAGATTGTACGCATTTCGAAATAAAAAGTAAGCTTTTGTAGTAATCCTGATTTGTAAGGTAATCAGTAGCAAAATTGTATGAGGGATTTTTAAACTTTTGTAACCCTCGCAAAAAGTAAGCAACTATTCTCTTAATTTTAAAAAGAGAACTGTATTTTTCAAACAAGTTGTTTACATAATATTCAACTGTTTGTTCGCAAGTAAAAACGTTAAAAATATTTTTTCGCTGTTCTTCCAAAACTGCATTCCCATCGTAAGTAACTGTCATAAAATCCCAAGTATTTGTAGGTTGGTTTAGAAAAGAAGGCCCTTCTAACCAAAAATAAAATCTTTGTAAATCAGAGGGATACATTTCCCTAGTACCGCAGTCAGCAGGATTTTGTTCAGTAGGAACATAATGCCAAAACTCAGGGCTAATTCTTCCTTGTATATAGGCAGTTCTATTCGAAACAAATGTTTTAAATTTGTGAGGAGATCCCTGAATCCAAGATAAGGTCACTGTGCTATCAGTAAAAGCAAGAATTTTATCAAATTTAATTTTTTCCGAGAACGTTTCTAGTAAAAAATCCATTAATTTAGCCAACAAAACAGCTCCTAAAAGCTCTAGTCTTGGTAAAGTTAGTTTACGACGCAACGGTGCGACTCTAGATTTACTACAAACAAAAAAAACTTTAATGTTTCCATCAGAATAAAAAATTCGAATATAAGCGACAGCACAATAGGCCCGTTCTGAACTATCGCAAAATCCTACTAGCTGGATTTGACTAGCATTAGGCAAAATTATTTGACGAGGAATTTTAACAGAATGCAAAAACTTTAATTCATTTTTAAATTTTTCCCATTTAAAAACAATTTCCGGACTGACAGGGTCGTCCCAGTTTAAGTCTTCTGCCCAGCAGTATTGAACAATTAATTTTAAAATTAAAACTATTGGCGCCAAAAAAGACAGAGGGTCGTAAATGCGGGCCAAATTACTTAAAATTGTTCTTTTAGTGCATGTTTGGAGAGAACAGTCGAAAGTATAAAAAAATTCATCAGTATGAGGGTTCCAATTTAAACCGAGAATTTTCAAAGTTGAATTTTCAGCATCTAAATCGAGAGAAAGAGCCTTCATCGAAATGTGTGACTCAGGAAGATCGGATAGTAACTCGGGACAATTGCTCGCCCATTTACGCAATTCGAATCCACCTCGGCTAAGTAGCTCGATTAATTGATTTTTCATCTCAGTGGCCTTAAAAAAGTCATCACTTCCCGAAATCACATCATCGACAAAAACTGCCTCCTCAATGATTTTTGAGGCAAGAGGAAGGTCCTCATGCTCTCTAGCAAGTTGCAGCAAAGTTCTGATAGCCAAAAAGGGGCTACAAGAGACCCCGAATAAAACTCTATTTATTTCGAAGTCTTGAATAGGCTGGTTAGGATCAAACCTCCAAACTATTCTTTGAAAATTAGTTTGACTAGGGTCAACTAAAATCATCCTGTACATTTGACGGATGTCGCAACAAAAGCAAAATTTATGCAAACGATAAAGTAATAAAATTTTTTGTAAGTCCCTTTGTAAAGGGGGCCCAGTATAAACAGCGTTGTTGAGCGAGATTTTGCCAGGGGCGTGCATGCTCGCATCAAAAACCACCCTCAGGGGGGTGCTAGTAGAATCTTTTTTAAACACCGCATGGTGTGCAATATAAAAATGATTTGAAATTTCGGTCGGCAAAGGTGCAGAAACCGGTTGCATATGATTATTATCTAAATAATCTTGTAAAACAGAGCTGTAGGCAGCATAAAAATCAGGGTTTTGTAGCAATTTCTTCTCAAGGGAGAAAAAACGACGTACGGCAATGGATCGAGTGTCGCCAAAATCTGGAGCAGTAACTTTAAATGGTAAAGATACAATATATCTCCCCTCCTCATTTTTTGAGGTAGTTTTCAAAAAATAATTTTCGCAAAACTCATCTTCGGGGTCAATGGCCTTGACATTAGGTATGTCATCTATTTGCCAAAATCGTTGTAGATTTTTATCTAAATTGACAAAAGAATCGTTCATTGACGTAGTAAAAAATGTTTTAATTTGATTTGTAGTTGAAGGTGAAAGTGAAAGATTGCCCATTATTCCCCACCCAAAAATAGTATTAATGCAGACGGGGTTGTTGGGTCCCGTAGACAAACGACCATCTAGCAAAATGTAAGGGTACACATCGCCGCCCAACAATAAATCAATTTTATCGCTTTTATTAAAGCCTGGGTCAGCTAGTTCTAAGTTGGCGAGAAAAGGAAAACTTTTAATCGAAAATGAGGAATGAGGTAAATCACTACAAATTTTATCGAGTATTATCGCATCAAAATTAAAAACAAAATTATTATCACGCAAAGAGGATATATTGCAATTAATTCCAGATTTTGCCGAAGTTGTCATTCGATCTAAGCTTTGTAGAGTCATGGCGATATTAAATTTAGGAAGGCCCAAACTATCAGCACATGACTTAGATATAAATGAAGATTGAGCACCAGAGTCACAGATGGCGCGCACTGTGTGCCAATTTTGAAAAACATCCTGTATTTGTATTAAAGCGGTACAGAGAAGTACTTCGCGATCATTTAAAGACATACCAGTAACAATGGTGTTAGTGGTTCTATTAAATTCGGTAGCCACGGGGCTCCTCGGGGGTTGCACTGCAGAAGTAGAGGGGCTACTCGCAGAAATAGGTGTAGAATTAATAGGAAAAAAATGTAAGAGACTGTGATGAAATTGGCCACAATGTAAACATCTTTTTTCTGATTTGCATTGCTGGGGTAAATTATGCTTTGAGCCCAAACAGTTGACACACGCTTTATGTTGTTTAACAATCTCAAAACGTTGCTGGGGAGTTTTCGCCAAAAAATGAGGACATCTGTATATTATATGATCGCCACTTTTACAGAGAAAACAAAATTTTTGAGGGTTTGGAGTATTATTTAAGCCACTTTGGCCATTTGGAGACTGGGAGGCATTTTTGGAGGCTCTCTGAGTATTAGCAAACAAAGCAGATCGATTTTGAAACTTTGCTTGATTTTTCTGACTTGAAATTGACAAATCTTTATTTTTTAAGTAATCTTGAGTTTGTTGTATTTGTTCCAACGCAATGCAATGGCTAGAAACAAAAGCACGAATTTTATCATAAGAGGGGATCTCATTGGAGCAATAATTTTGCTCAAATGCCTTGCGCGTGGTTAGGTCCAACCTATCCAAGAGCATTTGTGCCATAATATAATCCCAAAACTCCGTTTTAAAACCCATGACTTTTAAAGCACTTAAGTTTTTCGAAAAACAATCAAGCAAATTCCTCAAATTCGTAGCATTCTCTTTAGTAAGAGGAGAGAAGCCTTCAATTGCCTTCCAGTGAAGGTAAGCTTGTAATCGTTTATTTGTATACCTATCCACCAAGGTGTGGTAGGCATTTAAATAATTTTCAGCAAGGATAGGAATGTCAGAAATGACATCCAGGGCAGGGCCCTTTAAATTAGAAAAAAGCAAATTGAATTTTTCAAAGTTTCCCAGCGACCTATTATTGTGCACGGTAGCATTAAAGGCTTGCAAAAAGGTTGGAAACTCCTTAAATTCCCCTTGAAAAAGAGGTATTTTTATCCTAGGCAGTAAACCATGCTGGTCTGTGGAGGCACAGGGACTGCCCATGGGATTTATCGTACTGCTCAAAAGCCCTCCATCTTCAAAGGGTAGTTCGAAAAGTTCGTAAAATATAGTGGAAATCTCGTCACAGCGTTTGCAAAAGTCCATAAACACTTTGTTTTCTACTACTAAGCGATCCTCATCAGAGGCTACCAACGTCAACAAAGTATTATGGTGCTTTTCAAAATCTTTTTTGATTTTTGACAATGTCCGAAATTTGACTTTAAAGCCGCTGTGATAGGCAGGGTCATTTTTTGCGAGGGTCGCGGATTCAATGATCAAATTTAGCTGTGAAATCGCACTATAGCGCAAGGCTTTAGCCTTTAAAATTTTATCCGAACTAGACATGATTAAAAAAAAAAAAAATCCAAAAAATAATTGACAAAAATTAGGTAAACTGAAAAAAAATCAAAATTTGGACACCCTGTATAAATATTAATGTCCTACGTTTAATTACAATAATCAAACTATAAGCGCACAAAAGTAAAGAAAATACCCGATGCAAACTAATGATAACAAAAAAACTTGTGTATAAGTTTTTTTATCTTCGCCTCGCGAATTCAAATAAGTAGGTACCTACTATGTATTAAATTTAAAAATAAATACCTACAAATCAAAAGCATTTAATTTGGTAAAACTATTTATCTGCCTTTACACGAAAACAAATTCTCAAGTTAAGAATTAAATTTCCTTCAAAATTTATTATGCACGCAAAAAATGGATACAATCATAGCCATTTGCAGACAGATATTATAATAGTAAATTAGAAATAGATATATTCATAGCAATTTTTACGCAAAAACGAATATAGTAAAGCATCCGCAATCGGATATAGTCATAGCAATTTGCAATAAGCAAAAATGAATATGGCAATTTGGAGATTTTTTTCGAGCAAATTGGATATAATTATAGCAATCCACAAATGTGAAGGCACAACGGCTAAAATAATAGCACTTTGCAGACACTATTTTAAACTATTTCCAGTGACAAACAAAAAAACACCCAAATTCCATACGGTTTTTTTTTTACAAAAAAGAAACGAAAAAACTTGATTTATTCGAAACAAAAAAAAGCATAGTAGTTTACAGATTTTATCTGTGTTTGGTTTTTCGCATGAAAAGGCTAAATTTATTGTTAAAAATATTTAATTTTTACACAAAAAAAATCGCAAAATGTATTTTAGAAACCTAGGGGTTTTCTAAAGTAGGCATGTAAGAAAAACAAGGGTTTTTCTTGCATTTGTTTTTACACAAAAAAAATCGCAAAATGTATTTTAGAAACCTAGGGGTTTCTAAAGTAGGCATGTAAGAAAAACAAGGGTTTTTCTTGCATTTGAAACCAGTAAAAAAAGCATTTAGGAAAAACAAGGGTTTTTCTTGCATTTGAAACCAGTAAAAAAAAACTAACCTAAAAAGGCAAAAAAACGATTCCAGAAATCCGGGTCGCTAAGGATCAAAAATGGGGCTCCCTGGTGGTCCAGATAGGAGAGTTGTCTGGAATTTAACGGTGTCAGATGTGGACTGTAATTTTAAGGGAATAAGGTCATAGGCTAAGCTGGTACAAGGGATTCTGAAATGGTCTAGTTTACCTTCTAGGTTAGTGTAGCAATAAACAAATGTATGTAAGGTAAAAATAATGCATTTTCACTTACCATTTTTATACAGGAAGCGGAACTCATGGGAGGACACGCTGTTAAACCGTGCTTTTTGCACCCCACATGAATGTGGTAGGAGAGTCGCTAACACGCGTGTATTATCGTTCGAAGGCGAAACGGTTCTCTATGATGCTGCAGCAGGCATTCGCTACTGCCTTCGTTCTCCCACATGGCGCCCAGTGGCGTCGTTAATCCATAGGCGTAGGAGAAAAGGAATAAGTAGGAAGGAATGAGATTACGAAGGTCCATATTAAAGGAACTAGGAACCTTAGTAATTCAAAATGCATTTTATGTAAAGTAAATTAATTATAGCAAATTGTAATATTTGCCTCTAAAACCGCGGGAGTTTCAAATGCAAATAACCCAGTAATTTTAAGTACTTAATTAGTTAATTAATACTAAATAAACAAAAAATAGAAAATGCTCTAGTGAATCACCAAATAGCCTAATTCGAACCAATTTGGTAAATTATAGTAAAAAGAACATATTTACAAAAAGGAAGGCGGGACGAACCAAAATTTCTACAGGTCTTGTTATAGTTTAAAAGTTTTTATGCTTCGTTTTTAATAAACCGCGAATTTTGCTGATTTTTTAAATCAAAATACTCAAGAATGGTGTTTTTTCGAATAAATCTTAACTTTTCAAGGTCGTGTGAGGTGAAATTACCTTGAAACCATTTTTTTTTAAACACTGAATACAAATTATATAATAATGAGTATAATCTTGACCATATGGGTATAACCTAATTTTTGACCATTTTTTTACGCCATTCTTAAAAAAATTTCCCACACCCCTTCCCTAGTCAAGCAAAATAAGGGTGCTGCGGGTCAAAAATGTAATTTTCACAGAATGTGTACAAATTTTTATGCTTTTAACTTCATTTCCCACGTAGTTGGGGAAATAGGGCTTGTACAGATCGGGCTAAAATATTATCTATCAACTTCTAATTCAAGAGTACTAAAGTTAATTTTCGTGGTTATTGTTTCAAGAGTGCTTTGAAACTATTTTTTTTGGTTTTGGTTTTTATTGCAAAATAAAGTTAACATTAACAGTCATCATAAAATACTATTTTACACATTAAATATTACTCTAGTTTATATTATTTCTAAAAGAAAAACAGTTTTTATAGATTTTGGATAACTAAAAATAAAATTTCTCCCTTCCAAACAAAAATACTAATTCTGGCAACCATTTACTGCGTTAAAATCTAAATAAAAATTCACTTAAAAATTGCTGTTCTTTACCACCACTAGTTGAAACCTCAATTAATTAATTGTCGAAGTGAAAGAGCTGGTAATAGTGATACGCAAACGAATCAAATCTGGCAATTTCATTAATTAATATTTCTCCGACCAAATCCACCAGTTCTTAAATATAAATCAATGAAATTAAACAATTAAATATGTAAAAGAAAGTTACATTTTATAATTTTAAAAGTACTACCTGAAACCCATAAAGCTGGTACGGCATGTAACTCTGTTGCAAGATTTTGTGACTCTCAGGCTCCGCAAAAATAGTATAACAGTGGATTTTAAAAAAAATTACCTCAAATTACTTCAATTTAAGGATTTTTGGAAAAACTCTGGCATTTGTCATTTTTATTGGGGGACATCTTTTTTTATTGTACATTTATAAATCTATACAGGCTGTTCCAAATTAGTTTTACACCAACCTAACTTAACCTTGTAATTACGGAGTAATTGGAACACTTAAAATAGGCATTTTTATAATAGCAACTTCTTTTTGAAAAAATTTGTTTGTATTCTTTTAAAGACAAACTGGTGCAACTTTTTGTATTCTATTGAGCAACTGACAAACCCTGTGTTGCACTCGGCTCTGGCGTATTCTATTGAGACTCTTCAACAAAATTCGCTATAAAATTGTTATTTTGTGAGCTTGCACATTAAGAGAAAAGAGCGGAGGCAAACCAATAACCACCAATTTTATTTATCTATCATATAGATATCACGATTATAGAAAATACTTAAAAGTAAAAAATCTGTTATCATTAAACATAATTTTTATTTATTTTTAACCATTAAAAAAAACTAATTTATTGTGATATAATTAAATAATATATCGGATAATATCCCATCACCTTGTTGCTGAAATGCTATAACTATTCATTTTCACCGTTAAGTCGTTTGAGAATGTGGACTAAATGGATGAAATATACCATATTTCCTCAATTTTTGCATTATTTTCATAGCCACGAAATCTTGCAGAAGAATCTCGGTCTATTAGGTAGGGCGAACCTACCAGTTATGGCCATTTTGTCTGTGTCACCAAAATCCAGGAAAGCTAAGCCAAAGGCAGATAAAAAACCGCAAAGGTTTTTGTATGATCCTGAAAATTTGAAAAAAGCCTATAATGCTGTTAAAACTGGCAGTCTGAGCATATCGCGAGCTTCATCAGTTTTTAATTGTAATGTAATTTAATATTGTCCCTCGTACCACCCTAAGAAGAGAAGACTTTCTGGAAAATATCCTCTTTATTGGGCTCAACGTGGGGGACCAGCTGCAATATTGAGGGAGAGTGTAGAAAAAAAATTGGTTGAATGGCTTCTATCCTGTGCTAAAATGGGATTTTCTATAGATAAAGAAGGACTTCAACATATCGTCAAGAAGATCGCAGCGGCGTAGCGTGCCCGAAAGGGCGGGGGGGGGGGGGGGGGGCGACAGCTACAAAGGGCGCCTCTGAAAACTGATGAAAAATCTTGCGACCAATAAAAAAGAACCGCGCCGTAGAATTTTGAACCGCGCCGTCTCCAAAAAAAAAAAAAAAGGTCATCGCATGTCAGGGGGCGGCCAATAAGACACAAGGGCGCGTCTGACCAAATCTTGCAACTAAAAAAAAGGTCATCATGTATGAGGGGGCGGCCGATACGACACCAGGGCGCCTCTCCCACCTATGGGGCGCCACAACCCTCGGGGCGGGGGGGGCGACGAACCCCCCGCGCCCCCCCCACGCTACGCCGCTGGAACATCGTTATAGAATAAAAGCTTAAAACACCGTTTCCAGATAAACCAGGAGAAAAATGGTTTACATCATTTCTAAAACGGCACCCAAATCTGTCTCAAAAACGCGGAATTTTTGAATCGAGCACGAGGATCCGTGACAGAGGAAAAAATTCGTAACTGGTTTTCTGAAGTTTAGAAGCTTCTGGGAGACAAAGCAGAAATTTTCAACTATCCAGGACGAGTGTTTAACATGGACGAAAACAATTTTTATCTTTGCTGATAGTAAGTTTAATATCTCTTTGACTTTGTACAAAGGTAAGAGAATGAACCCTTTGGCATACCAAATGGCTCCAACCGGATGGGGTGTGGGCATAACAGAAAATGGATGGATGACTGCAAAGGCATTTTATGAATATTTTACAAACGTGTTTGACAAATATCTTACAGACAATATAAGAGACCTGTAATATAAGAGACCTGTTCACTTGAGTAGATTTTGCCAGGAAAATGGAATAATATTGGTTGCTCTACATCCTAACAGCACGCATAGCCTGCAACCATTAGATGTAGCCGTTTCTGGTCCCCTCAAGTCTTACTGGAAAAAAATTGTTCGTCGATGGCGTATAGAACATGATGGGCATGAGATGTCCCAGCTTTGGTAAAAAAAATTATGACTGAGCCTTTAATGTCCAATAATATTATATCTGGGTTTAGGTCCACTGGGCTGTGCCCACTTGATGCTAACAATGTTGGTTATACAAAAATAGTATGCAGATATAAAGAAAATGTAGTTATCGAGGAAGTACATTCAAATAGCGCAGTAAATCACCTAAAATATATTGAGACCAAGATGAATGCAGATTTGCTGGATGAATTTAAAAGCGCAAAGGCTCAAAAGACAGAATGGTCAGGCAATCCTGAGGCTAAACTTTTATATGATCTAGCGTTTTGTTAGATTTTCACACTGAAATAACACCCATGAAAGACCAAGCTCAAGCAAGTGATTTTGTTGTCACAACTTTAAATATTGCTCCAATAAATAAAAACTTGAAAGATGGTGCTGAGGTTTATTAAATAATAATTCTGAAAAACCCGATTTCACCGTAGCTAATAAAAACTTGGCATCAGTGTTTGATGATGTATGCTGGCCCGAAAACAAACCAAGCACTAGCTTTAGGGTAAAAAAGTATGTTTCGAGCGTCATCACCTCAGATAAATGGGTAGAATATTTTGAACTGAAAAAGGCGGAAAAGGACAAAAAGGAATTAGAGAAAAAAAGAAAGAGGGAAGAACGGGAAAACAAAAAGCAAAAAAAAAATAAAGCAAAAGTAGTTGAGGAGGATAGTACTTCAAATTATGAATGGGAAGAGAGTGGTAGCATAGCATAGATGATGTGTCAGAAAATGATTTCGCTGGATTTAATAATGAACAGGTTGAGCTTATCTCTAAAGATTGTCTGAAGCCAGGAGATTTTGTTCTAGTTGAGTTCACTTCACAAGGCAAAAGATCTTCTACTAAATACAGATATGTAGCCTCTGTAACCAAAGTATTGGCAAATGTAAAGAAAGAAATTGAAATACACAGTTTAAAAAAGTCTAAATAACTCATTTCTTTTTCTTTCACTGACAATGACATATCAGTAATTGATCAATCACATATATTAGCCAAATTGCCAGAACTGGAATTAGTACAAGAAGGTCGAATCACTGAAATATCTTTTTAATGCACGTGTTGATGTTTGTGAAAAAACATATATATAATGCCTTAAAAAAGTTTTGTTTTCTTTTTCTTCATCGCAAATGATGAATTTTATTTTAAAATATTGCCTTGTCCATAAGTGGCAATTTATCTGGCCATAACTGTGCAAAAATGGCCATAACTGGAAAAAACTGTTTTTTTGACTGATACAAAAAATTATTGTGATCCTTATAACATTTTTTCAAATGGTGACAGTTAGTGAATAAGTCAAATATACTACAGAAACATTTTCACGCATATTCAACTTTTATAGTGTAATTTTTTTAATGCAAAGGCAAAACATTTCTTAAACTGGCCATAACTGGTAGGTCTACCCTAGTTGCAGCGTAAATCAACGAACTTTCCAAAAAAATAATTTTGAAATGCTCACCCATTAATTTAAACATCACTGCTGGTACTAGCGCCAGATTTCGACAGTATCGCGGGCGGTATACCAGCTTGCTGTTGCGGTATTGCTTGCGGCATCGGCGCGGTACTGCTTTGAAGTACTGTGGGCGGTAACGATGGTGCTTTGCCGGCGGATGGAGCAATGGTAGGCAACAAGGGTTGCTTGTCACTGCAGGATTTTGACAAGCGTTCGCTAAGCGCTTTTAGAGCAATTTGTCTAAAAAATAAAGAATAATAGTGAATTTTAGTACCCGTGAATTTAAAAATCAAACAAATTATCGTAGCTAATCGGAAAATAAAGTTTTTGTTTCTCTCATATTTTTCCGTGGGTAGTTCGAAAGCTTAACCTCACGGGGGTCCAAGATCTAATGGACACCTAATAAGTGTTGACAGTTAACTGTTGCTGAAGACTGCTATTAGTATTGCCAGGAAACAACACCAGCTTTTTTGGTTGAGGCTGTGACAGAACATACACTATAGGTTGCTTTTGACCTTTTTGTTTAATTTATTTTTGATTTAATACTTAATTTTGATTTACCGACCCTAAATTCATCTGCTGGGAATTGCTAAATTTATTCATTTTTAAGAATACATGGGCTTATCAATTTCTGCCTTTTGAGTGAAACCAACTTTTCGCTACAACTTGGCGCCCAACGTAGGGCGCCAGGTTGTAGAGAAACCTTTTTCCTCAGGGATTCTAGCTCCCTTAGTTTGTTTGGGTTCGGTTTGAACTGCTACCTGGGATTGCCTAGAAAAACAGTGAAATTGTGTAACAGGTACACGGAACAGGTTAGCGATACCTGTTCCAAAGTAACAGGTCCAGTTCCATCGACCCATCCCTCACATAAACTAAATTTGATTAGCAGTAGCTTCTGACATTCGAATCATAATTCCATCTCTACTACACAGTGTGCCTGAACGAAGTATAGGTTACAGAAAAATGGTTCCAAAAACTAATTGCACATTTTAAATATAGACTCTTTTCTGACTTCAGAGCGATATTCGTATAAATCCTAGCTGATCCTCTTCTCGAAATTTTATCAATTTTTTGCCATTTTTCTCGTTAATCTAGGCGCTGGCTCCAGTCACGTGCGACCTAATATGTGCGCTCAGTTTGACTGCGGGACATCGTTAAGCACCCATAACCGGCATATATAACATTTTACAATGCTAGGTTTTTTGCTTCTTTTCCAAAATTG
Organism: Aspidapion aeneum; assembly: GCA_963576565.1. NCBI lineage: Eukaryota > Metazoa > Arthropoda > Insecta > Coleoptera > Brentidae > Aspidapion > Aspidapion aeneum. The sequence goes on along the minus strand of OY755042.1, from coordinate 67,970,441 downwards.
AACTTTTGTTACACCGAAGATCGAAAGAAGAAGAAAAGTAAAGGGATTAGGATAAACTTTTTAATGAGCTATTTTTAACGAGTCTTGTACTATTTTTCCCGATTCTAGTGCAAATAAATAGCTCAATCACGATTTAAAAAATCTTGCGGTTTTCCCAATTTCAATATTTTTTCCATTATTTTACAAAACAATATTTTTTTGTTTTTTGTCAAGTTTTTGCAAAGAAAAATAGCTTTTTAGACATAACAATACAACCATGTTTAAAGTGGGACACAAGTTCGGTTAAATATATGAGCAGCAATACATCCGAAGCAGGACCACTACACAAGTGGACGGACTCACACTAAGGTTGCGACCATACGCTGCCTGAAATTTATTTGTATGGATATTTTACCTTCTTCTCTCCATGTCGTGATGGTCTATAGTGTTCGGGACGGTCACTGTAACTCCGATGGGGTTTGCCATGTCAAATTTCCTCACACTCCTGCGGCAGATCTTCATTTTGACTAGAGCGTTGTACACACTGTTGCTAACCACCGCAATGGGAGGTTGGATAACATTTGGAAAAAAGCTAAAAAAAGAGACACATCCAAAAACAAAATTTTTTGACTGCCTATTTTAAGCATACAGGTATTATTAAAAATTTGACACCTCCTAATTAACTGGGGGCACGGTAGTGCACCTTTTCTTAAAACATTTCAAAGCATATTAGACCTATCAATAACTCTACTTTGGAATGAGCTGCAAAACTCAAACTTTGCACAGTCGTAAATCTCACACAACATTCCTCCAAGTTTCGCCGACTTCTTTAAAGCAGTAATAGTCCAGTCATATCAGGTGAAAAAACCCTGAAACTTGGGAAAAAATAGATGCAAGCTGGATTTTTGTATAATTATTCCATAGCATCTGGAACACATCTCCACATATTCTCCGCCAAAGTCACCCTTGAGCTTCGCTAGATATAAGGCCCCAAAGGTCCTAAAAATCATAATCATTGCGATTTTCTCGAAAACTAATAATCATTCGGTTCTCAATCAAGCCTAACCTAACATTTAAAAAAATATATTTAAAAAAAATTCTAACATTATTGATTCCCACTTAACACCATGTACTTAAATTTAGTGTTTGTTTCCTAAAAGTTAAACAACTTTAAATAAGGCATAGGCCAATGGTCAATAATAGCCGGACCGCCAATGGGACATAAAAAATTTTTTTATACAATTAAGCACTGTATGAGAAAAAAAAGCGTACATAAAAAAAGTTCAACTTCTGGGTAAAAACAGCTTTAAAATATACGCAAATGTGCACACTTATTATATTTGAAATTTCGGCCAAACTGCTATTGATAGCAAAAATAGTGTTTCACTAAACTTTAATGGGACAAATAAATTTAAATAAAATAAAGGTAACCTAACGGTGGTTTTTTAAGGGTTTAAAATTATAAATATGAGTACAAGAAGTTTTACCGAATAGTCATTGTATCATGATTTTTCCCCAAATATATATGTATACTAAAAGCTTTAGTTTATAAAAAATAATTTATCCATGTACATATAGCCTGGTTTTTGACAGCCTTGGCAAAAAATCTTGACAAAAAACTGAAAATTGCATATTAATACGGGTATGTGTTAAAACGTTATGTAAGTATAGTTCAAATTATACCCATTTGTAATGAAGTCATTTTTATTTATCTTTGTTTGGTATATTATAAACAGCGGTGACAATAAACTTTTTTAAAAAAGTAGTGTCTATGATTTAAATAGGTAGGTAATTGGTTATGTGAAGTATCCGTCACTGTCAATCAAAAAACATTGATTGAGAAAAATATCTACGCCATACGTTTTTTTCAACCCTTAATGAACCACCCTTATGATAGAAATCATTGCCCATTTATTTTGTCTAAACCCCTTTGTCACATTTAAGTTTAGTCAAACACATTTTTTTCTAAAATTTTATAAAAATTACTTTATTATCTGTTAAGCTAGAATTTCAAATTAAATAAAAGTGCGCGCATTTGCGCGTATATTAACACTGTTTCTAACTAACTACTACTAACTTTTTTAATATTACGCTTTTTATTGTCGTTCAGTTCCTAACTGTATAAAAATTGAATTTTCAATTTTCCGAATGATGATCCGGCTACTACTACTTTCCTAACCTTTACTTAAAGTTGTTTAACTTTAAAAAAACAAAAAATAAATTTTAGTAAATATTGTTTAATACAAGTGTTCGATACTTAATATTATTAACACAGTGAGAAAAAAATTAAATCAATTTTTTTTTAAATATATTTTTGAAATATAGGTTACGTTTTTTATAGCATAGACAGAATGATTTTGCGTATTTTTTCTCTCTTGACTTTTTTTGAAAAAGTTATTAGTTTTCGAGAAAATCACAAAAAACTGATTTTTAGAACATTTGGGGCCTTATATCTGGCGAAGCTCAAAGAGAGTTTTGGCGGAGAATATGTGGGGATGTGTCCCAGATGCTAAGGAATAATTATACAAAAATCCAGCTTGCACCTATTTTTTTCCAAGTCAATTCCTAAAATGACTGGCCTAAAAAGTAGTTACGGATTTTGAAAAACATCGAATTTGCCACACACTCATTCACTAATGTATAGATCATCGAAATTCTACTATACATCAGAAAGCGGAAATTATGACAAAACCCTTGAAAAAAAAAACCCAAAATTTTAATTTACTCTCCTCCCTTAGACATGTAAAGTTATGTAAAACCCTTGCTTAAATGTAAAATAACAACCCACTTCAATAAACGGTAGAAGATAAGATGTGGCAGACTGATAGATATTTTAAAAAAACAATTTATAAATAACCGAAAAAACCCAAATTTATTAGTTTGGAAAATATTTTATTTATTAATATTTTATTTAATAAATGCAAAAAAATTACCCCTCCCGCCTCTCATAACTAGTAAAAGTCCTTTTCCTTCTATCCAAGTAACCCTCTTTCTTCCACTTTTTAGTATAAGATTTAACTTGTACAGAATGCATATAAGCCGAAAACTAATTAGGTATGCAAAATTTTATTCAATTCATTAATATAAAAATGGATGTAGATGATAGGGTTGTCAACTTTGAATTCAGGTTTGTCAGGACATTTGTTTTAAATTGTCAGGATATTTGATCCAAAATCAGGACATCCACAAATTGTTATCAAAAATATCTTATTATTATTATTATTATAGACATTACAGATTTTGCCAGAATATTTAGAACTTAATAGTGCAAAGACTATCCTTACATAGTACCACCTGCTAGGACAATTGGACAGAAGAACAGTAAGTGATTTTTCCAGAATATTCGAAGAAGTTCGATATTGTTTTATTTAAAAATCAAAAGAGATATTTGAGAACCGACTTCGACATTAACTTTACAGTCCAAAAATTGATAATTAGAGATTTTCTAGAATATTCCATCACTTTCTACGACGTTCTATTCGAGAACTAAAAGAGATATCCAAAAAGCGATTTTGAACATTAGATTAATAATTTCAAAAGTAAGAATTAGAAAGAATTTCTAGAAGATTCTACGACGTTCTATTCGAGAACCAGAAGAGATATACAAAAACCGACTTCGACATTAGCTTAGTTATTTCAAAAGTAAGAATCGGAAAGAATTTCTAGAATATTCCATACCATTCTACGACGTTTTATTCGAGAACTAGAAGAGATATCCAAAAGGCGACTTCGACATTAGATTAGTAATTTCAAAAGTAAGAATTAGAAAGAATTTCTAGAATATTCCATAACATTCTACGACGATCTATTCGAGAACCAAAAGAGATAATCAAAAAGCGACTTCTACATTTGTCTAGTAGCAGCAAGAGTGGCATTTACCAGTATATTCCAGAAAATTCCATTAGGTTCTATTTAAGAATCGGAAGAGATATTGAAAAACGGACTGCGACATTAACTTTATAGCCCAAGAATAGACGTTTAGAGAGATGAAAGAAATAACTAAAATGATTCAGGCTCTATCATCTCAAATGGCTCAAAACCAGAACGATATGAGACAGACCATGTAACGTGTCATTTTTACGTTTAAGGCAAACGTTACATATTTGTTTATTTAGGTAAATAATCAAGGCTCTTCGACTCGTCTTTCTGTACACAAATTAAGGGTATTTTATAGAGCTAGGTTTGGAGGTTATATAGTGTCCAGAAAGTTACCTTATAAAGGAGGCATTCCATCGAATTACTGTGGACACTGCGCACATCGTATTATTTGGGCATTCTAATTGGAGTTTGAAATCACAGGTTTCGGGAAAAATCACATTAAAACTTTTGATTGTTTTGTTTATTTCTGTAGTTTCGTCGTTTACTTGACGTTCATAAAGATAAACAGCTGTTCTGCTGGGGAATGGCGGCGTTGCCGCATCACAAATGTTTTCAGTAACAGGAAGAAAACATTTAGATGAACATTTCATTCGCTTATGTTTATTTTCGAGGATATAAAGGAGAAGATAAAATAAATACGAGTTAGGCACTTTTGTAAATGGGAGATAAACGAGGGATAAAAACCAGGACTAAAAGAATAAACAAAATCGTATTTTTATATTATATAAATTTATATATAATCATAGTTAAATAAAGTTAATAGCTAACTCAGTCAGGGTTGTGTAGGGCTAGCTAGTGGTGAGCAAACTTAAGATCTGAACACTCTTGTGCCGAGTTTAAGCAGTAGTTTAATGTGTATTTTTAGGTTCAAGTTCAGAAACAACTTTATTAATGTAGAAATGGTTTACAAAAATGGCGTCAAACCATATGAATCTTAGAGAAAACATATATAAAGAGCAAAGGAAACTTTTGACTAAAACTGTAACTAAAATACAACTAAATTCTACACTAAGTATAGCTTTACTCATATGGGAATTGGTTGAGTGTTCGAATATTCCTGGGTTTGATGCATGCTCTGATCTCCAGTAATTGATTTTACAATTGATGTGCTTCTTATAGTCCGGCTGGTTATTTTCCTCCCACTTGCTATGTTGGCGGGGGTCCGGTAGGTAAATGTTCGGTCTATGTATGGAGGGTGTCTCGATGTCCTTGTTATAAAAATTCCGACCGTAGAAATGGATCTGACAACACCTCAATGTGCGTTTTACGTATTTTCGATATCCCCTTGGTCGATGCCTATAGACCCTATAGACCGGTACGGAAGTATTAGTGTATTTCATCATTGGTTCGTTTGAAAATCGCGGTTTTTTTTTTCAGGCTCGCAAACCGGAGCTAGGGATTTTCCGGCGAGAGCGTTTTTTTATAAATGGGTTTGCATCCTTATTTGAATTTAACCGGGAAAATTAGGTTGGTACTGTCCCCACCAGATTTCCGAACGATTTCCGGCAACTTCATTTTTTTGTGTTCTTGACAAAGTGTCTTTTCTCTTTCCTAAATAATTTTGGCTGGGCTGGTGGCCGTCTGTGGGTGTCGCCATTGTTTTTGTGGTTATTGGCACTGCAGTAGTTGCAGATTATACCAAAGACGGTATAACTGTGAGCCGTCGTTGTTTAGGCAAATCTTAGTCACGCTCACATCCTCTGAGAGGGATTTAAGGCGGCCTACGCCATTTCTACGGGAAAGAAGCGTGCCCTGTCCAACCCGCTGGTGTGAAGCCGGTGGTAGCACTGATACAATCCTGGGAAAGGGTTTTCACGCTCGGGCAAGATCCCACAACATTTTTTTGACCATGTGCTGCCCTAGCGTCATGTGCTAGATAATCAGCAGGGGAGACGCGGGCAGAACTGTGACCGATGTAGCAGCGAGGAACTATAAAACACTCTAAGGAACCCATCTACCGTAACTATAAAAGAAATAATTAAAGGACCAAGGTAGGAGCAAGCAACATTTAGATATCCTTCATATAAATTTTTAAATATAATTTTAACACTTCTTGTGAACGCAAGATAAAGGTATGACGTCATAGCCCCAATTTTGCGGTTTATTTAAAATAATTTTTCTGTGAAATTTAAAGTGCTTTGCTATTTTGGCCCTTGTTTACATCCATTTCATTTAATTTTTTTATGTTTCCGGTATTTTTATCTGATTTTACCATGAATTATACAAGATGAACTAAATCTTTGTGTTATTTGTACAGCCCAATGAACCAACTTTGCAGAGACAAAAGAGAGATGAGATTATATTTTTTAGCGGTTTACTTACATTGTTTTACCTCATGGGGTAGATCTCGGACTGGGTTGCTGTCTGTCTCATTCTACCCAACGTAGAATGATGACAGCAGATATTTGGTCCAGATCTCCCCTATGACGGAATGATTTTGTAAATGTATATTTTTTTTTGATCATTCATATAATGGAGACTCAGATGTAGGTACACTGTGACCTGTTGGATATTGTACCTGTGTGTCCATCTACCTGTAAAGTGCTTCTAGTTTTGTCATCTTTAGTTTAGTTTAGTTTACTTTATTCGTACTTTTGTCATTTTTTACAATGAATGTACATGTCAAAATTTTACACTTATCAATACAATACAGTTTACACTTAACATAATTTTTAAACTTAACAGTACACAGGTACGGACGATTAATTGATGTATAAATATAAATAAATAATATATAGAAAAAAGGGTTAAATCGCAGCCTTTTATAGCTTGTCGTTGAAAAATTCATCTGTTGAATAATATGATTTTTCTGTAAGAAACATTTTTAATGTATTTTTATATTTATTACCTTCCAGCTCCCTAAATCTATCTGGCAAGTGTTGGTACAACTTAATTCCTGAAAAGGAGGTTGACTGCTCGTATTTAGCTGTTTTGTGTTTAGGGATTGAGAGGTCTCCACTATGTCTAGTCAAATAACAATGGTGGCTAGCATTTATCTTATAAATAAAAGTGTTTTGTAGATGTAAACACTTGGTAATGGTAGAATTTTGTTATCTTTAAAGACTTGTCTACATGATTGGTTGTGCCTTAGTTTAAAAATAAGTCTCACTATTCTTTTTTGTAAGACAAAAACCCGCTTGCTGGCAATTGAATTTCCCCATAGAGTAATACTGTAACAGAGATGACTGTATACATGTGAATAGTAGATGTTAAGCAGAGATTGAATGGAAAATGTTGATCTAAGTCTCAGAATCATACAGAAAGAACTATTAATTTTTTTACAAACATGACTAACCTGATGGTCCCATTTTAAGTTTTTATCAATTATAGTACCCAAAAATCTAGTCTTAGTTTCCATGTTTACCACAAAATTTTCAATCGTTATGTTTTTTCTATTGTTAAATAAGATACAAACCGTTTTTCCCAGATTTACTATTAATTTATTTTGCCAACACCAATGTTCGAAATCTTTAACAAGGTTTTCAATTTTGTTAACTAACTCCCCGAGGCTTCTGGCTGCAACCCCTACTGTAGTGTCATCCGCAAAGATAGCTAGGAATTCTGCTCTAATATGTTTCGGCATATCATTAATATAAAGGAGAAACAGAAGGGGTCCCAGCACAGAACCCTGGGGTACACCAGAATCACTTGAGTAGATGGATGATAGTAATTTATCTACTTATACCTGGAATTTTCTATTTCTAAGATAAGATGAAATCCATTGTAATGGTTTCCCTCTCACTCCCAGCACATGTAGCTTCTTGCACATGAAGTCAATGTCCAACGAGTCGAATGCTCGGGAGAGATCAAAAAAGATACCAGCTACTAGTAGACCCTCGTCCAGTTTTTTGTAAGTGAATTCAGTAAAAGATACTGTTGCTGTCTCAGTTGATCTTTCCCTTCTAAATCCATGTTGACAATCAGTAAGAATTTTGTTTTTGTTTAAAAACCCCCAGATTCTTTTAGCCCCTATGCTTTCATAGATTTTAGAAATTGTATTGAGTACTGCTATTGGCCTGTAGTTTTCGGGTAATGTATTGTCATCTTTTCCCTTGTAGATAGGGGTTGTTGATGCAGTCTTAAGTAAATCAGGAAAGATACCCTGTATAAATGACTGATTTATCATGTGAGTCAGTGGCTTTAATAAATTCCAGCATGCTGATTTGATCATTTTTACTGGTAGATTGTCCACTCCTACTGAATGTTTATTTTTTAGCTTTTTTGTTGTTTCCAATACAGCCTCGCAAGTAGGATAGAAATTCAAATTGTTTAGGCAGGCAACACCCGTTGTACAAGTTTCAGAAATCGTTTGATAGCGGTCTTCTAGACACTTTTTTGTTATAGTTGAGAAAAAGTTCCCAAATGTTTCCGCAATTTCGTTACTATTTGAAACCTGTTCCCCACCAATAATTATTTGAATTTTTTTATTTTGTTTATTAAGTTCCCCTTTTATTAATTCCCAAAGTTTTTTATGTTTATTTTCTGAATTTAAAATATGTTCCTCATTGAACCCTTTTTTTGCCATATTAACTTGGTTTCTATGCTCTTTTTGTTCTAGTTTATATTGTTCCCATAATGAGTTATCCCGAGTATTTTTTGCAAGCCAAAATAAATTTTTGATATGTTGGCTAGAATTGATAATTTCCTGATTTACCCAAGACTTATTTTTAACTGGCTTGTATTTTTGTTTTTTGAGAGAACAGGCGACATCAACTGCCCATTTGAGAGTATTCATGAATTTTTTGAATGACTCGTCAATATATTCAGTTAACAGAACAACTTCAAATAATTCGTTTCTTAAAAGAAGGTTTAAATCGTTAAGATTAGCAGTTAAGAAGTTTCTGCTATAAGAAAACATTTCATTTGTTTCTTGTTTTAGACAAGTAGAAAATTTAAGGGAGATTGCCAAGTGATCTGCGATATGAGGCTGTGTGACCTCAACAGTGCAAGAAGCTGGATCCAAACTTGCTACCAAATAATCAATTTTTGTACTTACTAAGTTTCCATTCTTATTTTTACCTAACCTAGTGTGATCGTTACTAAATACAATTAAACTGTAACATTGAAAGAAATCACTGAGAAGTTGTTTTTTAATGTCGTTTGATAAATAATCAATATTCAAGTCCCCACAGAGAATTACATTTTTCGAGATGTTGTTGCAATAGTTCAAAGTGTCTGCTGCGGCTTTAAAAAACAAATCAATATCACCATCAGGTGTTCTGTAGATACTTAGTACTATATATGTCTGATGATTTCCTTTAATTAGCATGGCACAACATTCAAATATTAGCTCTGTAGTAAACTAAGATACATCTAAAGATTTAGCTGAGTAGATGTCCTTATTTTTTAGGTATATAGATGTACCTCCATGCTTGTGGTGTGATCTGCCATATGATGTTACAAGGCTGTATCCTTTTGGTGTAAAATGTTCAAGATTGTGTTTTTGACACCAGTGTTCTACAATACTTACAACATCTGCCTGATTCCCCTCAAGAAACAGTTCAATCTGATTGGTCTTGTTCGTTATAGATGGTACATTTAAGTGTGTAACTTTTAATTCACTCTTGGCTATGTTTGACAAAGTTTTAATTTCCGACCTGCGTTGAGGAGTGGGGAGGCCACCATCCTGTGTCATAGTTCTCTGGTGTTTGAAAAAAACAGTGGGTGTCAGACTGTTTGCTAGTTGCCTCGTTGGGCTTATTTGAGGTTTGAACATTGACATTTTTTATTGTTGCGCTGTATGGAACTTTATGGGCTATTACTTTGTTTTGTTGGGTATTGTCATTAGATTTTTTATTCTGCAAGTGTGAATTTTTAATTATCACACTTTGATGAATTGTAATCTTAGGCTTTCTAAGGTTTTCTAGCCGTCTAAGCATATCCTCGTTTTCCTTGACATAACTTAATTCTTGCAGTAAGGAGATATCAGGTTTGTCATGTTCGTTTATGTGTTTACTTGAACGATAAATCTTGCATATATGTTTAATAAGTTCTTCTTGGCTGTGCATATCCCAGCTCACTTCCCAAGTAGCCCATTGGGAGGGTACTATCTGGGCTGCATCTATATAAGATGCACAAGTGCCAGCAAGTAGATTTTTCAAGTTTAGATTAAATTTTGCTATGAAGTTGTTAAGGACTGGTCTGTTGGTTGTTTTGGGACATCCAACTACTATTAACTGGGTGGATTTTGTTTGCTCAACAAGCTTTTTCATTAATCTGGTACAAATAGACTGATCCTTTGACGCATTGTATGAGCCCATAAATAGTATAACTTTGTCATTTTTCTTAAGTTTATTTGTGTAGCTGAGTGTTCGTTGTATGACATCATCACATGAACTACTTTTCAGGAACTGGTTGTTTATATTGAAGTTGTCGATGTGTTTCTTGAATGACTTCATGCTACCCACCATCGGTACATTAGATATAATAAGGAGTTGGGATTTGCTCGAACTACCTGGGTTTCTTGGATTTACATTATTGCATACTGTTTTGTTTTTCTCATACTGATGTGGAGATATGTCAGTTTGTGTGTCGGTTTGTGTTGACTTTTCAACCCATATTTTTTTAAATGCCCTTATAAATAGTAGGTCCTCTAATGCACTCTCATCAAGCTCTGTTTGTGTTTCTGTCGTTGTAGCTAAGTCGCTGTCGCTGGAAGGAATGGTTTCAAAATTACATTGTGATTCACGGTGGTCATTTTTTATTTTTGTAAGGCCGCAGTAAAAATCTGTTTGTGAAGAGTTATTTTGCAATTCACAGTAATCGGTTTGGGTTGATATGGCTTTAATTTGTTTGACATTTGTTTGGCTGGACTGGTCAGTATAGGTTTTTTCCTTGAAAATGTTTAGTTCCTTGTTCACTTTTTCGAATATTTGTTGCAGAGTAGAAATTTCATTTTGATATGCCAAAATTTGAGCATTTAGGTTAGATTCCATTTCGTATGCTTCGGCGGTAAAGTTCTTATGTTCTAGGGTTAGTTTTTCTGCTCTATTTCCTCTTCTAGGACATTACACATGACTTGTGTACGATTGCATGACATGTCACACAACAATATAGTTTTAGGTTTGTGGTTCATTGTCGGTGGCATTTATATTTTGTGGTGGACATATTTCTTGTTGCGTGATTTGATGTGCCTAAAGATTGGTTTTCCTTTTTGTTGTTTATTGTTTATGTAAGTCAGCTGATCATTTGTTATGATTTCAGTCAGCAAGGAATTGAAACAGCTGTTATTTGTTCCTTTATAGAAAGCCCGCGTACGTGTTGGCCGTCAGCTGATTTGTGGCTAATTGACCAAATATCTGTCAAGAGTGAGGTTATGTTCCCTTGGTGATCTGTGAGGTTATGTCTTAAATAGTTTTCCTCAATTTTCTCGTGAAATAACGATTTTCCACCAACTCTAACTATACTTTAACGTTACGTAGACTTAGCGATTTGTATATTTTGCACTCAAGTAGATTTTCGTTGCCTATTAACTCGATATATGGTTTTTTAATTTTAACGCGGCCGTATCGGGTGAAGTTAGTTATTCAAGTTCTTAATTCAATCTTTTAAAATTTTATTTTGTCAATGAGTCGATTTCTTTTTGGGTTTTTTAATTACACAAATAATCTGGAAGCCTCGGAAGTAGGTAGAGTTTCATTGTTTGGCTACAACGTTTGAGTTGAACTGTATTTTAAATAAGATCTTCTTTGTAAAACAATGATATTAAAACACTGTGGCGCTTAAAATTTTCTTATTTCTGAACCCCCCTTCTCCACTGTATAAAAGTTACCGGGCATATCAATGTTTTACCTAGCTGGAAAATACAGTTCTGCTTCCAGATATTTGTTTAATTACTCAGTAATTTGATTTTAGTTGTCACAAATTGGCACAGCGTTATTGTTCTATTTACAGTGTCACAAAATGGCGGCAACGTCTTTTAGTTTGCCACAAATGTCACCCAACGCATTTTAATTGGCCACAAATGGCGCCCTACGTGAGTTTTTGGCTAGTTTTTTTTAACATCTGATGTAATTTTTTTGGTTATTTCTTGAAATTGGAAAAAAAAAGAAAAACTCCTTGATTTTTTTTTTCAAAAACTTTTTTAAAAAAATTTTTTTTGTGGTACAGCCAAAGCCAGGTTAAAGGCTTTCAGTGGCTGTCGGTGGCTTTGACACCCAATCATTTTTTTACTATAAAACAGGATTTTCCATCATCATTGGTTTTTGGAAATAACACTTTTTAAATATTTTTTGGTAATATTTGAGCGTTGATTTGGAATTCGTTTTATTGTTTTAGTAATTCTCATAGTTTTTTGTTACTTATCTTCACAAGTTTTTTCTTGGAAAATAAAAGATTTATTTTTATTTATTAAGGAAGAATAAGTAGATAAAAGCGGAGTCCAATTCATGTCTTAATTCTTTAAAGTTTTTATAGGAAAAACATGTAATTTTTTTTTAAGAAAAATAAACACAGTAATGTAAATTTACTTCAATTTTTTTGTTGATTTATAGGTGGATGGACCTCCAGACATGGTCTTTTTATGTTTTAAATATATGACATAGGTAGTGTGTTTTTCTAACATTTTTTTTTGCAGGTTCATTTATTTATATGTTATTATTTCCTGCTTGTGATAAGATAGAAATTGTTTCACCGAGTATTTTTTAGTGCAGTGAATTTATTTAGGTCAACAAGTAATTTTTTTTGGTGATTTTAATTTTTTGTGGGATATCACCACTTGGAAGTTGGAATATTTTTACAGAGTTTCGCACAAATTTTTCTTGGCTGGGTTGTTTTAAAGTAAATATAGCCTAACAGCTGGTAATTTTATTTAGTTGAAAGTATAAATTAATGAAAATGAAAGAAAAGGAAAATTAGTTTATTTTGCTTTGTCATTTTCTTTTCTTGTTTTTGGCGGTAACTGTTGATGACAATTAAGATCTTACGTCACTCAGTTACATCGGGTCAGAGGAGGGTACTACTACTACATAGTGTTAGTTCGGAACTTTAGGGAACACAAGGCTAAAATTCCTAGAGCAACACATTGGCTGAAGATCAACGCCAAAAAGTCCAGTTAACTTTTTTTTTGGGGTATTTGGTTATCGAGTCAAGTTGTGGTTTCGTGACTGGTCAAATTTTTTGGGTAGAAAATACAGCGTTGGGCCTTGGAATGCATTTTTTTTAAAAATGACCTACGGGTATTTCTATCAATTAAAGTTTTTCTGGTTCACAATAATTTTTTTTCTATATTTTTTTTCTGCGTTCAGGTCATAGCTTGGTCATGGTCAATGGAGTGCAAACATTTAGCCTTAAGAAGTTTTGCCTGCTCCGGATTGAATACAGAGAAAATGAATTTGAAGCCCAACTAGATATAATACCACAAAAGAAATGTTTAACTGAGTCAGATATAGATATAAGTTTTTTGATTTTTTTTTTAGTTCATTTGTAAAGTTGAGTAATTTTTTTAAGTAATGTCATTTTGAGGCCGTGAAATTGGTCAGTAAATTTGAGAGAAACTTTCAACTAGATATAAATGCTAGGCGCGAGTAATTGGTAAAAATATTTCAAAATTTTAGTTCTTTTTTTTAAATAATTTAATTTTTCTTAAAAAGATTATTTTTTTTCTGTAAACATAACTTCTTGAATTCTTGTTTTGGTCAAAACGGTTTGTATAGTGGTCGTAGTTTTAAAGGGTGACCAGACAGGTTATATTTTTTTAGGGGACCAAACGGGAACTTCTTGAGTTACAAAAGGGGAACTTTTTTTGTCTTTTACTCCCATAATTTTAAATAACAAGATTTATTGGTTAGATGTTTGGGTCTTATAATAAAAAACGTTTTGTTGTTGAGGATACTGGTATGATATGGAATTATTTTTATTTCATGCCAAATGTTTTTTGACGGCAGATATGCTAGTCTTCAGTTTTTTTGATAGTTTGCATTTCAGGACAGTGGCGTGTACTTAAAGGGGCCTGTCATCTGCGTCCATTGTAAAGCAACTTCCAACTTACTTGCTTAGCTTTTTCACTTCATCTTCGTTTTGTTGCTTCTGAAATTAAAGCGTTATGTTGGATAACGATGGATGGTGTTAGACTAAGAAAGTACCTATTTAGGGATGAAGACTTGAAAGTTGTGGACAATTGGGAAATAATTTTTTTATTTCATTTTTTTAATTTTTAAAATAATTTCATACTGGTGACCTTTGATTGATTGATTTTTAAATTACAATAAACTGTTGCGGAATAAATGGGATTTAAAAAAAATTTTCAACCTAAGAATAAATTTAAAAACAATAGGTTTTCTTTGATGCGACTAAGGGCATCTATTTTTTTTTATTTTGTGATCTGTTTAGTTATGATAGGAATTAAAATAGTAACATGCACATGAAGGAACTAGATATATCTAGGTTGGAAATTAGTAAGTTAACACTGACCTGAACAATTTTCCATAATAGTGTCCTATTTTCACAGGGTGCTTCAAAATATCATCACCCTCTCTTTGAAATAAGATATTGTTTCGCCTGTGGGCGTTTGACCGTTTAAAAGATATATAGGGTACAGATGGGATTGGAATGGAAATCACAAGTTTTTGGGTTTATTGACATTATACTTAGGAAATAGGGGAAATGTCTAATAAAAAGGTTTTTTGGTTTTAGGCCGAGTTTTGTTGATATAACAAAAGTTTATTTGGGGCCGGGAGGTTATTATGCTCTTTTAAAATTAATTGTAATAGTTTTGGCTTCTTGATTTTTGTTGTCTCGTTTTTACGCAGGATTATTCCCAGCTGTTTCATTTCAAAATGTCATTTGTAAGTGATAGGGTCTTATTAGCCCTTGGACATTTGGTAGTTTTGCTTCGACTAATAGTTGTGAGAAGGGTCCAACTTAATTTTATATCTCGTGAACACCAGGAATAAGGATCTGAGAATGCATTAAGCAGTATTTTTTTTTATTGGATGTTGTGTGTATATAAACTCGAGTAGACAAAGTTAGTTTTATAACCGTCTCATAGTTGGACCTTGGAATTGTTTTCATAGTTGTTTTTCTGAAAGTGCACACAAGATAATTCTTTACGGGGTTGAGTGCAAAGTTTGAAACTTAGGTTCACATTATTAAAGTGATACAGTAAATAAGTGCTAACGTTACTTATTCCCTAAAGTAATAATTTTAAACAAATATACTAACATCGTTTGTGTTTTTTTTAACATCAATATTTTTTTTTTACTTTTCCTAAACTGATTGGTTTTTTTTTTGCAATGACGATTTTTTGTACTTTATGATTCTTAAGTAAATTTAATTTTCAATACTTTTTTTTACGTATAGTAAATTAATTTTTCTGGCTCATTCACTTTTCACATTCACACAGTTTTGGGAGAGGAAAGGAAATCTACAACTGTTTGTTTAAAGGAAAAGAACAAAAACTGTTGCATGACATAACTCTATTAAGATTTTTCTAGTGCTAATTTTATTTTAATTCTTTTAAAATCGTTAATAGGAGCTGCAACCCCACTTAAACATTAAATTTTTTTTTTTTAATATTTTTTTTTTATATTTTTTTTTAAGGAAGGAAACTTGATTTTCTTGTTGAAAATTTTTTTTTTGGTGCATAGTAGTACCTTGCACTACAATGGTTTTACACGTTTATTTAAATATATTTTTTTTTCTGAATTAAAATATAATTTCATTTCGAACCCTCGCGTTTTAACAACCTATCATCATTGTTTTTAATTTTTTTTCTCCCTACTCCAAACCATCTATCAGGGTAGAGTAATAGTTTGAAAATTTTAGTGAGCCACTAATTAATTTTTTTTTGATTATTGGGCTACTGTGGTCGACACCAAAAATTAAAAAAAAAATGTTTTTGGACACCTTTCGGTACGATCCTAGGGTCTTTTGACTATGGTTTGCATCAATTTAGTTTAAGTTTTGGGAATTTCATTTTAATGATTATTAGAGAGTTGCAGTCCTACTAAGACGTTATTTGTAAATTTTTTAATACCATCGGTAATTTAAAAAAAAAAAAATTTTAATTACACACAACATCCTTATTAGTCTAATTTGACGCAATTTTAGCGAGCGGATTTTTTTTTAATTGAGCATATTTTACGATTTCTATAACATGAACATCTGTTCCGATGTTTATTGCGTTCACTTATATATTAAGGGATGATGTTGACTTAAGCAATGCATGGTTCGTGTAACCTCAGGATAGGTAAGCAGGTTAAAGTGGGTTTTGATTTATTCTTTTGAGAAAAATCATTGTATACGGCGAGTTGGGTTTTTTTTTTAGTTAATTTGTGGAGCCGTTCTGCAATAGCAGGAGTATACCCTATCGTTAACTGTGTACAACAGCTTTGGGATTTTTTGTTATAGATAGTCTGTTGTACGTTCCATTTAAGGATAAATTTATCTATTCGGTTGCTGAGGTAAACATACATAACTTAACTTTAATTCTAATCCAGTTCAGCTAGGATACGCGCAATTACTTTTTTGGTTTTACTCACACAAGGAGTGGAACATAAGACCTAAACACTGCCAAAGCTCTTGTCTCTCTTTTATTTTTTTTTAAACTTTTTTTATGGCTACTTGTTAATTTAGGATTTAAGTAGTTATTTCTCTCTGCAAGGTTGGACGTCATAGTTGGTTGTACAAATACTTAATATAAACTATGATTACATTTTTAAATGCAAATAAATTTTATTTTCTTATTGCTCCGGTGTTTTTCGATTTTGTAGGCGTCTGCCCGTATTTAAGTTTTATATTTTCTACATTTGTGAGAAAATTTATAGTGATTTTCACTAGTGAATTAAAAGTGAACTTTGTGGTTGTTATTGCGTGGTTTAGTTTTTATAATTGGGAGGTATAATTAACAGTTTTAATTAAAGTTTAAAGTTTGAATATAAAAGGCACCATGGCTATTTATTTGAGTCGATTGTCTGACATAAGGTACTTAGTCAAGGACGAGTTAATCTACGAATTAACATGGACCACCGATCCAATGGACATAGCCATTGGATCGGTGGAAGAGATGAAGCAACAGCTCATACTGATTAGACAGAGAGAAAGGACTGATGGAAGTTTGAGATACCCTCCGTATCCCTTTAAATTTGGCCAGGATGCTTTTAGCTGCATGAAGAAGCTTGATAGTCTGGTACCGCTGGTAGAGAAGTTCTCTGGTACGAGCAAAGGGGGAGAGTTTAGGAAAATTGCTGTAAGGTTGGAACACGTGTTAGCCAGGATAAATAACATGAATCCGTCTAACTTTGAAGAAAGTCAAACGAAAGGCATACTGGTTGCGGAAACCTTGAGTTTGATTGGGAGATTGCAGAGCCAAGCAACAGATTTATTAAGAGTTGGCGTGACCTCAGATGATGATGAAGCATCTGAAACCCATTCAACGAGTCGTAGCTCAGACCACTCGACAAATGTTGGCAACATACCCAGCCAGTCTCAACTCTTGCAACCACCGCACTCGAGCACACAAAGAACAGCTCAACAGCCTACGAACCAACCGTCGGTCATTGCTCCAGTGCAAATGCAAATGCTAACGAACCCAACTCAAACAACAGTACAAGCACCACTCCCTATGCCGGTTGAGAATTACGGTACAACAGCTTTTCAGTATCAACAACCGTCTACCGTTCCATTGAGATTAGCTGCCCTCCAAAGTAGCATTGCACCAGTTGCTCAGTCCCGACCTTTTTCATGTTCGTCGCCAGTACCAATGTCAAGTGATCCTGGTACTTCATATCACGTTGCAGCTGTACCTCCGCATAAATGGAACCTTAAGTTTACAGGCGAGAGGGGAACGATCTCCGTCACCGCATTTTTGGAGAGAGTGGACGAGTTGAGTCAGGCTAGAGGAGTCAGCAAAAAGGTTTTACTGAACTCGGGCATTGATCTTTTTGAAAAGTCAGCTTATACCTTTTACAAAGATGTACGTAGAGAAGTCCATACATGGGAACAGCTCGAACAAAGATCCATGGCAGAATATCTTCCTTCTTCATATGGCGAGAAGCTATTGAAGGAAATCCAAAAACGTAAACAAGGCCCTGGAGAGTCTATAGGGACCTATATTGCTTGTCATGAACACGTATTTCCAAAGACTTGGCTGTCCTGTTTCTGAAGAGGCGAAATTAGCTAGCGACTTCAGAAATATCGCGGACATTTATAAGAAAGGGTTGATTGCTACTGAGGTCAATAGCCTATAACATTTAAAAGATTTGTGTCGTAGAATAGACCAGAGATATGGGTTAGAGGAGGAAAATTTTACTCCTAGAAGAAACCAATCTATTGAACCTGACTTGGCCTACGTTGACGTAGACAGGGGTTGATGCAATTCAAATATCAAGTACCGGGACATCGAGCCAACAGAATTTAAATCATCCTGTTAATAGATTCGACAGAGATAGGCGACAGCCAACAAGCAGTTCCTCTGCTAGAGCTGATAGAGAGAGGCAACAACCAGCTAGTGGTCAGTCTAGTGTAAATGACAGGGATATACAACCACCACAGGGTGTTAGGTCTGGTAGGGCGAATAGGGACGTTGTTTGTTATAGATGCAACCAAACAGGGCACATGGCGGTCTGGTGGGCAGTACCTAGAGGCAAGCGGTGTTATTCGTGTGGACAAGCAGGGGTAACAGTAAGAGAATGTCGTAATTGTAATCGTCAGGGAAACGGACCCAGGCGCTCGTAGGCGGTCGACCTTCGAGTCAGCCTGAACAAGCATCGACCGATAGGCTAACGTACGTTTTAGATTATGTGATAAGTCATGCTCGTAAAGATGAGAGACCTTATTTAGAAGTGGATGTGCTCGGAAATAAGTTATTAGGTTTGTTGGATTCCGGGGCTTCACGTACCTTTTTAGGGAATCATGGTTGGTCAATCATCGAGAGGTTTGGTTTTTCACTTGATACCACGAAGAAGACGAGTTGTATTGTGGCAAATGGTCAAAGCACGAGTAGTATTGGGACAGTGCAGCTTCCTATGCGAGTTCAGGATAAATTTAGGTTAATAGAGGTCGTCGTCGTTCCTGAGTTGCCGCACATTTTGATTTTGGGATTAGATTTTTGGATGTCGATGGGGATAGTACCGAACTTAAGTACTAATGAGTGGCATTTTGCCGATAATAAAAATGTGATTTGTTCGTTAGAAACATCAGACCAACAAACAACTCTTACGCCTTATGAATCAGAACGACGAGAGGAATTGGTCGATAAGTATAAGACTCTTATGGGTGACTCACTGGGATGTACAGACAGAGTAGAACATAAGATTACAACAGATGCAGCACCGATAAGACAACGTTCATATAAGGTCTCACCGGTCATTCAAAAACTTACTGATGACGAAATCGACGAAATGCTGAAACTTGATGTTATAGAACGTAGTAGTAGTTCATGGGCTTCACCAGTGGTAATGGTGCAAAAGAAAAACACAAAGAAATATCGTTTCTGCGTAGACTACCGCAAATTGAACTCAGTGATGGCGCGTGATAGTTATCCTTTACCACTCATATCCGAGATTCTTGGCAAGTTGAAAGATGCTAAGTACTTTTCAACTTTGGATATTAAAAGCGCTTATTGGCAAGTACCAATGGAAGAATCATCGAAGCCACTAACAGTATTCATCTGTCGACGAGGTCTATTCCAATTTAAGCGTTTACCTTTTGGTCTTCATAATGCACCTACAACTTGGCAGAGAC
Organism: Aspidapion aeneum; assembly: GCA_963576565.1. Taxonomy (NCBI): domain Eukaryota; kingdom Metazoa; phylum Arthropoda; class Insecta; order Coleoptera; family Brentidae; genus Aspidapion; species Aspidapion aeneum. The sequence continues at coordinate 67,950,902 of OY755042.1, read as the reverse complement.
TCATAGATAGCGTCATAGGAAACGATTTAGACCCCTACGTGTACGTATATCTCGATGACCTCGTAATTGTCACACAGAGCTTTTCTGAACACCTTAGAATTCTTGAGGAAGTCCTACGAAGATTGCAGAATGCAAAGATAACGGTAAGTTGGGAGCAATGCCAACTGTGTAGGCCAGAAATCACTTATTTAGGATTCGTAGTGGACCGTCGAGGCATCCGAGTTGACCCTAATAAAATTAGGGCCATGTTAGAGCTCCAGAGGCCAAGAACTATCAGAGAAGTCCGTAGAGTTGTAGGTACAATTTCCTGGTATAGACGTTTTATAGAGAATTTTTCAGCGATAAGAGCTCCAATTACAGCTCTAACTAAGAAAAATCAAAAGTTCGATTGGACTCCAGACTGCGAAAAAGCATTTATTAAGATTAAGGAACTTTTAGTGACTGCACCGATTCTTACATGTCCAGATTATACCAAAGAATTTGTCATTCAAACAGACGCATCAGGATATGGAATAGGAGCATGTTTAACGCAACCTTATCCTGAAGGAGACAAAGTCATATGCTATTTGAGTCGATCTTTGACTAAGCAAGAACGTGTTTACACGACCACCGAGCGAGAATGTTTGGCATTGGTTTGGGCGATAGAGAAGCTCCGGCTACATATTGAGGGGATCTCATTTAAGGTCATAACAGATCATTTTAGCTTAAAATGGCTTCATAGCTTGAAAGAGCCCAGTGGAAGACTTGCTCGTTGGTCTGTAAAACTGCAGCAATATGACTTTGAAGTAATCCATCGGAAAGGGAAAGATTTAGTTGTCCCGGACATGTTGTCTCGCGCAGTACCTATGATTGATACAATTTCGCAGCCCAGAGACGTTTCAACAGCAGAGATCGATGGTACCAAAAGATGGTAAAGAGGGTCGTAGAATCACCATTAAAATTTATGAATTGGAGATACACTGATAATAAGTTGTATAAATATGTCAAACAAGAATACCCTCAACTTTCACCATCTAACGAATATTGGAAGGAGGTAGTCCCCAAAGATCATAGGCGTAGAATTATTGGAGAAGCTCAAGATCCTCCTATCGCAGGACATATGGGTGTGTATAAAACCTTCCACAGACTGGCAGAAAAATATTATTGGCCAAAAATGCGCCAGGACGTGGCAACTTTTGTAAAGAAATGCTTTGTCTGTGCAGCTCATAAAGGTGATACACAAGGTGTATCTGATCAGATGATATCTCACCCAAAACCAACTCGTCCTTGGGAAATTATTTCGACGGATTTATGTGGACCTTTACCTCGTTCGACAAAGGGTAATTGCTGGATTCTCGTCGTTACGGACTATTTGAGTAAGTTTTCTTTAGTTTTTCCAATGCGAACAGCCCCTACTCAAGCTGTTGTCAAGCATCTTGAGGAGCAAGTATTTATGGTCTTCGGAGTACCCCGTTTGATACTTTGTGATAATGGCCCTCAGTACAAAAGTAACGAGATTAAGCGTTTTGCTGAGAGTTATCAGGTTAAAATTCAGTATAATCCGTATTATCACCCCAGAGCGAATCCAACAGAAAGGATGAATCGTACGTTAAAAACCATGTTATGTTGTTATGTGAAAGACAACCACAGGAAGTGGGACGAACAAATACATAAACTTGCCTGCGCGATTCGTACTGCAACCCATGAGACAACCAGGATGTCTCCTTTCTTTGTTAATTTTGGTAGGAATATGTGTTTGTCAGGAAAAGATTACTCCAACCCAGTTTTGTTATCTGAAGAGAATGGTGTACAATCCGCAGCTGAAAGTAAGAACGAAGGTTTCCGGAAGCTCTATGCTGATGTTAAGAGAAGGCTAGAGGTGGCGGGAGAGAAAAACGTAGTTCAGTATAATCTGCGTACAAGGGTACCCAACTTTGTTGTGGGTCAGCGTGTTTGGAAGAAGAATTATGTGTTGTCAGAGGCTGCGAAGTTTTTCTGGAAGAAGTTAGCACCGAAATTCGTTGGTCCTTATGTAATTAGGAATAAAATTTCTCCATGGATATTTGAGCTTCAGGAACCATCGGGTAAAGTACTACCAGGGAGCTGGCATGCCAAAGACCTTAAGTCGGCAGTCCGCTCTCCGATTAACATTTTTAGGTTAATGGTCTTGAAGTTGGGGGGGGGGGGATTATGTAACGTGTCATTTTTACGTTTAAAGCAAACGTTACATATTTGTTTATTTAGGTAAATAATCAAGGCTCTTCGACTCGTCTTTCTGTACACAAATTAAGGGTATTTTATAGAGCTAGCTTATAAAGGAGGCATTCCATCGAATTACTGTGGACATCGTATTATTTGGGCATTCTAATTGGAGTTTGAGATCACAGGTTTCGGGAAAAATCACATTAAAACTTTTGATTGTTTTGTTTATTTCTGTAGTTTCGTCGTAAAACAAAAGATAAACAGCTGTTCTGCTGGGGAATGGCGGCGTTGCCGCATCACAAATGGTTTCAGTAACAGGAAGAAAACATTTAGATGAACATTTCATTCGCTTATGTTTATTTTCGAGGATATTGGCCCACTTTGATATCTTTATTAATTTGATAAGGAGAAGATAAAATAAATACGAGTTAGGCACTTTTGTAAATGGGAGATAAACGAAGGATAAAAACCAGGACTAAAACAAAATCGTATTTTTATATTATATAAATTTATATAATTAACATAATCATAGTTAAATAAAGTTAATAGCTAACTCAGTCGGATTGAAGGGTTGTGTAGGGCTAGCTAGTGGTGAGCAAACTTAAGATCTGAACACTCTTGTGCCGAGATTAAGCAGTAGTTCAATGTGTATTTTTAGGTTCAAGTTCAGAAACAACTTTATTAATGTAGAAAGGTTTTACAAAAATGGCGTCAAACCATATGAATCTTAGAGAAAACATATACAAAGAGCAAAGGAAACTTTTGACTAAAACTGTAACTAAAATACAACTAAATTCTACACTTAGTATAGCTCTACTCATATGGGAATTGGTTGAGTGTTCGAATATTCCTGGGTTTGATGCATGCTCTGATCTCCAGTAATTGATTTTACAGTTGATGTGCTTCTTATAGTCCGGCTGGTTATTTTTCTCCTACTTGCTATGTTGACGGGGGTCCGGTAGGGTCTCGATGTCCTTGTTATAAAAATTCCGACCGTAGAAATGGATCTGACAACACCTCAATGTGCGTTTTACGTATTTTCGATATCCCCTTGGTCGATGCCTATAGACCCTATAGACCGGTACGGAAGTATTAGTGTATTTCATCATTGGTTAGTTTGAAAATCGCGGGTTTTGTTTTCAGGCTCGCAAACCGGAGCTAGGGATTTTCCGGCAAGAGCGTTTTTTTTATAAATGGGTTTGCATCCTTATTTGAATTTATCCGGGAAAATTAGGTTGGTACTGTCCCCACCAGATTTGCGAACGATTTCCGGCAACTTCATTTTTTTGTGTTCTTGACAAAGTGTCTTTTCTCTTTCCTAAAGAATTTTGGCTGGGCTGGTGGCCGTCTGTTGGTGTCGCCATTGTTTTTGTGGTTATTGGCACTTATTGGCACTGCAGTAATTGCAGATTATACCAAAGACTGTGAGCCGTCGTTGTTTAGGCGAATCTTAGTGACGCTCACATCCTCTGAGAGGGACTGAAGGCGGCCTACGCCATTTCTACGGGAAAGAAGCGTGCCCTGTCCAATCCATCACTGGGGGTTGTGCTGGACGCTGGTGTGAAGCCGGTGGTGGCACTGATACAATCCTGGAAAAGGGTTTTTACGCTCGGGCAAGATCCCACAACATTTTTTTGACCATGTGCTGCCCTAGCGTCATGTGCTAGATAATCAGCAGGGGAGACGCGGGAAGAACTGGGACCGATGTAGCAGCGAGGAACTATACAACACTCTAGGGAACCCATCTACCGTAACTATAAAAGAAATAATTAAAGGACCAAGGTCCTACCTCCTGCAAGCAACATTTAGATATAATCTTTCATATAAATTTTTAAATATAATTTTAACACTTCTTGTGAACGCAAGATAAAGGTATGACATCATAGCCCCAATTTTGCGGTATATTTAAGATAATTTTTCTGTGAAATTTAAAGTGCTTTGCTATTTTGGCCCTTGTTTACATCCATTTCATTTATTTTTTTATGTTTCCGGTATTTTTATCTGATTTTACCATGAATTATACAAGATGAACTAAATCTTTGTGTTATTTGTGCAGCCCAATTGACCAACTTTGCAGAGACAAAAGAGAGATGAGATTATATTTTTTTAGCGGTTTACTTACATTGTTTTACCTCATGGGGTAGATCTCGGACTGGGTTGCTGTCTGTCTCATTCTACCCAACGTAGAATGATGACAGCAGATATCTGGTCCAGATCTCCCCTATGACGGAATGATTTTGTAAGTGTATATTTTTTTTTGATCATTCATATAATGGAGTCTTACACTACAGACTCAGATGTAGGTACACTGTGACCTGTTGGAGATTGTCTCGTGTGTCCATCTACCTGTAAAGTGCTTGTAGTTTTGTCATCTTAATTCAATCTTTTAAAATTTTATTTTGTCAATGAGTCGATTTCTTCTTGGGTTTTTTAATTACACAAATACTCTGGAAGCCTCGGAAGTAGGTAGAGTTTCATTGTTTGGCTACAACGTATGAGTTGAACTGTATTTTATTAAGATCTTCTTTGTAAAATATTGATATTAAAAAACTGTGGCGCTTAAAATTTTCTTATTTCTGAACCCCCCCTTCTCCACTGTATAAAAGTTACCGGGCATATCAATGTTTTACCTAGCTGGAAAATACAGTTCTGCTTCCAGATATTTGTTTAATTACTCAGTAATTTGATTTTAGTGTCACAAATTGGCACAGCGTTATTGTTCTATTTACAGTGTCACAAAATGGCGGCAACGTCTTTTAGTTTGCCACAAATGTCACCCAACGCATTTTAATTGGCCACAACCATTGCACAAAACCAAAACGATATGAGACGGACATTTGAAGAAAGATTAGATGGTATGCAAGAAAACTTCGACCAAATAAGGAGCAACTCCGAACAGCTGAGAGGAGAATTTAAGGTAGCAACAGAAGATCTTAATGGAGAAAAAACTCAAAGGATGCAGACTGTAGAAGAAAAGGTGCAAAACAAATTGCAGAATGTTGAAGAAAAAGTGGAGACCAAACTACAGAATGTTAAGGAAGAAGTTTTTCAAACCATGGAAGAAAAATTGCAGGACATGTCAAAGCAGTTTATACAACTTCAGAAAGAACACAAAAAAATAAAAGCTCAGGGATATGTAGTGAATTCCAACCAAAACATAAGGCCTCCAAATTTTGATGGTACGTCTTTCTGGTCCACCTACAAACAACAGTTTGAAGCTGCTGCAAATGGCTGGGACGATGACGAAAAAGCTAGAGCTTTGTTGGTAGCTCTGCGAGAACCTGCTCTAGGACTTTTACGGTCCATTCCAGCCGAACAAAAACAGAGTTACAATGCTTTAGTGACAGCGTTAGAAAGAAGGTATGGAGACGAACATTTGCTAAATTTACATTGGTCAGAATTACATATTCGTCAGCAAAGACCACGAGAATCATTGCAAGAGTATGAAGCAGATATCAGGAGGCTAATGTACTTGGCGTACCCAGAAATGCCAGAAAATTACAGAGATCGCTTCATGGTGGATCGCTTTATTAACGGCTTGCGAGACACGGACTTAGCAAAGTTACATCGTCGCGAACGCTTCCATAACAGCAGTGAAGTATTGATTCGAGCCCTTGAAATTGATTCATCAAATAATATGTCCAGGCCAAAAGTAAGAGCTGTGTCAATTCAGGAGGGAAAAGAAATGAGCACTGGAGATTAGGTCAACTTACAAACGCTAAATCAACTGTTTCAATCACTGATAGAGAAGACTGATTCTTTGAAAGAAAGCAGACGATCCCCTCCAAATGTAAAATGGGCATTTTTCAACGCGATTGTCGTGTCCAAATGAGGTCTCGCTCACCATCTAGTGGGACAGAGTACCGAAGAAGGGATCAGGAAAACTAAAACTAGTGAACGCAGAGGGGCGGGTGTTGGCTAATAAGAATGTATCCCCCAAAATTTAATCCATTAAGAGCTTAAAACATACTGCTAACAGTCTTAACATCGACTGACTAATTAATGGAAGAAAAGTTAATATAACAGTGGACAATGGTGCTGCCATATCACTAGTTAAAACCGATAAAGACATCCCGATTAGAGTCGCCAATATTTTTCCAAATAGTGTGAAAATTAAGAAGGAGGAGGTGGTAGCATTATTTGAACCAGTCCAGAAAGTAGCAAGATGTGAAGAGTCAACTTCCGAGGATAAAAGCAAGTTACCAATAGAGGTACTTCAGCAATTTCAGTCAACTTGGCAACATCTCATTCCAGAAAAATTTCGTAAAGCGAGAGAGTTTATAGAAGAGCAAAGTAATATCTTCGAAACTAAGAGTAGTTCGGGACGCACAAACCTTTTTCAACATGCTAGCAACACTGACGATGCCCAACCGATAAGACAGCCCCCAAGAAGACTACCAATGGCCAAACAAGAAGAAGTTCACAATCTCATTAATAAAATGCTCAGCTACGGTGTTATTGAAGAGTCATCAAGTCCTTGGTCATCTCCTGTGGAGTTGGTCACTAAAAAGGACGGAAGTACTAGATTTTGTGTCGACTATAGAAACTTAACGATGTGACCAAGAAAGATAGTTACCCACTGCCAAGAATAGACGACACATTAACAACGTTGGCAGGATCGGATTGGTTTTCTACTCTTGACCTGAAAAGTGGGTATTGGCAAGTAGGAATCTTTGAAAGAGATAAAGAGAAGAGTGCTGGAAGTGGACTTTATCAGTTTAATGTGATGCCATTTGGCCTATGCAATGCCCCAGCTACATTTGAAAGACTAATGGAAGTCGTTCTACGAGGCCTTACTTGGAAAACCTGCCTAGTCTATTTGGATGATGTCATAGTAATGGGGAAATCATTTCATGATCATCTAGACAATTTACGAGAAGTATTCTCAAGAATTAGGAACGCAAATCTTAAATTAAACTCAAAGAAATGTTTTCTGTTCCAAGAAAAAGTTGAGTTTCTGGGTCACGTCGTTTCCCGAGAAGGCATCCATACCGACGAAAAGAAGTTACAAGCAATAAAAGAATGGCCTCAACCTCGTGACAAACATGAATTGAGAAGCCTTTTGGGTCTGTGTACATACTACAGGCGATTTGTAGAAGGATTCGCCAATAGCGTCTCCATTACATAGACTTACAGAAGATAAAGCTTCTTACAAATGGAATACCGAATCTGACCAAGCATTTAGAAGACTAAAAGCAGCATTATGTTCTAGTCCGATTCTCGCATATCCTATTCCAAAAGGTAAATTCATATTAGATAATGATGCGAGCAACGATGGCATAGGAGCAGTACTCTCCCAAGTACAATGGACGGAGAAGCAAAAAGCTATCCAAACCAGATAAATTATTGTGTTACCAGAAAGGAGCTCCTAGCCATCATTATATCCGTAGATCACTTTCACAAATATCTCTATGGACAAGAGTTTCTGATTAGAACGGATCATGCTGCGTTACAGTGGCTCATGAAAATGAAACAACCTGAGGGCCAAGTCGCGAGATGGATAGAAAAGCTACAACAATACCATTATTAAATTAAGCACCGAGCGGGAAGAGTGCATAATAATGCAGATGCATTGACCAGAAGACCTTGCCCTGAAGATTGTAAACATTGCAGGAGAATTGACCAGAAAGAAGGAATTATCTACGTGCGTCAGATAAAGTTAGAACCAGATGAAGAATGGATGTCGGCTTCGATTAGAACCACACAACTTGACGACAAAGATGTAGGACCTATCTTGCGATTGGAAGAAGAGAACAAGCCACGACCATCATGGCAAGATATCGCAAACCAAGGGATGATATTCAAATCACTGTGGGCGCAATGGCATTCACTGATAGTAGAAGAAAACATACTTAAACGTGCCTGGGAAAGTGCCGATGGCCTTACTGTGATTAATCAAGTATAGTTCAATGAATAGAGGCCAAAATAGGGGGGTTACCCTACAAAAGGTCCGGTAGTTCTGAATTTTGGATATGTTGTTAAGCTCAGGAGGGTAGTTAAAAATCTGAGTTTTCGTCACCCCCACCCCAGTGCTCCCTCCGCCATCTTGAAAAAACCATCAAAAATTGGCACTTTTTTTAGTTTTTTGCCTTTGATTTCGTTCCAGTACCCTAAATTGCAAAAAGAGTTATATGAAATTTTTTAGAGGATATAATTATCTACAATTGAGTGGTACCATGGTTGTTCTGCGAGTAGTAGTAACGGCGCTAGGTAATTTCCAAAAATGACTAAAATCACGTGCTTGGGCAAATTTTCAGATTTTTTCTACTTTAGACGGCATAAGCTCCGAAATACTTTATTCTAGGTTAAAAGTTCTAAGAACATATCTTGTAGAGAATTTTATCAGCTACAAAATCCATTCTTTAAATGTATTTTTAAATATTGTAATGGAGTGGGAGTAACTTTTAACTTAAAGTAAGTAAGTTAGTTTAAGGAGGTGTTTGACCCCTAAGCTCTCTTACCTTTTTGTACGTCACTAAATTTACACAAAAAAGTAAAAATAAATAAAAAACGTGCCGTTTAAAGCACTAAATTAAAAAAAATTATTATTTTCTAACTTACTTACTTTAAGTTAAAAGTTACTCCCACTCTATTACAAAATTTAAAAATACATTTAAAGAATAGATTTTGTAGCTGATAAAATTCTCTACAAGATATGTTCTTAGAACTTTTACCCTAGAACAAAGTATTTCGTGGATAATTATATCCTCTAAAAAATTTCATATAACGCTCTTTGCGATTTAGTGTACTGGAACGAAGTTACAGGCAAAAAACTACAAAAAGTGCCAAGTTTTTATGGTTTTTTCAAGATGGCGGAGGAAGCACAGGGGTGGGGGTGACGGAAACTCAGATTTTTAACAACCCTTTCGACCTTAATAACATATCCAAAATTCAGAACTACCGGACCTTTTGTAGGGTAAAACTCCTCTATTCCATATAATGGCCGAATGCCATGGTGGAAAATCAGGCGCGCACCTAGGCATAAATAAATCTATGGACAAAATTCGAAACCGATTTTATTGGGTCAATTACTTTCAAGATGTGAAAAACTGGTGCCGCCGATGTTCGACTTGCACAGCCAGCCAAGGTCCCAAAACAAGGTCCAGAGGTCAAATGAAACAATATAACGTAGGCCTGCCATTTGAACGCATTGCTATTGACGTGGCCGGACCATTTCCAGAAACTAAAAAGGGCAACAAATACATCCTTGTTGTCATGGATTACTTTAGTAAATGGCCAGAAGTTTTTGCTTTGCCTAACCAAGAGGCCACTACAGTTGCAGAAGTTCTGGTAAATGATGTTTTCAGCAGATTTGGCATTCCTTTGGAAGTACATACATTTGAATCAAAGCTTTTCCAGAATCTCTGTGACCTTTTAGGAATACATAAAACAGGAACTACTGCTTTACATCCGCAGTCAGATGGTTTGGTTGAAAGATTTAATTTAATAAAACAATAGAAGAACATCTTTGCAAAGTTGTTGATAAGCACCAAACAGATTGGGACCAATATATTCCATTGTTTTTGATGGCCTACAGAACCGCCATACACAATACGACTGGAGCTACTCCATCTAGTATCCTGTTTGGTAGAGAACTGCGTTTACCATGTGATATCATGTTTGGTTCACCTGAAGAAGAACACTTAGAGGTTAATGATTATGTCGAAAGTTTACGGCAAAAGCTGCACGGGAAATGAAGGAAAGTCATTACCATCGGCGTCTTCGACATTTGTTAATAATGTAAAAAATTACTAGTAGTACTATCAATGTTATTGTAATGATAGTAAACCAATCAATGTGTTTTTGAATGAATAGTTGATTGATCATTTTATCTAATTCTTCTGAATATTGGTTAAGATTATGTTGTGCAATATTCAGATCTTCGACGTTTATTTTGCTTAACTTTAGTGGTTTTAGGCCTTGAATTTTGGGGATTTCAGGCATATCTTTCAAATTCAAATTCAAAATCTAGCTTTATTAGTCAGAATACAGGTAGGTATACATTGACAAAGCCTTGCTTATCTAAAGAGAAATTTAAGTTAAATCTAAAATAAAAAGTCAGAATAAAAATGTAAATAAAATCCATGCTCAGACTCACCCCAGACAAACCCAAGCCTTTCAGAGCAACTCAAGGCATTTTTTTTTATTGATTGTAAAAAATGTCAAAGATAAAAATTAGCCAGAAGCCAATGTAAGGCAAGCCAAGAGCATGAATATCGTCTACACAGCACTCACAAAAATACAGCAAAAAATGTAATGGTAGTAAACACAATAAAATAATAATTAAAAAAATATAAAATAAAAATAATAATAATAATGGAACATTCACACATAGACAGACACTATAGTTAAATATGAAATTTATTAGCAATAAGTAAAAGCAGAATAAATTAAATAAAATATAAAGTTCCACTTTAATTTTAAAATCTAGTTAAAACCCTCAATTAAATCTACTTAGGTATAACATTTCTAAATAGGATAACAATAAAAATAGCAGAAACAAGTGAGAATCAGTTAAAAAGACAAAAAAAACAAAAAAAAAGAAATTAAAAAATAATAATAAAAAAATTTTAATTTCAAATAAAATAAAAACAAAAAACGACAAAGAAGAATAAAGATAAAATTATAGTTACATATCTTTGACTAGAGTGATTGATTTATAATTAAGAAAAATACTCTTCCAAGCTATAGAAGGCTGCTTGCTAAAAATTCTTTTGCTGTTCGCCTAAATTTCCTTGGATTTTGTATCATTCTTATTACAAGTGGTAAATGATTAAATATTTTTTCCCATTGTAAATAAAAGAGTTTTTCACTAGGGACGAGTGAGGTATTGGAAGATTCAGGCGAAAGGCATCTCGAAAATTATACTGTCTTTGTATACTTAGTTCACTACCATATTTTTTATATAATAAACATACTGTTTTCAAAATAAAGATGCAACACAGGGTTAAAATTCTATTTTGCAAAAAAAGAGGCCTGCATGATGTACGCTTATTAACTCCACACATATTTCGTATCGCCCTTTTTTGTAGGACAAAAACAGAGTTTGTCAAGTATTGTGAACATGATCCCCAAAAGCAAATTCCATACCTAAGGTGCGATTCAACCAGAGAGTGATAAACGTTTTTTGCTATTTGTAAACCAAGGTTGACAGCAATCACTCTAAGAGCATAGCAGTTTGAAGCAAGTTTACTCCTCAGATTTAGAATGTGGTTTTCAAATTTTAGACACACATCAATAGTGAGACCTAAAAATCTATTTTCTTCTGGGTTAGACAGAATTTCACTCTCCAGTGTGATATCGCCTATTTCACACGTAAAATTTTGAATATGCGTTTTAGATATATTAAATGAAAGAAGATTTGAATCACACCATTCTTTTATTTTACTGATGTCATTTTGCACATTAGCAGTAAGTCTGACTGTATCAGTATCATGCCAGAGGATTGTTATGTCATCACAAAATGCCGTTATTTTGCCACTTATGCGAAGATTTGGTAGATCATTAACAAACACTAAAAATAGAAGTGGGCCCAAAATCGACCCTTGAGGAACTCCCACATCTATTTTCTGTACTTCTGAGCTGTGATTATTAAAAATTACAGACTGAGATATGTCTGACAGGTATGAACGAAACCAATCCAAAGCAATACCTCTGATGCCATATCTTTCAAGCTTCAGGAGATGTATTTTGTGACTGACACAATCAAAAGCCTTTGACAGGTCGCAAAAAACTGCGGCAGCCTTTTCTCCTGCATTTAGTTTTAAATAGAGGTTCTCCATGAAGTTGAATATGGCGTCATCAGTATTCTTGGATGCCTGAAATCCAAATTGGTGACTGTGCAAGAGATTACTTTTTGTAAGAAACCCTGTTAAGCGGACTTGAACTAATTTTTGGATTATTTTTGCTAATGTGGGCAAAAATGCAATTGGCCGGAAATTCGAAACACTATGTTCATCACCCCCCTTAAATAAAGGGACTACAACTGCCTTTTTAAGGGACTCTGGAAATTCACCTTTAGAAAATGATATGTTAATTGCCCCAGCCAAGATTTCAAGAGCTCCATCCGGAAGTGCTTCGAAAATCTTTAAATGCATTTTATCCCAGCCTGAGGATTTCTTATTCTTTAATTTTTTAAACATTAATTTAATTTCTTCTATATCAGTTGGAATAAAGAAGAAGGTGTCTTGAATGGAGACATTGCTCAAGTATGTCATAGGGTCGATTTTAGGTATTATCTTACTTGAAAGTTTCTGGGCGACACTACAGTAAAAAGTATTAAGATCTTTGGCCTTAAGATTGCTAGTAAAAGAGGAAGTTTTATTTTTTCCTTTAAACTTATTTACTAACTTCCATGTTTCCTTATTTTTATTTGAGGAATTTTCAATCCTTTTCTGATAAAAAAGTCTTTTTGCTGCTCTAATGGTGCGCCTGTAAGTTGCCCTATAGTTTTTGTAATACCCAAAAAAGACTTCATTTTCCCCTGCAAATTTTTTTATGTAATGTAGTGACCGCATATTTTCTGATGATTTTTTTAGTCCTTTTGTAAACCATGGTTTTTTAATTTTTTGCTTAATATTTCTTACAGGAAAAGAAACTTCGAATTTTTTTTGAATTAAAAGGTGAAAGTGTTGAAGAACATTCTGGCTTGTTAAGACACGATGCCAGTCGGTCTGATTACATAAAATCCAAATTTCCTAAAGTTTCTTTTTATAAACATTCTACCTCGTCTTGTTGTCTGTTTGATTTTGGTACTTATTGGAAATGAGCAAAACACCGCTTCATGGTCTGACATTCCTGCATTAGATATAGAACAAGTAACTTGGTATTCATTAAAAGATGAACAAACATAATCGAAAGATGTAGCTGAAACATTTGAAATTCTGGTAGGTTCTTTAACATGCATAAATAAACTATTTGAAGTTAACAAATTCCTAAGAAACTGAACACGCGGACATCCTTTTTTCAACAAATCTATGTTAAAGTCGCCACTAACAATAATATTTGAATTTATAGATATATTTGATAATATCATTTCAAGTTTTTAAAAAAAATTATGAACATTTGCTCCCAGGGACCTATACAAACCCAGTATATACAAGTTTAACCTTAAACAGTGCACAATTAAGAACTCAAAGACCCTTTTCTCCAAAAGATAATCAAATTAATCGACAACCATAAAATTAAAATTATTTAAAAACTTTTTTTGTACCATAATAAGTGTACCGCCATGAGCATCGGTTTCCCGCGAAAATCTTTATAAAATTTCATAGCTTTCAATATAAAGTGGTTCATGCAGTTCCAACCAATGTTCCACAATAATCACAATTTCAGGAAAATTTAAGCCATCTAAAAATAAAATTAGTTCGTCAATTTTAAATCTTATCGAACGAATATTAAAAAGCAAAAAGTTTAGTCGATATCTGTGAGAAAAAAATTTTTTTACTACATTTTGGTTAGTACTGACTGCTAAGTGAAAACTATTTGATAAACTATTAGAATTAGATCTTGTGTTTATGTCATTTAGTGTTTCACTATCTTCCAAGAGTATTTGAGCACCTTCAAGATTAGGAATATCAGGTGAACTATTTCTACAAAAATTTAAAGTATTGTTATTTTCAGTAATAGTTAAATCCGTTAGATCTATAAGATCTGTAATTAAGGAATCACTTGAGTCAGCGTTAATGCATAAATTTGATCCAGTCTCAATGTGTTTAAGACAGGAATCTGAGGGAATACTCCTAAAATTAACTACACAATCTTTTACAAGTATAGCCATCTTTGCAAGCCCCTTTCTATTCAGGAAGAAACTTCTTTTGTTATAGTCAGAGTACCTAAACTTATTATATAAATCAAGATAACCAATATTCACAGAAAACAGCCTAAAATATGTAACTAAATCTATAAAAGTTTGATTGGTTTTTTCTATATTTTTGTATGGACTGCTACATTCGTATTTAGCTGGTAATGTACAGAAAATTAGATTTGTATGAAAACATTCATTAGAAAGAGTTGATATGTCATTAGAGTTTATATTTACGTTGTTTAATCCCGCCAAAACTATAACGTAGTCGTCATTTGACATGCTTGAAATTGTGTTCTTTTGACCACTTACAACATCCTTGAATAAAGCATTTGTTTTGCATATTACCTGTACATTATAGTCCGGTGAAAATCGTTCCTGGAGATGCGTATAGATATATTTCCCATACTCATCTGTCAGCAGTAAAATGTTATGCTTCTTTGAAGTTTGGACAGAACAGTTGTTCATTATTGGTTTTGGATGGATTTGCTGTACAGTGGAATCTGATCTGAGCTTTCTTTTACGAATTTCTTCTCCCTCTCTTTGTTTGCTGTTGCTCTTACAACAAGTATGTGGAATATTGATTATTGGTGAATTTATTTCTTCGAAGGTACTTTCTTGAAGTATGGTTTCAGAATGAATTCTAGTACTTACAATAAAAGCATTGCATATACTATTGGTTTCAATTAATTTCGTAATGATTTCTTGATTCTTACATTTAATATTGGTAGGTACTGGTTCTGATGTAGTAACTAGCCATTGATTTTCTTCTAGTGGTTAAACATTGTAGCCTTGTGCATAGAAAATGGTTGTTTGACATGTTTTCGGTAGCTGAGTTTGTTGCTTCAATAGTTGAGCTTCACAAATAGCATCACTGTCGATGGGATACGGAAGTACTTTGGAACAGAGCTTCGTTCTTCTTTCGATGACCTTGCAGTGGTCCACGTTGACGAAAAACATTGAATCATCGTCACGCGCAATAAATTTATTGATTGTTGATATAGTATGGTGAAGACCTGTTCGATTATCTAATATTGGTATTGGGTAGTCTGTATAAAGTATAAGTCGAAGGGTCTATAAGAGGTATTTTAAGAACAAATACTATTTTTGATTCAGTTTGAAAAGCACTAAGTTCAATTAAATTAATGTATTGGGCTACCGTTGAGGTTGATATTAGTAAAGGCAAATTATTTTTTTGTAATGCATGGGAAATCTTTTTCAATGAATCTACCAAATCCGATGGTTTTATTATTGAACCATGCAATATTTTTAAACGTGCAAAAGTTACTGCGTTTAACGCGTCATTTAATGAATCTTTAATAAAGGTGTAACTGTCCATAAGCGATTCGCATAAATCTAATGCTTTTATTTGTGCTTTTGCATAGGCAGCGTTATCAGAAATCGATGTAACTAAATATTGAATTAATTTAATATCATGATTAAACGTTTCTTCATCAATTAGTAATTTTTGTAAAGTCGTATTAAAACTTTTAATAACAGAGGTTGTTACTGAAATTTGTTTTTGCAATAATCTTTCAATATTTTTCTTATCAGTCGATACTTTATTAATACAATCATTAAAGTATTCTCCGTCTGATGCATCTAAATTTCCTGTAATAGATTTCCAAATAGTTCCGATGCCATTAAATATTCCACGTTTTTGTCTATATGATTTTTCTTTTGTATCCGAGATAAGTTCTTCGTATTTAATATTAACGTAATTGGAAATTTGTTTTAAAAGACTAACATGCGTTTTAATTTGCGATTTGAAATTTGCAATTTGATTATTATTGATTGAAAAGTGATCCATAAAGGTATCTAAAATTTTGTCGTTATGTTCAATTGCTTTCTTAAAGGGTAAAAGATCTTTGTAAAAAACAAGTGTCCATTCATTATTAGAAATTCTGATAAGGGATTCTTCATGATAAAATAGTCCTAGTGTATTATTTGTTGGTAATATTGAATATTGACTGGAAACGATTGAGATTATTCCCATTAATCTAAAATAAAAGATTTTTATTTTATTCAAAGCACGGTTTTAACCTATCAAAATTAACTTTGGTTAATTGATTTGTTTGTGGGTTTTTAAGTCTTGCAGAATTACGGTGTACTTCTAAAATTTCAAAAGGACCATTAAATAAGTTTTCTGATTTGGATTTGATTTGTGATTCTTTAAGCCAAAGTTTGTCTCCTACATTAAATTCAGGGAGATTCTTTCGTACGTGTTCGTCAAATCGTTCTTTCGATTTTTGTTTCGATTGATCAGTTCTATTTCTAGCTAGTTTGTAAAAATAGTCCATTCTATTATTTAAATCGCGTACATATTTAGATATCAATTGTTCTTGATTATAAAGTTTTTCGGGGGGTCTACTTGATGTATGTCCGAAAACGAGTTCGTAAGGGGTAAATCCGTGTGTTTTGTTTTTTGTATTATTATAGCAAATTACTGCGTATGGAAGAACGCTAAAACAATGATCTTCAGGGGTTTCTTGTTTATTTATCATTTAATCATTTCGCAAAGGGTTGCGTAAAATCGTTCTAGTGAACCGTTTGACTGTGGATGTGCTACGCTAGAAAATGTTAACTTAACATCGTATAGGTACATAAATCTTTTAAAATGGTATTATCAAATTCTTTGTCATAATCGCAATGTATTCTTAAGGGTACACCGAAATGTTAGAAAAATAGTAAAATAGTACTAACTACTGTACTGGCTTTTTTATTACTCATTGCGTAAGCTTGTGTAAATTTTGTTAATTCATCCCGTACTGTTAACGCATAATTTCTAGTGGGGTATTCGAAAATATCAATATTGATTCGTTCAAAAGGGGTACGTGGTGTTTCTGTTACAACGAAGGGTCTGCTTAGATTTTTACGAACAATTTTGACTTTTTGACAAGTTTCACATTTTTTTATGAAGTCTTCTACGTTTTTTGTTAAACCACGCCAATTATATTTTTCTCTAATGCGTCTAACTGTTTCATTTATTCCACGGTGTAGGTTGCTTTTTCCTAAGTGATAATGTTCTAAAATTATTGGGATTTCATCTTCGTCGGGGGTTGTTATTATATTTTGGCAAATTTTTAATTTTATGTCTTTATCAGAAAAGATGTAAGATAGCATCTCTAAAGTTGGTAAATCTAGATTGTTTTCGATGCAGTATGTTTTGTTAATTTCAAATTCATTTTGGTCTTTAAAAAGGCAATAAAATAAGTGTTGTGAACAATCATCATTATCGAATGGTAGAGCTATAATAAAATATTTGCGATTTTTAACTGTTTTGCTAGAAACAATATTAATTTTTAATTCTTCAAGGTGGAATTCTTCTTCAAAAATATCGTCAATGATTTTGAAATGTAAATCTTCCATTTTATTTTGTCTGAAAAAGGTTACGATTAATTTATTTGATTTATCTAATAATTGATCATTCGAGGTTTCGATTTTAGAATAATCAATTAGGGATCGCGTCTTGTAAAGTTCAACAAATCTGTTAACTTCTTCTGTCATTTTTTGATCAGCTACTTCATTAAAAACTGGTTCTTGGTCGTTATTTTCGTTATTTGCAAAAATTTTTATGTTTGAAATGATTGATTTTTATCCGCGATAAAGCGTCTGTATTTTTATTGATTTTACCGGGTTTATGAATGATTTTAAAACTACATTCTTCCAATTTTAATCGCCAACGTGCTAATCTGCTACCGGGGTCTTTAATTGAAAGTAGCCAGTTTAGAGGTCTGTGATCGGTGACTATAGTGAATTTTCTACCAAAAAGGTAATGTCGGAAGTGTTTTACGGACCATACTATTGCTAATAGTTCTCGTTCAATAGTGGAGTATTTAGTTTCTGTACTACAAAGGGTTCTCGATGCAAAAGCTATCGGAAGGTCTTTACCAATTGGACCTTGTGAAAGTACGGCTCCAATCGCAAATGCGCTCGCGTCTGTAGTTAAAATGAAGGGTTCTTCGAAATTTGGAAAGATGAATATTGGATCAGAAATTAATGCATTTTTGAGTGTTTCAAAAGCTTCTTTACATTCTTTAGTTCGGTATGAATCTTCGATAATATCCGGCAAGTCCGAGAAATGATTTTACGTCACGAGGATTTTTTAATTCTGGAAAGTTTTGAATACATTTTACTTTTTCAGGGTTTGGTTTTACGCCATTTTCGGTAATTAAATGTCCGAGGTATGCTACTTCTTTTCGTAAAAACCCGCATTTGTCAGGTTGAATTTTTAAATTTGATTTTCGTAATCTTTGGAAAACTTCGGAAAGACGTGAAATGTGTTCATGACTAAACAACGTTCATTTAGAATGCCTAATAAAATGTTATCCATCACACGTTGAAATGTGGAGGATGCATTTTTTAAACCAAATGGCATACGAACAAATTCGTAGTGTCCATTTTCGACAGAAAAGGCTGTTTTTTGAATATCTTTTTGATCAATTTCAATTTGGTGAAAACCGGATGCTAAATCAAGTGTTGTAAAATATTGACATTTACCTAACTGATCTAATAAATCTGAAATATTTGGAAGTGGATATTTATCGTCAACTGTTACTTCATTCAGTTTTCTATAATCGATTACTACTCTCCATTTTTGTTTGTTAGAGGCGTCAAGTTTTTTTGGGACTACCCAAACAGGTGATGACCACGGGGAAATTGATGGGCGGATTATTTTTTGATCGAGCATTTTATTAATTTGTGTTTTTACTGCCTCTTTGTGTATTTGAGGGTACCGATATGATTTAGTAAAAAAATGGCTGAGCATTTGATTTTGATTTCATTAGTGAAAGTTAATTGATCTCCTTCAATTTAGAAAATGTCAGAAAATTCAAAACAAAGATTTGAAATTAGTTCTTTTTCTTCGTAATTTAGATGTTCTAGTCTTAATTGATTTTTAATAAGGTCGATTCTATCAATGAATTGGTCTTCATTGGTATTGAAATTCAAAATATCGTGAACACTTGGTATAGGTTCGAAAGACAAATTATTAAAATTTATTGTTTTAGGAATAGCATTGGGATTTATTACTGATGTATAAAATTCACCATATTCGTTAATGTGGACTAGGGCGTTTGGTAATCTTACTATTTCTATTTCTTGACTAATTAAAATTGCATCTGTGTTTTTTAAATTAGATTTTAATTTAAAAACTTGTTCGGTTCGCGGTTCTAGAGATATTTGATTTTGAAAATTATTTTGATTTATATTTATTCGCGGTTTTGGTATTGATGGCGTTTTTTTTATTTTAAATTAATCTTGGTTTAGGTATTGGTGGTATGTTTTGATTTATTTGATTTTGATTATTTTCGGGATTTTGTTCGAAAGTTTTTTCTGTAACTTGAATTAAAGGTATTGTTTTAAAATTGATGCATAGCTGTTTCGAATTTAAATCAATTACGCACATGTAATGTTCAAGAAAATCGAGTCCTAATATTCCGTCAAATTCTATGTCTAAATTACAAATATAGACTTTTAGTGGATCGTCTCTAGCGAAAGGGATTAAAACTGATTGAGTGATTGAAATTTTTTAATCGGTTATTCCTTGTTTTTCTTTATGATAAAGAAAAATCTAAAGAATAAAATTACAGACTACGATTGCATTAGTGACAACATACTTCAAGTGACCATGAAGATGCTTGGACATAATATAAGCATAATAGCAGTCTACGCACCATCAGATGACGAAAGAGTAGCTACAAAACAAATGTTCTTTGATCAACTTGATCTATCACAAAAATCGGTAATACCAGAGAAATAATTATGCTTGAAGAACTGGTAGGCAAACCCCAAGCAAAGTGATAGGACCATTTGGAGAGGAAGTAACAAATGATAAAGACGGTTGCAATTGTGTGAAACCCACAACCTAAAAATAAATAATGGTTTTTTTAAACATAAGGATATTCATCGATATACCTGGATTCAGCCAACAAGAAATCTTAAATCAATTATTGATTATGCTATAGGTGGACAACACTCGCAATTAAAGTGGTATGATGTGCGAGCACTTCGTGGTGTTACCTGTGGATCTGACCACCATCTGGTAAAAGCAAAAATATTATTCCCTTTAAGAAAAACAAATAAGGACGAAAGTATTAGAGAAAATGAAAACCTAGAATGCATCGAAGACAATCAAAAATACAACTTTAGAAGTCTAGAAATCGAAAGTACTCAAAGATTGTATTAGAACCGATTAGATGAAAAATTAATAAACACAAATCACTCGTTTGAAGAGATATATACAAACATAATAAAAAGCTTGAAGGAAGCAAGCAACGAAGCTGTTGGGTACCAAGATAATAGAAATAAGTGCACGGCATGGGAATACAACTTAACGACCGATTTACCATATACACACTACAGTTTGCTGACGACCAAGTAATTGTGGCTAATGATAAAGAAGACATGGAATATATGATAAGAAAATTAACAGAAGAATACCAAAAGTGGGGACTAACAGTGAACGTGGACAAGACACAGTACTTATGTATTGGAAACGAATCCAGTGAGTTAGTACTAGAAAATGGACAAACAATATCTCCATGCAATGAGCATGAGGTGTCACATTTGGTAAGACAGGAACAGACCGTAAAGAATTGGAAAAAAGAATAGTAAAAGCAAAAAAAGTTATTGGATGTCTTAACAGTATTTTATGGAGCAGAGAGATAAAAAAGAATGTAAAATTTAACATATATGAAACAATGGTCAAAAGCACGCTGTTGTATGGAATAGAGACTTGTCGCGTAACAGAAAAATACAAAACAAAAATGGAAAGTGTCGAAATGGATGCAATAAGAAGATCAATGAGAATATCTAGAATAGATCACATAAGAAATGAGATCATAAAAGAAACAATGGGAATCGAGGGAAGCATAACAGATGACTAAAAGGCAACTGATATGGCACGGCCATGTACAACGGATGAACGACGAAAGATTACCAAAGCAGGTCCTAGAATGGCAACCAATAGGGCGCAGAAAAAGAGGGCGGCCTAAACTAGAATGGCAACAGTCAATCCAAAGATCAATGAGTCAAAAGAATCTGACAGAGGATGATTGTCAGGATCGAAGGAGGTGGAGATAGGCGTCGGACAACGTAGAAAAACGTTCTAAACCGACATAGTAGTAGTATTCCATGAATGAAATTCCTGCGCCGGTGTCAATTAAAAGTTTAAATTTATTTGTTGCGTCATTAATATAAAAAAGATTTTTCGAGTTTAAGTAATGCAGATTTGTATTTACACGAATGTTTGTTCTGGGTTTTGATTGATTGACATGTGTTGGATTTTCGTAGTAGTTTGTTCTAATTGGGATTCCATTTCTTGAATCGATTGGGGTGGATGGTTTTGATTGGAAGCAATTTGAAAATTTTGGGTCTCTGGCGGCAAAATTTGATTTTGATTTTAAAAATTTTGATATACTCCGGGTTGATTAAAATTATATTGACTTATGTTATTTAAATATTGTTCATCAAAATTATTCGAAAATTCTTGTGAGATTTCATTTTCGTAATGAAACTGATTCGAAAATTCTTGTGAGATTTCATTTTCGTAATAAAACTGATTTTCATACTGAAAATTTTCAAAATTTGGATCCTAAAGATTGTAATTGTCAAAACTGTTAAAATTTTCAAAATTTGGATCATAAAGATCGTAGTTGTCAAAATTATTAAAATATTCATCAGAATAGTTCACTACATGTGCTCTATGTTGTGGGGAATTGTAATTTGGATTTCTTTGAATTACTGATGGTCTAAAATTATTTTGTTGGTTTTGGGGTACAAAATTTCTAGAGGTGCTTGGTTGATTTTGGGCAAAATTGGGTCTTTGAAAATTTTGGTTAAATTGTTGATTTTGATTTGTGTAGACCGGGGGTCTCTGAACAATAGTACGGCATTCACTTCTGTGATGACCTAAACGATTACATTTAAAACATTTTTGTGGTTGAGAAGGTTTACGAAGAACACCTTGACTATTATTTTGTCTATTTTGTATGGAATTATTTGAAAAATTGGGTCGGTTCGGAGTTTTTTGTGTTTCAAAATATGAAAGTTGTAGTTCGCGTCTTATTCTTACCTGTGCTTCAAGTAAATCTTTAGGATTGCTAGCTCGGATAATATGACCTATGCGAGATTCTAAACCTGTTAAAAGCGTATTTAATGCCATAGAATCTATAATTTGGATTTGTGCATCTTTTTGAAGCATATTTAAATTTGATTTTTAAATACAAGCCTGCATTTTTGATTTCATGACTTGTAATCTATTGAAAAACATTAAAGGTGATTCGTTTGTTTGTTGTTTAAGTCTTTGTAGATCTTGAATTAATGAAAAAAGGTCTCGCGTATCTCCATAATATGTTGTTAATAATTGTTTAATTTGAATCCAAGAAAGAGGATTTCGAGAGTTTACTAATTGTGCGGCTTTTCCTTTTAATTTATTTTTAATGTGTATGACCAATAAATCGCGTTGATCTCCGACGGCCATGTTATAAGCACAATCGCAAGCATTGATAAAAGTTCCTAAAAATATTTGATCTCCATCGTATTCAGGGATTATTGAGAAAATTTCCGATAAACGATAAGGTTCAACCTCAACTATAGGTTGGTTTGCTGGTACGTTTGCTGGTTGGTTATTACGAGATTCAGTCATTTTAAATGGTTTTTGTTTTCTTGTGTTTTAAAACTTAAATTAAAACTTTTTTTAGGTTTTGTTTCTTAAAACTAAATTTTATTTTTGACTTCTTTTAAATTGAAAAATTTTCTTAAAAATTCAAAATTGTAAAAGTCACGGTTAGAAAATCGAACAGATTTTTCAAAATATCAACTTATTTGAAAAAAAATAAAACGTGATGATTCAATTGTCTTACTCACAAAAGCTTTAGTAGGACCATTTGTCTCCACGTGTTCAGCTACCAGGGGCTTCACTAGGTTTTCCTTCCGTATCCGTTGGTTGCGAGGACGCTTGGTTCGTTGCTGTCTAGCTTCTTGGTTGCTTATGTAACTACTTGGTTGCTGTGTAATTTCTTAGTTGCTGTGTAACTTCTTGGTTGCTGTGTAACTTCTTGGTTGCTGTAGATTCTTGGTAGCTTAAAGAGCTGGAGCTTCACCACTCAAATTAGAATACTCGTGTTTTCGCGTGTGTTAAACTATCCGTACGACTGCGCCAAATGTTATACTTTAAAGTTTACTTTTAACTTTTTAAAAAACTTTATTTTGATTAAATACAATATAGGACTTAAACGTTATAATTGAACGTGTACTTAAGAACGATTCTAAAGAAAATGACTTAACATTACAATGATTTTAGTTTATATAAAGAAAAGGTGCTGATTAAGCAATGGAATAATTCCCTAATATTCTAGATTTAAACTTCTTAGAATTAAAGTGCAATTCGGCAGGAATGCACGTGTTGTTTATTTCGTGGGAAACGCAAGTCAGCAGAATAAGCTTCTTATCTGGAAGGTTCTCAGGTTTCATAGAAGGTTCTGGTTTCTTCTAAGTGTAGGCAGGATATTTTCATGTAACATATATAATATATAAAATATAATATATAATATATAATATATAATATATAATATATAATATATAATATATAATATATAATATATAATATATAATATATAATATATAATATATAATATATAATATATAATATATAATATATAATATATAATATATAATATATAATATATAATATATAATATATAATACATAATATATAATATATAATATATAATATATAATATATAATATATAATATATAATATATAAAACATTTACGGGTCAGCTTTCTAAAAATTGCTATAATCAGGTAAAAGTATAGGAAATTTAAAAATATCAAAAAGTTATTTTTAAAATAAGTCCTGATAAGGCCTCAAATAAGGTTTTTGAAAATTATTAAATAAGTAAGGTACTTCATTCTAACATTCTAACAGAAGTTATCACCTTGCCAAAGTTTTTAAGAATTTAAAAAGTCAAAAAACATTTTACATTTCTATATATTGATAAATGTTTGAAAATGTATGTAAAAAGATTGATTAAAAAAAAGTATAGGACAACATACTATGTTGAAATAGGCTCAGAAATAGGTCAAGAGTGGAGAAATAAAGATTTCTTTATGTTATAGGGTGTCAACTATAGTAGGCCTCGAAAAATAATAATGTAATAAAAACATAATATCTTAGCAGCACTTTTGTTCCCATTGCAGGTTTTAATTGAACACCCTGTAGGTATTTCATATATTTTTTTAAAAGAAAATATCATATATTACAAGTTGTGTCATTTTAGCACTAAAAATGTGATATATCACTCATGGGAATAGTAGCACAACTCAAAAATTACAACTGTTGGAGTAAATGCAAAGTAAAAAACTATGTTTTTTCATGCAGCAATAATGACCCAACTCTTAATTTATATTGCAATTATATATGGCAAAAGTGCCTCTACTGCAGTAGTGGCACAACTAAAAAAATTTATGACAAACAGTAATATGGAGGGGGAACTAAACACCCAAATATAACCTAACTAGGGTAAATTAGTAGTATATACTTGTTATATGAAAAAATTCCATACCTACTTATAATGTATGCAGTATCTACCACCCACATTGTAAGATGAAACCATGGAAATCCAATATCTTCTAGAAACATGAAGAAGCCCAGCGATAAAGACTCATTTGTGCTGAGTTGCGTCTACCCACAGTGTAAACAGTATGTGCTTATTACTCTAAATCAGCACCTTTAGTTAAAAAAAGACAGCTGTAACGAATATTGTAGATTATTTCAGTAATTTGTCAGCACCTTGAGGCTATAAATAGGGATTCGTGAATTGTATTTAGGCATTCTTAAGTCAGATTTCTTACAGTAAGCCTCATACCTAAACTTAAGTCTCAAATATTGTAAATTTAATAAATAAAGTTTTTTTAAAAAGTAAAAAGCTCAAACCGAAATATAACATACATAATACATATTGTTACAAATTTAAGTTATTTAAATTTTATAATTGGAATTTATTTAGGTTTAGTGTAGTATTAGGGTGATTTATCTTAAGGTTGTATTCTTAGTCTAGGTTTTAGTTGCGTTATCTGTGACTTGCGGTCGCAATAATACGAGAACTTTCGGGACGTCGAAGGCTGCCGGAAAGTTCGAGAGAGATGGACGATCCTATATATAGGGCTGGGGTCGCGCACCAGACAGTCAGTCAGAGATAACCAATGGTAGTGATCGCTAGATGTTAACGCGAAGTTAATAGGTGTATTAAAGTAGTGAATTATTAGCAAGTTATTAGTAAGTTTAAGTGTGTGTTTTTGTACATAATTTGTCAGGATAAATTGATGTATCATTTTCAACAATTGCGAGTTTTAATTGTTGTGGAGAACCCGTAACAATATTATAGTACTATATTTTTTTAGAACCACTGTCTTTATTTCATAAATTTACACAATGTTTCAGGGGAGCAAAATCTTTAAACTCATTTACCTCTAAAGTTTTTTAATGTGTTTTTTCTGAAAATAATTTAAGAACAAGCCCTTACCTTGCAAAAGTGAAGTAATCAGCCAAATCCCCTCTGGTTCCATTACTGTGCTTCTGATAAAATCTCAAGTATATCCAACTGACTACAAGTCCCATAAAAAACATTGTTGGATATGTACCATCCACTAATCCCATGAGTTTTAAAACTAGTGACATAAAAAATACAGTTAGTGGTATGTTTCTGTTAGTTATTTTCCCAAGTGGAGTGTTCATAATTATAAGATCAGGCATTATTTGTTTAACTGCTACACTGACACCTGCAATATAACCTGCTAAGCCATGTATATGCACATCAAATAGATATGATGAATCAAATGAACAGTAATACAAAATAAAATAAAATGCTGTGGTTAACAGTCCAACTCCAAAATTAACTAGTGCAAAGAATGTCATCATTTCCATTTGTCCCCATAGTGGTTCAAATAGTTTTCCACACAAACCCACTGTAATAATGTCTACTAAAACCTCCCAAAAGTGTATTTCCATAAAACAAAATGTAAACAATGACCAGATCCTAGTTGGAGGCATAATAAAGGTGGGAGTGACACTGATAGCTTCAACTGCATCATCCCAATAAGATAAGCCATAGCTTACCAAAACAATACCACAAATAAATTTAACAGAAGTGCTGGTGTTGCCCAGCAGAGCCGAGAATTGCTGCTGTAAGTAAGGTAGGTTTCTTCCCAGCGATCTTAACGTAGCCATGTTTTAAAACATTTGTGAACTTCGGATATCAACCTATAAATTAAGCTTTAGCATTGGTTTCTTAAAATTTGGTTGACCTAAAAATTAGACAAAAAATATGATAGTGATAAAATTTAAACCTTATCTATATTTAGTTTACCTGTAACATTTTTTTTTAAATAGGTGTCTAGAATTTTACTAGATTTATAGAATTTTTAAATGTTTTTATATTTTGCAACATATTTTCTTTATAACAGCTGATTAACATCACTTTTTTTGGATTTGGCTATAATGCCACAAATCTTCAAGAAGTTAGAATCTATTGAATTGGGCCAATGCAACGAGATTGAATAGAAGGGAGGCGTCATGCCTGTTTTCAAAACGGTTTCACTTTTTACTTGTATGTGCTAGGTTTACGTCAATTCAGCTGTTCGAGTTTCGTGTGCTGTTTTTGTTGGGTTTTAGTAATTTAGTTGAAGGACTCTGACTCCGACCTTACATGTGAGTGGATTATTGTCCTTCAAAAAAAAACTAACAAAAATACCTTTTCTTCCCCATAAAAAAGGGTAAGTGTGCTTTCTAATCTTTAATAAATAAGGGTAGAACTAGAGTTGGGCAAAACAGTGATTTTCGACTAACCGGTGTAGTAGCGACAGCGATTTATAAGTAACCAGTGATTTTTAACGGTGATTTCAATCACTGTATAAAATATTTCTATTATTCATTCTTCATTCACTCGCGGTTACAGACGAAAATGCACTCTGGCTCCTCCGATTTCGGGGTTATGTTTTAATTGTTTTGTTTTTGTTTGAGTAGCCTGCATGGAAGTGTTTGAAGTTTGAAGTCCTTTCGAGTTTTGAAAATTAGTCCGTGTTTTATATTTGTCGTGTCGTTAGTTCGGTCAAATTTAGTTTGTGTTATTGTTTCAATTCATATAAAAATACATCGACCTAAAAAAAATATTCCTCATAATAAAAATGTACTTCCTCAAAGACGTTTATTTTCCACCAAAAATCAGCCCAAAGGTCAAGAAAAAAATTGTTTGCAAAACCTAAGCCAGAAGAGACAATTTTAATAGCAAATCAATTGTTAGTTATTAATTAATTCTTGATTCCTAAAAATAATAAAAACCTATAAGAGTAAATAAATACCTAGAAGAATAAATTATTTTTGCATCTGCGCACTTGTTATTTTTATGTTTCCCAAAACCTTTTTTTTAGTTCAGCTAATAGCTTAAACATTTCACATTTTATTTATTTTTTTAGCTCACATTACTACTATACTATAGTAGTGTGAGTTATGGTGATCCTAATTTTTTCGATAAAAAGAAGTTGCTCCGATTTCAAAAATGTTATATATCTTTGATGATTTTAAAACTTTTTTGTCGCACCGTCTGTCTGTCTGTCTGTAACGACCAACCCGCATAACTCAAAAACCGCTTGCCAAAATACATTTTAGTTTATTTTAAAAAAAAGGGTGGGGGGTAGATTTATGGCGTGTGTGAAATCAAATGAAAGGTAATTGAGTCTGGAGTTAAACAAAATACATTTTAGTTTTTTTTTAAAAAGGGTGATTTAAAAAATTAGAGTTTAAGTCAAAACATGGCTTGTGTGGTATCAAACGAAAGGTAATTGAGTTTGGAGTTGAATAAAATTCATTTCAGTTTTTCGATATCTTAGCTCACACCTACACCAAGATCTACACTAAAACTATAGTACCTAGTTTGAGCTTAGGTGCCCATATATTGGCAGAGTATTTTTATATCGAATCTTCATTATAAATATGATTTAATTATATAGTACCAAATTTTCCATAAATCCTAAACCTCAAAAAGATCTAGCCTGGATCCCTACGAATTTTAAAAATATACGTTCAAATTAACCCGCGAAATCGAAGGAGCCAGAGTGCATTTTTGCCTGTAGCCGCGAGTCTATTTTATAGTAAAATATTTCTATTATTCATTCTTCATTCCCTATTTTCCTAGTATTACAGAGAGCATCCCCTGCGGCTATACAGTTATTTCGGCCGGGAAAAAGTTTCCTACTATTCGGTAGTGCTATTTATGATTTAACCGGCTAGTTGAAAATCACCGTTTTCGTATGTTACGGTGAAACGTGAAACGCGATTTCACTGCCAAATATGCGTTCGGGTGCGACCAGCGACACGACGAAGTCATGAGACGCGACTTTCCTCAGATACCAGTAATAATATTTACCAATCACTGAATAACTGCTTATATATGAGACGACGGCCATCTTAAAAAATGCTAACAACGTGGTCAACTAAGTCAACTAATTACAAACACCCTAGTTATTCCTGTGGAAAATGTGAAAAAATTGTGAAAGAAAAAGACAATGCATTTCAATGTGATAACAACGCATGTAATTTATGGTATCACACATGCTGCTTAAACATATCAAATCCTTGCTACAAAAAAATTCGTGAAGTAGAAAACTTTGTTATGTGGGTCTGCGACGATTGCAAGCCCTCTGTAAAACATGGAAATTCACTACAAAACTTGGAAAATGAACTACAGGAAAAGATTGCTAGTTTTGAAAGATGTTTACTTTCATTTCAAAAATTAGAAGGTGAGCTTCAGAATAAATTGGAAATGATTGATAAAATCACAAAAGGAATACAAAGCCATCCAATTCAAATAAGAAACAATGAGGAAATGAGCTTAAACTTAAGCTACTCTGGAGTTTTGAAAAACCAAAATGAATTTAAGAAAAGTCATGATGCAATTATTACAAAAAACATAAAAACTGAGGATGCTGTCCAAATTATTAGAAACAAGCTTGACCCTATAAAATTAAAAGCCCCAATTGATATTTCAGTGTCAAAAAATGGCACTTTGATCCTAAAAACAACAAACAGTGATAGCTGCAATCGAATTTTGCAAGAAGCTAAACAAAATTTAAGTGATGAAACATTTAACATAAGGAAATCACAACGACTAAACCCTAAAATCATCATTACAGGATTAACAAAGCAATATAATGAAGAGGATGCATTAAAACAAGAGCTAATAGCACTTAATCCTGATATTCTATCGAACAAAGACTGCTTGAAAGTAACATAAACAAGACCAACTCTGTATGGAAATAGATTCATTGCAAAAGCAGAAGTCTCAGGAGAAACTTTTAACAAGGTTGTAAATCAAAAATTAAAAGTTAGCTGGGGAATGTGCAATGTTCTAGAGGACATAAATCCGATCAGATGTACAATCTGCTGTGTTTATGGACATACAGCAACAAAATGTGGAAATAGAGTTCAGGCATGTACTTTTTGTGGAGGAGCACACAAAAGACAACACTGTAATTATATCAAAGAAAATGGTAAACCAAATTGTATAAATTGCATGTATGTTAAGACGAAATTTGATGCTGCTGTAAATACTGAACATGACAGTATGACACAACAATGTCCCATATGAGAAAAGAAGATCAAATATTTAAGAGAGAGAATCGACTATACATCAAATGAAATATTTGTTTATAATATATAATCGTAAGCTAGCCCTTTCATTAGTTTTATTTTTAGGATATTTATAAGGGTTTTTTTCTATCTTCCTTTACTTTTAAAGCTATACTAGCATAAAAGCTAGTTTTTTATTTTTCTCTCTCGCTAATTAGTTTTTTGCTACTAGTTTTAAATTTCATCTAAAATATTATAATGAATTTTTTAAATGATATAAAAACTGAAGAAATACCAACAAAATACTTATCAGAATTTTGTATTTTTGAAAGAAACATAAAAAACAGTCAAGGTATCTCTGTTTTTCAATTAAACATATGCAGTATTCATAAAAATCTTGATGAAGTAGTAATCTATTTACAAAACATATTGTCAAACACAAATTCTACTAAAAATGTGGATGTCATTGTTTTCTCAGAAACATTTGAAATATTTAACATTAGTAACCATAATATAGACGGATACACTGCATTCTATAATCAGTCTAAAAACACATCTCACGATGGTACAATAGTTTATATAAAAAATTCTCTTCAACCTGAGTTTTCACTTATTAAAATAAACAACCACAACTTTATACGTGCAAAATTTAATAAATTTAACATTACTATAGGTATCACAGCTTTTTATCGACTACCAAGATATACAAAAACTGATGTTGACATTTTCAATGATTCTTTAAACAGCTGTCTTTTAAGATGCAAAGAAAAAAGAGTAATATTTTCTGGAGATATCAATATAGATATCTTGAATTCTTTTGGATATTTGACTTTTATTTCCAAACCAACAAGAGTAAGTGAAAACAGTGCTACATGCATTGACCACTTATTTATAAAATTACATAACTCCCTTAAAGAAATCAATATTGACTTTGGAATCTTTGAAACTAGAATAACCGACCATTATCCTATCTCAGCAAATATTCAAATACAAAACTTTGATACTAAAACTTCTTACTTAACACAAAATCAAAATAAAAATAAAAATAACTTTGTTCATACAATAGATCACCAAAAATTACAAGAAACTCTTACATCTGATAAACTTAATATTATAAAAAACATAAATAATCCTACCATTGCTTATAATCACTTTGAAATAATTTTAACAGATGCTATTAAAAACAGCATGGAAATTAAAAGTTTTAAAACAAGAGCAAAGATCAAACCATGGATCACTGCGGGTCTTGTTAACTCAATGTCAAAACGAGATAAATTATGGCTTCAATCTAGAAAACATCCTCAAAACCATGAATACAAAATCCAGTATAAAAATATAGAAATTTAATAAAAAAACTTATAGTATCTGCAAAAGAAAACTACTACAAATAAAAAATTGAACAGTCAAATGGAAATATCAAAGAAATCTGGAATATAACAAATTAAGTCACTGGAGGTGTAAAAAACAAAAAGTCAGTTGAAAAATTCCAAAGCAACAACCAGATAATAACAGATCCAAAACTTATAGCTGACGAATTTAATGACTTCTTTATAAAGGTGGGTAGTAATTTGGCTAAAAATATAACCAAGAATGTTAAAATACTTCATGGAAAAGATTATATAAATGATAAAAGCATATTTTGGCAACCTCTTACTAATCAATAAATTATAAATACAATCAACAGCTTAAAAAGTAACTCCAGTCCAGGCGTAGATAATTTTCAATCCAAAACATTAAAAACTATTAAACATATCATTGCCCCCACACTTGCACACATATTTAACTTATGTTTAAAACAAGGTATCTTTCCTAAACAACTAAAAACAGCTCTTGTTATACCCATACACAAAAGTGACTATCCTCTGTTATGTGATAATTACCGACCAATTTCTTTACTTAGCAATATCACAAAAATTTTTGAAAAATGCTTAAAAAAACAGATTATGAATTTTTTTGAAACCAGTAATGTTCTACATAAACAACAATTTGGCTTTCGTGAACACATAGGAACAGAAAACGCGATTTTTGATCTAAATAATTCTATATGTACATCTTTAGATAAAAAGAAAAAAGTTATTGCTACCTTTCTAGACCTAAAAAAAGCTTTTGACACTGTGTCACATGTAAAACTTTTAGAAATTTTAGAAAATGCAGGAATAAGAGGTATTTGTCTTACTCTCTTTAAAAGATACCTCACAGAAAGAGAACAAATGGTCAAAATCCAAAATGAACCAAGTAAAACACAGTATATTGAATGTGGGGTTCCTCAAGGGATGGTACTGGGACCAATACTTTTTATCCTATACTTAAATGTAGTTTTAAAAACCAAACTTCCAGGTCATATAATTTCATATGCTGATGACACTGTATTTATAGTTGAAGGAAAAAATTGGAAAGAAGCAAAACTCAATTCAGAAAAAAGACTATCAATTATAAAAAACAATTTAGACGCCATATTATTAACAGTTAATGTCAAAAAACAAACTTCATTACATTTTCATGCTATAAAGATACATTACCAGAATTTCAAAATATCACAATACATAAACCAACTTGTCAGGATAATTGCAATAGCTGCCAAAGTAAAATAGATAGAGTTCAAAGCACAAAGTACTTAGGAGTCCATATTGATCAAAATTTAAAATGGCAGGACCATGTTGACATATTAAGAAAAAAATTAAGATATATTGTGTATAAACTTAGACTAATATCAAATATCGTTACTATAAAACTAGCAAGAATTTTCTACTTTGCACTTTTTCAATCAATAATTTCTTATGGAATAATTGCCTGGGGAGGAATGTATAAAAATCATTTACAACCCCTTTGGTCACTTCAAAAATATACAATTAAAGTCATTTTCAAAAAACCATTTAGATATTCCTCAAAAACTCTTTTTAAGCAACATGCTATTCTTCCTATAAGATTTCTATTTTTTAAAACTGCTGCAATTTATTTAAAAAAATATCCTAACATTATTCCTAAAATTAATCATAATCACCAAACAAGAAAGAATAACAAAAATTTTGAGATATGTAGATACAACTTGACCTTGTCCCAAAGACAGGCTATATATATAGGGCCAAAAATAATTAATTCATTGCCACAAAAAAACAAAACTCTAAATTTACCTTCTTTTAAACAAAAATTAAAATATGAAATCTTAAAAAATTATGAATATTATGAGAACTTTATGTAAAACTATAAAGAAAAAAGATACCTTGGCTACTAATTATATGATTTTAAATATTTAAATATAGTAATATATATTATATATAGGTATATATGTTTCTGATTTAATTAGGAAAACATTTTAAGTGTGAACGGATGCACGTTTGTGGCTATGTGTGATGGTATAACTATCTATAAGTATGTTTACTATAAAAAATTTATTTAAGTACCTAATTCACTTATAAATTTAAATCTTGATCTCATTTTTGTGATAGGTTAATCATTCAGAGTTTTTTTAATTTAATTTTAGATTTTAAATCTATAAGACCACTTAACCTATAGGTCATATTATGTTGATTAATAGTATTAATTATCTTCCTTTCGTTTTTTTTAACTAGTTTTAAGATTAATTTTTTAAGAAATTACTGAACAAAAAATAATAATACGTAATATATTTATGTAAAAACATTTCTATATAAAACAATAATAATGCAGCTTAACACAAATGCAAATTTAATTTGCTGCATTGAATATAAAATGTAAATTTTTTAAAATTAGTAAAGAAATTTTGTAAATTTTGTATAAATTTATAATAATAAAGAATCTTGAATCTTGGACGCGCGCGGAAACAAAGAAAATGATAAGGTCAACGATACCAAAAATGGTGGAAAAAAATCTAACGAAGTTCTTTATTACAAAGATACTAATACGGGACCATTTCTCGTTTTTGTCGAAGGGCGGCAGATAGGAAAATACAGCCTCATTAAAATCGCGAAATTCTTGAACTTAAATTGGAAACAATCAGAGAATTTAAAGTAAAAGGCAGAAAATAGAGTAGGAGTAATTTTTAAGGACAACAAGTCGGCCAACGACTTTATTAAAAAACATACGACCAGCGAGTCAGAGTTTAGGGCCTTTGTCCCCTATGGCTCGGTCACAAGAAAGGGTATAGTACGCGGAGTAGATCCCTGCTTTGAGGATGAGGAGATCCTCAATGCATCTAAAGCCATCAGTAAAATTTTGAGTGTGAGAAGGTTCAGCAGGAGAATTAAAAACGACAAGGACAAATTTATACCAACAGGCACAATGCTTTTCACATTCGAGGGCACATACATGCCCCGAGAGGTAAAAATATATGGATTACCCATGAGGGTAACGCCATATATTGCACCGGTGACGCAATGCTTTCTATGCCTGAGCTTTGGGCATACAGCCAAACTTTGTAAGGGTAGGAGGCGATGCCAATATCTTAGGCAAAAAAGAATTAAAGAGATTATGTCTCATGAAAACATCAGCTATTTTGAAGCAAATTTGAGAATGCCAAAAAGACACTATGTGTATGATCCTAAAGAGTTCCCCACTCTGCGGGACAACACATTGGGTAGCCCGTGTAGAACTCCAAATTTAACCACAACTAACAAAAGAACATTAGAGAGGGACCCAGTTTCACCAAAAAGAAAAAGGCAAGAATCCAGGGGTTATGACAGGCAGGAACATGAGGCCTGCCTTTTGAACCCAACTGGTAGGTCAGGGAGACAGGTGGGGGACTGCCGCCAATACAGCGGGAGGACTCCTGGCTGCCTCAGAGTACTGAAGCCTCGACAAGCCAAAACATTTTCTCACTACAAACAGAACAACAAACAAAAATTGAACCAGAATCAAAAAACATCGAAAAACAAACAAATGCACAAAACAACAAGGAATATTTGGACATTGAAATAATGAATTGATTAAAAAAAATAATAATAATAAAACACAACATAATAATGATAGCCCAAAAAAAAAAACAAAACACACAGCACAATGCAAGACAAACAGGAAAAACAATTAATAGTAATTC
Source organism: Aspidapion aeneum (assembly GCA_963576565.1). Taxonomy (NCBI): domain Eukaryota; kingdom Metazoa; phylum Arthropoda; class Insecta; order Coleoptera; family Brentidae; genus Aspidapion; species Aspidapion aeneum. Next base: position 67,916,278 of record OY755042.1, on the reverse strand, counting down.
AATGGAACATACAGAGCTATAGAGCAAAAAGGGCAGAGTTAATCAACCTAATTAGGGAATACAAACCTGATATTCTTTTTTTGAATGAAACTTGGCTCCAACAGGACTTCTCTTGTTATATGAAAAACTATCGGGTTGTTAGAGTAGACAGAAATGATCAATACGGAGGCATAGCAACTTTTATTAAAAAGACCTTAATTTTAAAATAAAATATATAAGCCCAGGTAATATAAGCTTTCACTACATCACTATAGAGGTTGAAAATCTTAAGTTTGTAAATGTATATGCAACACCAAACGTAAACAATTTTAAACAACATATGAAATCAATCTTAGACTATTTAGAGGGAGAAGCAGTGATAATGGGAGATCTTAACGCTCATCATACAACTTGGGGGAGCCAAAAAAACAATCAACAAGGAAACATACTATCTGAACTACTAGAAGAAAGTAATTACATAATAATAAATGATGGTACATCAACAAGAGTGGTAGCTCCAGACAAACCACCAAGCCCCATAGATCTGACAATAATAACTATGAATCTAAGCAGCAAAACAACCTGGCAAAAAATAACAGAATATGGCGTTAGTGATCACTACCCTACAATGTGTTGTCTAAACAAAAAAATCAACAGAATCCAACAGAAAAAACCATACACATACAATCTCAAAAAAACTGACTGGGAAAAATTTTAAAAAGTTGCGGAATTCTCTGAAGGTGAAAACATAAATTATCAAACTTTTGAACAAAAACTTCTTAATACTGCAGAAAAAGTGATTCCAAAAAATAAAGAACCAAAAAAAGAGGCAAGACCTGGTAACCCTTGGTGGGATAAAGAATGTGATGAAAAGTTAAAAGAAAGGAAAATAGCAAGCATTCATATCCTCAATACATAAAAAAGGTAACAAACTGGATTGCAACAATTACAGATGAATTTCAGTAACTAGTACTCTCAGTAGATTGTACGGTAGGATTCTTAGAGATCTAATAGAGAAGGATTTTCATGAACAAGAAGAAGAAGAGCAAAGTGGGTTTCGTGCAGGCAGATCTTGTAGTGATAATGTTTTTTGTCTTAAACAAGTAATTGAGAAAAGGAGCGCCAGAAATATAGAGACTCATGTTACTTTTGTGGACCTACAAAAAGCATATGATACCGTTCCAGTAGAAAAACTATGGACAGTGCTAGAGCAGACTAATATCAATCATACATACATAAAAGCGATAAAAGAACTATACAAAGGGTCAAAATCTAAAATTAAAATTGGAAATCGACTTTCAAAAGAATTCCTGGTAACAAAAGACTTAAGACAGGGATGTTGTATTTCTCCAACTCTTTTTAAAATATATATCGCAGTAGCTCTAAAAAACTGGAAACGGAAAGTGCACGGCATGGGAATACAACTTAACGACTGATTTACCATACACACACTACAGTTTGCTGACGACCAAGTAATTGTAGCTAATGATAAAGAGGACATGGAGTATATGATGAGAAAGTTAATGGAAGAATACCAAAAGTGGGGATTAACAGTGAACGTGGACAAGACACAGTACTTATGTATTGGAAACGAATCCAGTGAGTTAGAACTAGACAATGGACAAGTAATATCTCCATGCAATGAGTATGTATACTTGGGTGTCACATTTGATAAGACAGGAACAGACTGTAAAGAACTGGAAAAAAGAATAGTAAAAGCAAAAAAGGTTATTGGATGTCTTAACAGTATTTTATGGAGCAGAGAAATAAAAAAGAATGTAAAATTTAACATATATGAAACAATGGTGAAAAGCACGCTGTTGTATGGAATAGAGACTTGTCGCGTAACAGAAAAATACAAAACAAAAATGGAAAGTGTCGAAATGGATGCAATAAGAAGATCAATGAAAATATCTAGAACAGATCACACAAGAAATGAGATCATAAAAGAAAGAATGGGAATCGAGGGGAGCATAACGGATAACATCACTAAAAGACAAGTGATATGGTACGGCCATGTACAACGGATGAACGACGAAAGATTACCTAAGTCCTAGAATGGCAACCAACAGGGCGCAGAAAAAGAGGGCGTCCTAAACTAGAATGGCAACAGTCAATCCAAAGATCAATGAGTCAAAAAAATCTGACAAAAGATGATTGTCAGGATCGAAGGAGGTGGAGAATAGGCGTCGGACAACGTAGAAAAACGTTCTAAACCGACTAAATAAAAAAAAAGCAAGCGAACTGTTTAATTTAATTTCATTAACCTCAAAAAACAAATAGCTATCACAAAAAGGTTCTTTAAAAGAAAAAAAAGGAAAATTTCTGGAGTTTTGTTGTCAGATGAATCGAAATAGCAATATGAACAGTGTATGTATTCTCAAATTTGCAACTCCAGTGGTTGTAGATCCCTGGTTTTCTCTCAGAGTGGACGATGATGTGGATATGGGTTTTACCATAGATGATGTTAAAAGTGCAACCAGACAGAAAAAAAAAGATACAGCTTCGGGATTGGATGGGATTTCCTATTCTATGCTGGCCAACCTACCAGAAGATGCAATGTCTTATTTAGTAGAAATCTTCAACAGAATAAAGGATATCAATACCAGAACAATGGAAGGAACAACTAATAGTAGCCTTCCCAAAACAAAATAAAAACCCAGAAATAGCCGAAAACTGGAGACCTATAGGACTTAGTTCATGTGCCTTAAAAATACTTAAAACAATTATAAAAAATAAGATTGAATGGTTTTTAGAAAACAAAGGATTTTTCTCACCTTTCCAAATGGGATTTAGACAAAACATGGGAATAACCAATAATCTATCCTATATCACATCTTACATACAGTCGGCATTCTTAGAAAATAAAACAGTGATAGGAGTCTTTTTGGATATTAAGCCAGCTTATATTAATGTAAATCTTCAGGTGCTTTATGACCATCTGGTTGAAAGCAAGATTTCATTGTCTATGTGCAATTTGATTTGTCGGCTTATTGATGCTAAAAAAATATACATTAGAGGGAATGAAGGCCAAATTTTAGGACCTAAGGTATCATCAATAGGACTAACGCAGGGCTCGCCCCTAAGCACAACTTGTTTCAACATCTACATAATTTTTTTTTTTTTAAATAAACCCGGAGGGTTAGAAATTCTAGGTTTTGCTGATGACATTGGCTTAGTTATAAAGGGATACAATGTAGTACTAATGACAAATATTCTAAACCAAGCTTTGCAATTAATTAATAACTTTCTCAAAAAACACAATCTAACCCTCTCAGAAAATAAATGTGAAGCTATTTGGTTTTCAAAATCCCGAAAAAAGAAGACCCTCCGGATTTAAAAGTCAATGGGAAAAAAATTGTCTACAAAGACAAGGTGGGTCAATTTTACAAAAAAACTTAAAATGGGACACACAAATTAATAACAACATAATAAAAGCTAAAAAAGGTTTGAATCTTTTGAGGGCTTTTTGTGGGGTATGGTGGGGGGCCGACCCAAAAACCCTTAGAATAACTTTCAACGGGATGGTCAGATCGCACTTAGACTTTTGCTCTGTTTTAATACAAAATACATCACAAAAAACATAAACAAATTAAACTCTATATATAACCAAGGCTTAAGAATCATTTCGGGATGTATGAAGTCTACACCCATCCCAGCCCTATTGGCAGAAAATGCATGCCCTGATTTGGAGACCAGAAGACAACTTTTAACTCAAAAATTTCTAATACAAAATGCCAAGATTAATAACCCAATAATCAATATCCTTAACAAATTAAAAATAATAAACAACACTAGTCGAAATAGAGCCAAACAGGGACATGAAATCTCATTACACCTGGCAGCATATATAAAAATGGAAAATGAACTTACAAAAATGCACAACAGAGAAACACTGCCTTGCTATGAAGAAGACTATGAACTACAGATCAAGGAACTCCCGATATTAGATTTAAAATTGAAAAAAGATGAGAACAATGCCAATATAGATTTCAAAATGGTAACAGAGAATCTGCAAGAAAATCACACCTTTGTTTATACAGATGCATCAATAAAAGAAGATCATGTAGGTTTTGGAATCTTTATCCCAAAAATTAACTATAAATTTGCAGAAAGACTACCAAACAACTTAAGCATATGCACAGCCGAAATTGTTGCTATAAGTGAAGGTCTGAGTGCGGTAAATCATATTACATTACAGTTAAAACCAAGTGTCTTATACAACTAACACAACAAAACATGGAAGTTTACTTGGCTTGGGTACCCAGTCATTGTAATATTAAAGGAAATGAAGTGGCAGACCAACTTGCCAACATAGGACGAGGGCTGAAGATCTCCAAGAAATTAAATTACACTGGAAGTGACATGATAAATATTTTAAAAGCAGAAACATACAGAAACTATAAAGAAAAGTGGAAAGAACAAATAAAAGTAAGGGGCATTTGGTATGGAAAAATACAGAGGGAATTCCCAGCTAGACCATGGCATGCAAAAATAAAATTTATGGACAGGAAGAGTATAACTACATTAACAAGATTAAGAACAGGGCACTGTCTAACTGCTGAGCATCTCCATAAAATCAAAATCAAAGATTCACCCCTATGCGAATGTGGCCGAATCGAAGGGCTAGACCATATTTTCTTTGAGTACACCATAAATATAATAGAAAATTTCGATCTCTACCGGGCTTTGGCAGAAACGGGTATGGACCGGCCGTTTTCAATAAAAAACGTGCTGGAGACCTTAAATGACAAGAGAAGTAAACTAATAATGACATTTTTAAATTATAATAAAATAAAACTTTAACCTAATTAAAATTGAAAACTAACAAAAGAAACATTTCGGGAAAAAAAAAACAAACAAGAAACAGAAAACAGACAAAAAACAAAAAATAAAAATTATTAATATTTTCATTCAAAAGAAAAAAAAAATAATAAAAACACCTAATGATTAGAAAGTACACTTACCCTTAATTTAAAGAGAGAGAGATTGACTGAAAGGTACAAAAGATATTATACCAAAGATTAAGATTAAATTTGTGTTGTATGCGTAACTGAATGAATGATAAGAATGAATGATAAGGACTAATCAGTCTCCCGTGAATCCCACTTCCAATCCCAGTTTAAAAATGTACAGTGAAATAGATATACACATATACAAAACAAGCAAGAAACACTGAAAAGCATTAAGAAGAAACACAATAACTACAAAGTTATCAAATGGGAAGAGAAACATCTACAAAACTAAAAGAGAGGTTTTGAAGCTGATTAGAAGAGTCAAAGAGCAAAAAAAAAAGAAACTGAGTTTGGGTGGCCTAGAGAGCCAGACTACCCCAATCTCAACCACCAAGAGCTGGCTAATTACCCAAAGACAGGGTAAAGCCAAGAACCCAACAATAGATAGATAGATAGATAATTTAGTTGAACTATTTTGGATATTTTTGACGGAAATTGTGAAGTTTAAGAATGGCTTGATATGCAGTGCTTGGCTGTAGAAGTTGACACAAAGACTAATCAAAAACAAAAGCAAAAGCATTGTATGAACACTCCCATAAGAAACAGTGGTTTTAACTTTCTTATGACAAGACATATGACTAACCCAAGACAAAAGACTAGACAAAAGACGAGTATGAACGATCCATTAGTGTATACCAGTTTTTATTTATAATATGATTTTTGCCTTCATTTTTATATAAAAAAATTATACGTTTTGATGTCGCTTCGAGCAACAGCTGTCGAGATTTTCAAAGTATTTATTGCATGGGTAAAAATTTTGTGACATGTTTAATTCACGTCTTCCTTCCTTAATAACTTTTTTACAATTAACATTGAAAATTGGGTAGTAATTTTTTTGTAACAAGCGATTCGATTTCGGTAGAAATGTTGGTGTAACTTGTACAAGGTGTTCTCTGGGTTCCTAGCCTTACATTTAAATAACTGTAACTTCTTTGTGCCTCGGCGTATACTAGTTTTTTTTTAAATATTATTTTCCCCATTATTTGTATGTAAAAAAGGTAAATAAATTCGTCGCCCCGAGCAACGGTTCTCAAGATATTTGCATTTAAAGTTTTTATTGCAGTTTTGCGAATTTTGTTATTTCACCTATTATTTTCTTTAATAACTTTTGACCCACGCAATAAAAACTTAAAATGCAAAATTCTCAAAAACTGTTGCCCTGAGTCGCATAAAAACAATATAACTTTTTTACATAATACCAAGGCACAAAAAGTTACACCGATTTTAATGTAATGGTAGTAATCCAGAGAATACACTGTACAATATACACCAAATTTTTTATCAAAATCTAATCGCTCTATTCAAAAAAACCTTAATTTTTTTTGTAAAATTATTGATTAGTACAAAATTTACTGAAAAAATTGAAATGAAAAAATAAAGTTTAACACTGTGTATCTTAGCAACTTTTGGGCTAAGGTAAGTGTGGCTAAATCTTAAAATTTTGAACCAAGTAATCTACAGCTTTACCTTGTAGAGCTACCCCCAGATTTTGCATTTGTGCTACCTAGAATCAGTGGCGGAATCAGAAGTGCTTTTTTTGTGTTTGTTATGGCTATATTATATACTAAAGGATAAGCTGGGGACTTTTTATTTCAAGGCGAAAAGTTTGTACTACGAGTGTTGCGAGGGCAACAATTGTCAAGGGTTAAAAAGGCAATTAACACATTTTTTTGGACTTTTTTGAATTTTTTAGGTGTTCGTAGTTTTTCTCAGGGCTTTATACTTTTTATCTTTGATCTGTCACTTTTTATCTTCAATTTTTACTTTTTATTTCCAAAACGGTCCCTTTTAATTCCTGTTTTTTTTTCTATCTCTGATCTGTCACTGTTCATTCCTGATTTTTAATTTTTTTCATACTTTTATCATATTTCAAGGTAAGTAGGTAATTATGGCACCATTGGCATCGCAGGCAAAAAATTCTGCAGATTCGTTGTTCAGGGTAAATATATTCCAGTATGACAAAGTGGTACAATTTTAATAATAATAATAATACTAAAAAAGACGCTTTCATGTTTTACCTATTAAGCGTATATAGAAAAAATTCTTGGCGGGATGCATTTGCACCTAGTCCCCCACCCTGGACTCACCGCTGCAAGTGATTCTTTTTTTGGTAGCTTTTTAATATTTGTTATTCATAATTAAGCTTATTATTCTTGTTATATTGCAAAGCTTCCAGGAACGGAGAAAGTTTTATATTTAGTAATTTATATCTAGATATTTTGGCACTCTTGTCCATCCCTCCATTTAATAAAGCTTATTTTATATGTAGGAATCTCTTTCATACACATTTCAATGCCCAATTTCTTAATAGCGATGCCCTATTAAACAGGAAATTACTATAGTCCGGCCCTGGGCTCAGCGCGATGTAGGTGCTAGGATAGGCTCCGCCTAGTGCAACCACTTTTGCTCGGCAGATCGAATTGATGCAGCGCATCCTTCAAATTCAACATCGTTGGGCCAATGTAATTGAAGGGTTTCTTTTTCTAAGAATTGGGCACGTTCAAAATGGGATCAAATCTTAACACAAAGTTAGGGTGACCAACCGTCCAATTTGCCTAATAGGTTTGGGTCGCCAATTTTACAATTTGTTACCGTTATTGTTATTACTGAGTCTGCGCATTAGCAGCTTCTCGCTCCTTTTTTGTTAAGCCCATCACACACAAACTTGCGTAGGCCGCATAACGCGGCTTTCAACCAATCAGCGATCAAATAGCAGCGGCCATATTGGTTTTGCATAAGAAAAGTCCATAAGTCCACATAGCACAATCACGTGTTTAACACGTAAAAAAGGCGTGAGAAAAATAAACGTTGATTTTAAAAGCTGCTAGAAAAAAACGTTTATTTCATATGTCAAAACAAGCTTAATAGGTCATTAATTAACGTTATAAAAAATAACGTAGCTAAAACTGCGTTTTAATAACGTAATTATCAAATTAAAACAGCAATGTTTTTACGGTAGTTTCACGTGATTTTTATCAACGTTAAAATCACATTAGATTCACGCCTTTTCTACACGAATTTTAAAACGCGACTTCCATTGCTTTTCTACCGAATATTTTTGAGATTTTACTAGCAGCAGCGCCTCCTATTGTCGGGATTTTTCATTTTGACGAAATCTATTTGGCCTCTAAACTCGGAAAAGCTGTTAAGGAACTGATCCCTGATCCACGATCACGACGCATCTGTTATTAACCTGATAAAGACACATTAATAATAGATAGTTTTTGGTCGTGCCAAATTTAGGCCCGATAACTTCACCGACAACGATAACTTTAACAATATTTGACAGTTCGAAATAGCATTTTTGGTACCGGTTTTAGTCGACGCCGACGGTGCGGTTATCTGTCGTTTGGGGTGCAAGACTATTAAAATCGTGATATTCATTAGGGGAGATGGGGGAGTTTTTGTCTAAAGGAAAACTTTATTTGCAGTTTTAATGCTTTGTTTGTGGTTTTTCTTGTTATAGACAAGTTTAGAATGGAAATGTTTCGTATTACCCCTTCGTTTTGACTATCATGGGGTAATGGGAAACATTGTAATTGGGTAATAAGAAATATAATGTTTTTTGTCGCACTTTGATTTGAGTAGTGTTACCTTAAAATTTCACTAAAGTGCTTTATGTAAAGCTGTAAAAATGGCAAGTGGCAGACACATTAAATGGTATCTAACGCAAATAAATAGTCCACAGTACACCGGTGTATTTTTTAATTGATGACTAAGTCTGAATTCTCGTAAATAGCTTTATTAGGCCGAGACGCCTAACTTTCTCCTCTGCGATTTCAGCTGTTTGGTTTTCTTTTTTCAGTTTATTATTTTGTCATATCCTAGGTATATATTCCTGTGCTTGTTCTATTTTCTCTTGGTTTATTCTGATCGTGATATCTACATCTGTGTTTGTTATGATTTTAGTTTTAGTGTAGTTCATACTCAAACCTATATTTTTAGCTGCTGTATCCCGTTATTCCAGCATTTTTATCAGTTCTTTTTTCTTATCTGTTATTAAGGCTTTATATTAGATGGTTGAAGTATTGTCCATTTACTTTGATGCCTGCTTCTTCCCAGTCTAATTTTTTTTAAAGATCTTGTAGGGCCTGGTTAAATTGTTTAGGGGATATTGTGTCACCCTGGCTTACACCTCTTCTTATGCGGATTGGCTTGGTTCCTTCGTGGATTTGATTGGTGTTGTTGCTTCGCTATATTGATTATTAAATCTGTGTATTCGGCTATTAATTAAAGATGCTTTTACTGCCCAGTGCTCAATGCTATCGAAAACTTTTTCAAATTATATGAACGCAATATATTGTTGGCTCGTTCTATTAAAGAATTAGTATCAAGGATTTTTTTTTAATATGTGAAAGTTAATGGCAATATTGTTCTACACATCATATGTTGGTTTAGTCAGCCCGATGCACGAAGCATGTCTACTCCTGCACACTCTGCTAGGAATCTTTTTCAAGTATTTTTGCGGGGGAAAAAGTTAGGCGTCTCGGCCAAATAATATATGTAAGAAAATTTAGATTGTTATTAATCACTTAAAAAATAGACCGGTGTGCTGTGGGCTATTTGAGTTAGTTGCCATTTAATATTTTTGCAACTTACCATTTCTAAATCTTAACATAGGTCACTTTTGCCAAATTTGAAGACAACTTCACTAAGTACTCAAGTCAATATACAATAAAAAATAATATATTTTTTATTGCCCATTGCGATGTTCTTTATTACCCCATGATAGTCAAAACGAAAAGGTAATAAGAAACACTTTCATTCTGAACTACTTGTTTATGAAAGGCAAAATTTAAAACAATACATAGAAAGTCTTACATTTGATAGCAAACTTAAGAATTAAAACGGAAAATAAAGAGCTTCCTTTAGACATAAAAAAAATATTATTTGAAATGGTTTGCTTGTATAAAACAATTTATTAATATTGTAGTACAAAATTTGAAGATATCTCAAATGACAAAAGACAAACTGCAAGAGTAGCAAAAAAATATTTCCTATTACTTATTACTCCATTATCCCCTATGTGAAAGAAATGGGTTCCGCCAGATATTGCTTAATGTTCGTTCATCTGTTCCTGGTGCCGCTCAACACACGGTATATAGGGACCGTGCGCTCAACACTGCTGTGACCTGTGCAGCTTAGGCCACCAAATGGCGCGCAATTTTATAGAAGCTTGCTAAAATACAATTGCACACGTTCTACGTATGTCAAAAATCCTATGTTAACCGTCCGTGAGTTTGAGGCATTCCACGGAAGCCGCTAACGACATGGGACGTTCAAATGTCAACAGTGTCAAGTTGCGTTAGTCGTCGGTCGTTTTTGGCATGACCAAAAAGTATCTATTCTGTGAAAGTGTTTACTGTTGTTTAGCTTTTAAAAAACACATAATGTATATAGATAGATATACAGATATTTTGTCTTGCCTAGAGCGCCATCTTTAAAATTGTCTTGAAGTGTTGTAGTCTTAAAACAGTGAACTTTTATAACTTCCTTTCGCGTCTCTTTTAAGTTAAAAAAATGATATTAAAAAAACGTGACCAAAAAAGGCGCCGAAATTTAGTAGGTTTAAGAAGTCTTAATCTAGTGGCGGTTTAGAACATGTTGTGGAGGACTTTTCAAGTGTGAATTTGATACATGAAAATAACGAGGATAAAAAACACGTTATATACACAGCACCAGAAACTTCAGCAAAAAGTACATTTTTATAGCTTGATTTCTCCTTGTTTTTAAGTTATCTCTAAGCATGTAAAATTAACAAAATAAATATTTCATGGTATGCGGTTGTTTTCAAGTAAAAAAAAACTTTGTTATTTTTGTTCCCGTTAATTTAACGTTGATGTGATTTTTGTGCTATGTGGGGCGCTATGCATTTTTATGTGTGATCGGTTTTATTTACGGTAACAGCGTACGGTACTAGGGACATTTTGAGTCGCTTATTTCACACTTTGTTACGGTTATTGTTATTACCGAGAATGCTCGTTACAAGCTTCTCGCTCTTTTTTTTGGTATTTACGGTTCGGTTTGGTAAGGGCGCCCGTTACTTACGGTGGCCGTCCTTTTATGTTACCTACCGTTAATTTTTAAGGTTTTTTTTGTATTGTTTTTTTTTGCAGTCGAATTTTTTACCGAAATTCGTTAGTTTGGCTTGTAAAAAGCTATATTCTAAAAAAAAATAAACAAAAAGTTGAAGGAGTGTCAAACTGCTAAATTAACGTTTGTGTTAATGTCTACAAATCTTTAATGTTCCAAAATCTATCTTTTTTGCCCTGAATGTTACCGTTATTTTTAGTAATAATAACGATAACAGCTCTTAAATTTTCTGTTATTTTAACTGAGCCGAAATGACCCTGTTATTTTAACTGACGCAAAACCACCCTAATGTTGTTTATACTTTGTAGGCGAAACGTTATAGTTCCGTGACTTTGAATTAAGTGTATCGTGGTTATTGGCAAATAATATATTCTTTGATTAATAAGGGTACTGAAATGTAAAGCCTAAATTTTACCATGTTAAATTGACCTATGCTTTTAATGTGGCGCCTTGTATATTCATGATTCGTCATCTCAAACAGAGGCGTAGTAGAGATCGACCCTGTATAAATAACATATTTTTACAAAATAGAGACGCGACAATGTAAGTCACTGAAATAATTTAAATTGTCATCAATCATCATGCAACATATAAACAAACACGTTTGTCCACACCCCCTGTATAAATATTGTTAAAAATCATTTTATTATTATTTTATTTTCCGGCGATTATGAATTAACTAGGACAGAACGTGCGTCTCTCCCTAAACATCGCTAGAGTATAGAGGACCGATAAGTTCATCCCACAGTATACTAATTATTTATAGTAAGGAAAGCACACCGCGGTCTTGTCATAATACTGTTATACATACCCCCTGTATAGATTAGTTCGGAATACAAAGTTCGAGAGGCGCTTATTACAGATCGTCACCCCTGGTATAAAAATATTATGTACAGACTCCTGTGCTGTCGCCATGGACATTAACCGCTACTCTCGGTATATGTTTTTGATTATGACTGACATTGGCAAAACAGATAAAAATATGACGTAAATGTAATTCGGCATTTTTCATTTGTGGTTGCAGTTTTTCGTGATTTTTCGAATTTTTACCTTATTTCTAAAAGTGTTTTAGCTAAATTGTGGCCTATCGGTAATTAAGAAATTTAAAAGAAAACAATTTTGTGTTCGTGGGTGCGAAGACTATCTTACAAATATATAGTATGTGATGGACACGTTGAACCTGGACGGAGTTTAGTTTTAAATGTTAATATTTGGAAAAACATAGATTATTTCAGTATACTTATATACAGGGTCCGGCAGAATGATCTCCCACAATAAAAACGCCATTGTGCAGTAACTCTAAAGCGATATTCCTGTAATTTCTTGGTGTATTGCTGCTTTCAATTCGTCAATGGTTCGGGAATAGTGTTCAGATATTCCCAAAGTATCTGGAACATGTCTACCAAGTGCGAAGTGAGTACGAAAAGTTCTTTGTGTCGTAGTCACAGATTCGTTACTTTTAATATACTAAATATACTTTTGCTTATAATGTCTCGATAACGAAGGCACGATGGCAAGGTAATGGCAAGCCGCGAGCTACCAACCAACTACGCTAAGCTTTCCCTCTCTTCAGTGATTCAGACACAGTGGCAGTGCAAAATGTGGGAGATCATTATGCCGGATCCTGTTTAAATAAATGAATAACCGGCAATATTCACTTTACTTTAAAAGGCTTACGTTAAAACAATTAAAAATGTTTCCGTTTATAGAAACCTATATTTGCAACATTATTATGTATAAAGCATTGTAAAAGTATACATTATTAATTTAATTTAATGTAGAATGTGTAAATATTTTCTATGCACTAATAAAAAGGAAATTACTGTAGAATAATCGTCAAAAAACCTTTTTTTAACTAGAAAATTAGCCTCTCAAGGAAATTTATGTACCTTATAGATTGAATAAAAATTTAATTTTCCTTTTTTTTATTGCTAGTAGTCATTAATTTAAACATTCTTTGATTAAGCTTCCTTATTGATTGGTGTTTATAGAGTCTTTTTAAGCAAATTGAGCTTTGATACAAAATAACTCATTCTTATCAGCGCGCATCGTTTAAATTTAAATCTATGTAATTGACGAGTAGAATGAGTTTTTTAGTGTTAAAATTTAATTTGATAAAAACTGTTCAAAACACTATATTAAAAGATGTAGCTTGATTGGAGAACGATTTCATTGATGGCTACGAGCATCCGGTATACAATAATTTGAAAAGCCATCCTGTAGCTTAGAGACAAACTGCGCAAGCGTTATATTGTTTCAAATCCCCCTGTAAATGTTTAGTACGGTGCACAAAGTTGGAGAGGCGCTGATTCGTGCACGACACCCCGGTATACTGCGCCAATTTAGTAATACAACTTCCACCGTGTAAATGTCTGGTCTATCTCTGTCATTCGTCTATGGTTCATCCTTTGATTTTGACTTTGAAGAGTTTGTCGCGTCCACAGACTATAAATTTCTTTGGACTAATCTGATTTAACCTAATCTGTGGTCCACGGGGTCGCGTCTCTATTTCTTTAATATATCTCATATATACAGGGTGTCTATAATGTGGATAGAATAGACCGGTGTTTGGATCTTATATATATATATGTCGAATTTGTCACGTCACTGGTGGTCCAGCTGATTTTTGTAAACAAAAGTTAGATAAGATATGAACAATGGAACAACTAATATTTTTTGAATTTTTTGAAAACTAAGGCAATTTTCCTACTGTTTTCTAGTACATTCTTCTAAAATATAATTTTCTAGACGTATTTTTTTTTAGCCCGCTTTATTTGTAATATAGACAAAACTTAAATTACAAGTGAAACTAAATGTGATCGTTTAGTTTCAAAGGTAAACCGAGGACTTGGGAAGAAAACAAAGATGTAAGTCAGCGGATTATTTTTGAAGCTGAAACGGACACATTATTTTCTTCGAATTTTAATTTTTGTGTAAAGACAAATGAAGCGGGCTAAAAAAATAACGACTGTTAAATAGTCAAAAAAAATTATTTTATAAGAATATACTAAAAAATAGTAGGAAAATTCAAAAAAATATTAGTTGTTCATATCATATCTAACTTTTGTTTACATAAATCAGCTGGACCACCATGGTGTTCTGTGACCAACGATTATAAACACACAGGATTGCCTATTAGCTCGAATCTTTCAGATATAGGCGACGCCTTGCTTACGTCACTAGTGGACCTCTGCTCAGCGCGCTTCATTTAATACACATTGCAATCGTGAGTTTTTCCCGCTTTTTTCTTGCTTATTTGCAAACAAATTTTTTATTCGTGATAGTAAATATAATTAATAATTTCATTCATTCAAAACAAATGATTTGATAAATCAAGAGTTTGCTCTGAGAGCTGAATTTTCCTTCCAGACGATATGTTGGAGTTTCTTTTTTAAATAGTTGAAAGTTTTAGAATAGAAGTAGGATTTTTTCTAAAAGTTTAATCAATTTAAATCATTAGATGTATAATGTATTGTTTTTGTTCCGGATATAATAAAATACACTTATATTATGTAGTAACAAAAAGGTATTTATTTGATATTTCAGATCTAAAATTGCAATATTTATTATATCAAAAACCAGTCAGTTTTTGGAGAAAACAGCCAAATAAGATGTGTTTTTCAACTTCTTATGCTTTAAATCAATAGATTTTCATAAATTTTTTTTAAATGATTTACATTGTTTGTGTAATGAGTTGTTTTTATCCCAGCGCCCGTTTTCACTCCTTCTCCTGTAACATGTTTCTGAAAACTTCTATAAAGAGACTAAAAAAACTTAAGAAAAAAACTGAAACTAAGCTTGGAGAAACTGTCTACAAAATAAACTTTCCAATAATCAGTTTAATAAAAGAAGTACGTTTGCGGCATAATTACCAAATTTCTTCAATGTGATTAATTTAATAAGCAAGGAGTTTTCAAAAATCAAAAGTTTATATAAATATAATAATATAAAAGACTGGCCAGGCTAAATGATCTAAGTGCCAAAATATACAAATTTTAGATTTTCCACCCAAAATGATGTAGGTGTCAAGGCCAATACGAGGCTATAAGATCTAAGTGTCATTTCCCCACCTTATTAAAATGACGTTATCCGTAAGTCCGCGTGCATAAATTGAACAGTTTTTTTAGTTTCCCACAAAAATGCTTTTTGGCACTTAGATCAATTAGCCTTTCCACTCTACATATATATTTATATTTCTATACTAAAAGAGGGAACACAAAGCTTTTATTTTAACAATAAATTAATGTGCGTTCTTTATATCAATTCACTTAATTCACATTTCTAAATGTTTATCATAATAAAAATATTTCATGTAAAAAAAGCCAAGTACACGAAAGTGGTATTCCGTAAAAAGAATTGAGATAAAAGTAAAGCCAAGTTCTACAATACAAATTTCAAAATAAATGGTTCTTACTAGTTTGGAAATGTTTTTTTAAACTTTGCTATTCCAGCCAAACTAAAGATTCAATTTACTAAAAGTCATTTGCAGCCGTACTACCCAAGTTTAGAAAAACATTTCCAAACTAGTAAGAACCATTCATTTTGAAATTTGTATTGTAGAACTTGGCTTTACTTTTATCTCAATTCTTTTTACGGAATACTACTTTCGCGTACTTGGCTTTTTTTACATGAAATGTTTTTGTTATGATTTCACTGCTTTTTTAAAGGATTTGGATAATATTTAAGTTTTAAAGTAGTAAAATATGCGGGATATTGTTCAAAATTTTGCAATGCCTTATTGAAAACGTTGAGTTTTTTTTATATTTTCCTATGGTTTTATTATAGTTTTTATCAGTCTTCCAAAGCTCAGCGCTCTAGTGTTCCTGGAAATAGGCAATGTTAATTTTCCATAATTTTACATTTATAGGGAAGGAAAGTAAATTAAAATCTTAGTGTTTTTAAATTTTTTCCTATAGTTTTATCATAGTTCCTATCAGTCTTCGAAAGCTCAGCTCTCTAGCGTTTCTGGAAGTGGACAATGCTAATTTACATAATTTTACATTTATAGGGGAGGGAAGTTAATTAAACTTTGGGGTTTTTTAATTTTCTTTTATAGTTTTATCATAGTTCCTTTCGGCCATCCAAATCTCAGCTCTCGAGCGTTTCTGGAAGTGGACAATGTTACTTTTACACAACTTTACATTTATAGGGGAGTAAAGTAAATTAGAATTTTGAGGTGTTTTAATTTTTTTCTATAGTTTTATCATAGTTACTATCGGCTTTCCAAAGCTCAGCTCTCTAGCGTGTCCGGAAGTGGGCAATGTTACTTTTACATTACTTTACATTTATAGGGGAGGAAAGTAAATTAGAATTTTAAGGTTTTTAATTTTTTTCTATAGTTTTAGTCTGCCATTTCTGGAAGTGGGCAATGTTACTTTTACATAACTTTACATGTATAGGGGAGGGAAGTAAATTAGAATTTTGGGGTTTTTTGATTTTTTTTCCAGGGTTTGGTCATAATTTCTATCAGTCTGCCAAATTTCAGCTTTGTAGCATGTATGGAAGTACAATAGAATTTTGATGATCTATACATGAGTGAGTAAGTGAGTGACAATTTCGACGTGTTTTGAAATTTCGTAATTACTTTAGTACTTTTGGGAATTCCATGAAACTTGGAGGGATTGTTAACTCAATGGAGATCTACAACTGTGCAAAGTTTAAGATTCGTAGCTCATTCCGAAGTAGAGTTTTAGATAGGTCAAATATCGGCTGAAATGTTTCAAGAAAAGATGGTACGGCGCGTGAACTTGGCGAGGCACTGCCGTGCCCTCAGATTTACTTCCTAAATAGTTAACCACACCGTCAAATTAATGAAAAAATGGAGGTAAAAACGTCAAAAACACCTTAAAATCACACGAACTCTAAATACAAACAAAGCAACTGGTCCGCTGGTGACGTAAGCAGACACTGTTCGTCTCGCTGAGCGACGCTAACATAGAGTTAAATGGAAATAAGCAATCCTGTGTGTTTATAATCGTTGTTCTGTGACCACCAGTGACGTGAAAATTTGACATATATTTATAAGATCCGAACACCGCGGTCTATTCTATCCACCGTGATAATGCATAGCATAGAGAAAATTTGTCTCTGATGCATAGTAACCTTGATGAGATACCTAGAATATTTGAGGAAAAATGTCTTTTACATGGCCGAATGTCCATGTGTAAGTAAAGCTGTTACGTGACTCCATGAAAATAATAAAAGAGTGCTTAACACAGATTAGGTTAAATAAGATTAGTAAATAGTGCTTAATTCTATGGTTCAAAAGCGGCAACAAGTTTACGCTAGCGCCACCCTTGGCTACTGGAAGAATTAAGAATGCGCGGGCGGGCTTGGCGGGCTTTTTAAATGATTTTTTTCTTAGTAAAGGTGCTATTTTTGAGGTCAGGCTAATTTCATGTATGCGAAAAGAATTTGGATATCAAAAATATATTAATTTTAGTCATGTAAACCTGTAAGATATCCAAACTTTTTCCGCATACATAAAAATTTGCATGACCTCGAAAATGTAATACTTAAATAAAAAACTATGTTTTTTAAAAAATGTAATATTTATTTTTTTAAAAATGAGTACTGTTTTAGAAAAATCTAAAAATATTTAACAAATACAGTCGAACCTATATAACTCAAACCTGAAGGGACAACCAAAACAGTTCGAGTTATGGAGAGTTCGAGTTATAGAAACTCGAGTTACATAGGTTAAAATACATGTAAAAAGTGCAGGGACCACTTAAAAGGTTCGAGTTATAGAGGGGTTCGAGTTATAGAGGTTCGAGTTAGAGAGGTTCGGCTGTATAATGTTTTTTCTTAAATGTATAAACTAGGTATTTATATTACAAAAAACAGTGGATTTTTAGAAAACTTAAAAATGTACCACCTAATAATCCTTAATAAAACCAATATTTAAAAAAAATAAGAACACACTTTTACAGTCTTCAATTTTCTAATTTCTAGGTTTATGTGGAATTGCTCAAATGTTGTAATGTAATTTTCATATATTCTTCACAATATCCATTCTCCAATCCATTTTTTAATAATAAAAGTGGCCACATAATGATGTTATCCCATTGTTGATTGTTGCGTTGGATAACTAAAAAGCAAAAAAAAAAGCTGCCAGGGGACTCATAATAGTAGGTATTTTATACAGGTGTTAATAAAGTATGTCGCCAAACTTCAGAGGATTATCTTGAGTGATTTTAAGAAAAAAAACTTTGTATAACCATGCTTAGTTTTTGAGATAGGGGTTATTAAAATATTAGTTTTTTGTTTGCTTTTTATTTATAACTTGTGCAGTTTTTGAGATATTTAGCTCAAATCTGGAACATGTTGTTGTTGTTTTGTTACAAGGCATACATCATTAAGCATGTCAAATATTAGGAAAAACTACAGGGTGATATTTTTTTCGCGGTCATGCCCCCTTTTTTCTCCAGAACTTTTTTGCAATAAGTTCTTGGCAGATTTAAAAATGTACAATGAATTCCTTGTTTTATTCAGAAATTTTTTGATCTGCAATATTTTTATCTCTTACCATTTTTCAGAAAAAAAAACAAAATAAAATAACTTGTATCTTCAATTGCTATTTAGAAATTACATAAAACTCGCATAAAATTAAAATAATGCAGAGTACAAATTTTCCTTTTTTGTCTTTTCTTGGAAACAGTTAGAGTTACAAAAAATTGCAGAAGATCAAAAAGTTTCTGAGGAAAGGTGGCTGTTGCCTCCCCCACCCCAATAAGCCTTCATGTCGACTCTGTCTGAAATATGTGTTTAAATTTTTAAGGGGGAGCTTAGCTCTTGAAGCTCTGCCCTAAGTACACTTTGGGCCTATTCTTAAATTATGTAATTGACCCACCTCCACCCTCTGTACAGAATTTTCAAGAAACAAAATACATTTAAAAAAAGTTATGTGTAATACTAGGCCAAACACTGCTACCCCTTTGAGCATTAATTTTGAACATATAATTATTATGTTAAATGGCATTATGTATTTTAAGAATAGGCCCTAGTATGGGTGTGGAAAGAGACAGAACTTATTAACCAATATTTCTCTATTACTTACCTAAATGAAAAAACATTTGCAACCAAGCAGTGTGTACTCAATGTGATTGTAATGATCCATACAATTCCATAATGTCTGTGTACCTAAAAAGTAAAAGCACTAGCTAGAATTATGTTCAAACACTAAACTAAAAGACAGAAGCCTAAGGATTTTTAGACATTTTCCACATATTTCATGAATAAAAAAATTAAATAGGTGAAGATATGGCATAACTGTGTCTCGGGTCCCCCAAAGACCTATTCTTGGGTGCACTACTGACTAAAATATCTACTAAAACTAAAAATGGAAAATGCCGAAAAGGCAATACATCAATAATAATAAAATTATATGGACAATGACCCATAAGAAGGTGCAGATCTACAGGAGGGGAAATTCTCCCCTCCACCCCCCAAATCTCAAACTATATTAAGTTTTTACATACAGAATACACATCCTGGTCACAATGCAAAACTGTTTTATGCAATATTTATTATGATATCTACCCCCCCCTAAATAAAGTTCCTAGATCCACCCCTGCCATAACTGAGGGGTGAACAGCTGAAACAAATTTGTACACCATACTACAGGACTCAAATAAATTCTTGGTCCTGTAGTGTATTTTAGTGTCCTGTGAAGTCCTACAGTCTTGTTAAAAAAATTTGTATACCTGCTGTGGACAGATGATCACCCCTCCTGAACACACAATACACCAATACTAAGTTGACACATTTTATCTAAAACCAATGTATATGTTCAGTGTCAATCTGTATAACAAGTATATAAATCGACCCTAACTTCAATAACATAAATTATCTTTCTTACCTTGTCTTAGTCACAAAACAAGACCAGTTTTGTCTGATAACACGCGCTTTCACACAAAACAGATCTCCTTTGTAGTGAAAAAGTTATTTCGTAGCAAAATCACAGATTAGGTAGCAAAATTTTTGCATCCGAAAATTCCAGAAAAACAAACCAAGAATTTGAGGTTAGGTTTGACTCGACTACGTTTACAGTATACTTGTAACTTGCTTTTAAAAATGACTTGCAATTTGTAATATGGGTAGAATACCTGTATTATTTATTAATTTTTTTGGTTGCAACTTCTATTAACATTGATTGATGAATGTTACAGATGTTTATACCTATGCAACAACGAATAACAGCAATTTTTATTTAAACAGTATAAATACTGAATTCGGATATAAGTCATTGTTTTATAAAGGAATCAGATTGTATAACAAATTACCATTAGACATTAAAAATTGCAAATCAAATAATATGTTTAAGAGAAAAAAAAAGAAGTACTTGTTGCCTAGTCAGCCTCAGTGGCGTATATAGAAAAAAGTTTCGGGGGGGCCCAGACCTTATAAAGACGTATTTTATACTATTTTATATTTGTATTTATGACATATGTGGAAAATAGCTAAAAAAATCTTAGCTTCGGGGGGGGGGCGGGCATATATACGCCACTGGTCAGCCTGATTGTTTAAGTAAACCCTTGGTGTTAGCTCCCGCTAAATTTCGCGGTTGTTTTTAACTTTTTAAAACCACACAATTGGATGAAGGACAGAGTGCATTTTCGCGCATTTGGACATGCGCACCAACAATCAAGGAGATCCTTTGTCAATCGCCTCGAGAAATGGCGTGTTAATTTCGTTCTCCAACTATTTCAAATTTCTACACCTGAAAGTGCTCGATTTTGGTGTACTGAAGCATAGAACTAGAAACTTCAGCCCTTCAGCTACGTGGTGACATCATTAAACCAAAAAAAGGGCCCCTTGGAAGTGGGTAAATTGTCTGCAAACTGGTGAGTGCCTTTGTTTCTGATTGCCGTTGTGTGGCACAACAATTAACCTATGGACGTTTGATTATTTCGTAATTTCATATCAATATATTTATGTTTGTTCGCGCTTCATTTAATTAAAATATTTACAGTCCATTGCAGTTATCGTTTTTCTAACCGCGGGCTAACATAAGTGTTCCTTTCGAGCCGAATTATTTTAAATAAAAACTCCATACGACGGTATTAATAATCGGCCATTATTTTCACGCCGAAAACAAGGCGGCCTTGAATTTTTCCCATCGTATTGAAACGAGAGAAAGTCGTTCGCACCGAAGGTCGGTGTGGTGTCGGCGCAGTACCTGTTTTCGGTCCGCTGCTATGGTAACGGGTCTACTACCGCGTGGTATAAACAAATCGAGGATCAATCAAAACAAAACAAACAACATTTCTCATTTATGTGTTAGGTGTGTTCCATATCATTTCAATATTTAAAACAATTTTTATCAATTGTGATAAAGTAGTGCATATTTTCGACAATTCGTCATTTTTTTTTACCGACAATTTCGTCATTTCAAAGGTAAAATCATGTCTGTCAAAAAAGCCGTGCAAAAACGCAAGGGTTTTTTATCTGCGATAACCGAGTGTTATGTGTTTTCACAAACCGCGGCATCGGATGAAAGAGCGAGAAACGAGTTTCAAGTGAGGTATTCCGATTTGGATGAAACCTTCGATAAATGCATGCTGGCACATAATGACGTCATTATGTTGATAGACGACTCGGACGACGAGGAGTTTAAAACGCAGGATGCGATCCTTTCAGAAGCTCGTAAATATTTTTATGCGTGTAAGGGGGTTTACTCTAAAATATTTCCGATTGAGGCCCCAACACTTTCGGGATCATATGTTCGACAAAACGAATCTGAAACTCCAAAACTCAAAGAGTTAGGTATTCCCATATTTCGAGGTGATAAAAAATTATGGCCAAGCTTTTTCGATCTTTTTAATAACATTATAGATCAAAATCAAAGTCTAAGTAACGTTCGAAAACTTCAATATTTATTTTCATATCTCGAGGATGAGCCTTTAAAATTGATATCAGGGTAGCTTATCTGATCAAAATTATAAAATTGCTTACGACAAATTAGTCAATAGATATTAAAACAAGCGAGACCTCGCAAATGATGCTTTAAGCACAATTATGAACTCCACCTTAAAAAACCAGTCAGCTAAAGAATTGCGTAATTTAATTGACACCTTTTCTGAATCCCTAGAAATTTTAAAATTACTTAGCTTTGACGTTGACAGTTGGGACTTTATTATTTTTTTCATTTTGTTAGAAAAATTGGATATTCCGACGCGTTCAAATTTCGAAGTGAGTCACGCCAATACTAATACCGAAATTCCCACTTTTCAGTCACTTTTTCAATTTCTAGAAAAAAGATGTAAAGTTTTGGAATCACTTCCTCAATCAACAGAACCCAAAAAGGTGCCTATCTATCAAAAATCAAATTCTATGCAAAATCAGTCTGGGCAAAAGCCTACCTATCAAAATTCAAATTCTATGCGAAATCAGTTTGGGCAAAAGCCTACCTATAAATCATCCAATTCGCCTTTTATAGGACTGGCTGGCACCTCAACTAATTCAAGTGCGGGAATAAAATGTTTCCGGTGTAATCAAGGTCACGTGCTTTCGAAATGTCAAACATTTCTTGATCTCTCACCTATCGATCGCCTATCTTTCGTCAAGCAGAAAAAATTATGTCTAGCGTGTTTTCATCCCTTGCATGGGGTAGATACGTGCAAATCCAAATATTCATGCAGGACTTGCAATAGTAAAAGGCACCACACTTTAACTCATATCTTAGAAACTAATCAAGAGTCTGGAAGCCAAGATACTAGTCCTGTAATTCACACACCACCTGTCAATAATCTTCATGTGTCATTAAATACCTCAGGACCTTCAGGTACCTTTCTTTTATGCACCGCCATAATAGATGTTATGGACGGTTGAGGAAATTTTCAACCTGTAAGGGCGCTGCTTGATTCTGGATCACAGACAGGATTCATCAGTGAAAGGTGTATTCAGCGTCTTAATCTTCCTAGGCGAAGTTACACCTGAAATATTCGGATTAAATCAGATGTCTTCTTTTACTTCCAAAGGGCTCGTTCAATGTCACATTAAGCCACAAGGACAGGTCACTCCTTTACTTAATTTCGAAGCAATTGTCGTTCCCCAATTATGTTCCAATATGCCTACATTCACTTTGAACGATAATCAGTGGAAACACTTGGAAAGCCTTAAACTTGCCGACCCATCTTATTTCAAATCTAGACCTGTGGACCTAGTTATTGGTTGCGAGCTTATCGCACAGATATTCAAGGAGGGCAGGGTTCTTGGACAAATAGGGCAACCTTCAGCCCTTGAAACTATCTTTGGTTGGGTCGTCATGGGAAAGGTTGACGAAGTAGGTAGTCTTACGCAATGAACCAGTTGTTTATTAACGAGTCATTCACCTCCTTTAGAGGTCATTCTCCCTAGGTTTTGTGAAATCGAACATTTGCCTAAAAAACAATTCTTATCAAAGGAAGAAAAACAAGCAGAATCAATCTTTACTGCGAGTGTAGTACGGCAACCGAGCGGTAGATTCATGGTAGATCTTCCGTTTAAAGATAAAATAAACCCTGACCTAGGAAATACTTATCCGCAAGCTTATCGTAGATTTTTACTTCTAGAAAATAGATTACTCAAAAATCCTGATCTGTACACTGCCTATTCAAGTTTCATGCAAGACTATATCGATTCTAATCATATGAGCCTAGTTTTATTTAGTCAACCAAAAGTCGACGTAACATGTTTGTTAGCACATCATTGCGTATTAAAGCCGGAAAGCTTAAGTACAAAATTAAGGGTAGTCTGGGATTGTTCCGCAGTCACCCCAAAAAATATTAGTCTCAATGAGACGTTGTTATCGGGACCGAAACTTCAAAAAGATATTGCTTCTTTACTCCTTACGTTTCGTCTTAATCCTATTGCCTACATTGCTGACATCAAAAAGATGTTCCGTCAAGTCCTTATCAATCCTTATCACCGTCCTTATCAAAGGATATTGTGGAGGTTTTCTCCACATGACCCACTTTCAGTGTGGGAACTTTCTACTGTCACTTTTGGCATGACATGCTCACCTTTTCTAGCCATGCGTAACTTAAATGAGCTGGCAGAGAGAGAAAAGGAACGTTTTCCTATGGCGAGTACTGTTCTAAAAACGTCAATCTATATCGACGATATCTTGGGAACTAGCCCTTCGCTTTCTGAAGCTCTTTCCCTTCAAACGGAACTCAATGATTTGTTGAAGTCGGGAGGATTTGAACTTAAAAAATGGGCAAGCAATTGTCCCGAGTTATTGGCAACATTGCCAGAATCCGATCGTCAAATGCCTCTCTCTTTTGACAAGGAGGAACCCCACTTTATCAAAGTTTTAGGACTTCAATGGCATCCAAAAAACGACATTTTTTCTTATCAATGCCGAATGAAGGACAAACCCCCAACCAAACGTGCTATTTTATCTATCATAGGAACAATCTTCGATCCCTTAGGTTTTCTTTGTCCCTTGTTGCTACAAGCAAAATTTATTTTGCAACAGTTGTGGATATCGAAAATGGCTGGGACGAAGAACCAGATTCTTCTATCATCGACTCTTGGAACAAACTTCGTTCTGAATTCCCGCTTCTTTCCAATTTTCAATTACCCCGACAAATCAAACTGTCAAAAACCAATACCTGTCAAATCATCGGCTTCTGTGACGCTTCAATTCGAGGCTACGCAGGCGTCGTATATTTTCGTGTAGAAGAAGAAAACAATATATCTGTTTCTCTCATATCTGCAAAATCTAGGCTCGCGCCTATAAAGTCACAGACTTTGGCTAGGCTAGAACTCCTAGGCGCATTTCTTTTAAGCGAATTAATTGGCTTCGTTTTATCTAGCTATGAAGGAAAAATAACTTTTACAAATATCGTTACTTTCTGCGATTCGCAAGTCGTACTGCATTGGCTTTCATCCCCTCCTAATCGCTGGCAAACCTTTGTTGGAAATCGAGTCAGTAGAATCCAAGAAATCATTCCCTCAAACTCATGGCGCTACATTCCTTCTGCTTTAAATGCAGCCGATATTGCGTCACGAGGGGCCACCCCTTCACAGCTCATGTCACATGACATGTGGTGGAACGCACCGTCGTTTTTGTGGTCTCCCGAAAACGAATGGCCCGATTTTCATAAATCAAAAATGCCGATTGATTTCGGAGATATTAATCTGGAGGAAAAGCCAAAGGTCTGTTGCAATGCGATAATTGACGTTAACTTCTTAGATCAGCTTCTTATCAAATATTCATCTATATCAAAAATTCAACGTATCATTTGTTATGTCCTTCGAATAGTTAACCTTTTTCAAAACCATTCCTATCAAAAACCCACTAAGCCGCCGGACCAAAAAGTTATTTTTGAGAATATTGTTTTTCCTACCACCGGTGAGATGCAAAGTGCGTTATACCTTCTTATCAAACGCGTTCAAGGTTCTTGTTTTTCTGAGCTTTTTTCCGCGTTATCTTAGGATAAACCCATACCGAAACCTTTTCGAAAACTTTCACCTTTTTTTCTTTTACAGCAATTTTGGATATTATCTGCCAGACGGGCAATTCAAAGAACCATATCCAAGTGCTTGCAATGTTTTAGAATCCACCCTAAACCCTGTAGACCGCCCATAATGAGTTCACTTCCCGCTCATCGAATCAATCAACTTAAACCTTTTTCGAGTGTAGCTATCGACTTTTGTGGACCTTTCTTTGTGATTCCTCATCGTTACCGTGGTTGTAAAGCTTTCAAATCGTATGTCTGTGTGTTTGTCTATACGGCCACACATTGCGTGCATTTGGAATTAACCATGGAACTGTCCACCGAAGGGTTCGCACCTAGTATTCCATCGATTGATTTCCAGACGTGGAAGCGTGACGCAATGCTGGTCAGATCAAGGCAGTAATTTTATAGGGTTTCGTAACCAATTACTTGATTACGCAAGAAGTGCTGCCACCAGACTTTCTATTCGTTGGCATCTGGGACCTCCTCTCAGTCCACATTTCAATGGCCTGGCAGAAGCTGGCGTCAAAAATTTTAAAACTCACTTTGTTCGAGTAGTCGGCGACCTCTTACCCCTGGGCATTTTTTGACACTTGAACCCCTTAATTCAGAAATTCCGGAGTCAGATTTGTCCGAGGTTCCCCTAAATCGGCTCTGGAGATGGCAACTAATCCAAAAACTACATAATGATTTTTGGAAACGGTATTCTATAGAGTATTTGCATACGCTACAACAGCGACACAAGTGGGCTGATTCGTCCCCATATATCAAATTAAATGATTTGGTTATCATAACAAGTGATCACATTCAATCACCTTTGAAATGGCCGGTCGGTCGGGTCATCGAACTGCATCCCGGCGGGGACGGTCAGGTGCGTGTTGCGACGGTACAAACGGTTACCGGTGTTTATAAGCGGCCAGTTGTAAAACTGTGCCTCTTGCCAAATTAAAAGTAATTTTAATTTTTACCTATTACCGGGTATTACAATAGGTTTTTCTTTATTTTTATTTCTTTTTTTTTTTTGAATTTTTTGTTTGTTTGTTTTGCCTTTTTCGGGATTTCGTTATCTCTAAATAAACGTACGATACTTATCTGTTTTCATTCATTCATATTTATCGGTCGATCATTTTTCTTATATCTATATCTGTCCGGTTGAGATTGTAAAATTGTGTGTTTTGGAGGGCAGTTATGTTAGCTCCCGCTAAATTTCGCGGTTGTTTTTAACTTTTTAAAACCACACAATTGGATGAAGGACAGAGTGCATTTTCGCGCATTTGGACATGCGCACCAACAATCAAGGAGATCCTTTGTCAATCGCCTCGAGAAATGGCGTGTTAATTTCGTTCTCCAACTATTTCAAATTTCTACACCTGAAAGTGCTCGATTTTGGTGTACTGAAGCATAGAACTAGAAACTTCAGCCCTTCAGCTACGTGGTGACATCATTAGACCAAAAAAGGGGCCCCTTGGAAGTGGATAAATTGTCTGCAAACTGGTGAGTGCCTTTGTTTCTGATTGCCGTTGTGTGGCACAACAATTAACCTATGGACGTTTGATTATTTCGTAATTTCATATCAATATATTTATGTTTGTTCGCGCTTCATTTAATTAAAATATTTACAGTCCATTGCTGTTATCGTTTTTCTAACCGCGGGCTAACACTTGGTATCATATTATATTATATTATATTATATTATATTATATTATATTTTTTTTATTTTAGTCTCTATATTATTTTTTGGTGTATTTTAGTATGGTAACCTTTTCTCATAAAGAAATATGGTAGCAATGTTTTTTTAAGGATAGGATTAAAAACATTTTACAGTACAGTGTAAGTACTTGAGAAAGCTGTGTGTTACTAGATTATTCTTTTAGTAGGTAGGTATAGTTAGTTCTGTTGGGAATGATACAGGAATGCTTGTAATGATTTTTCGGTATTATTAGAGAAATATAGCCAGGCTATAATTGTGCCAGGCACTATTTTAACACATTTACATTGAAAACTGACAGTTAATCGTTCAAAATTCATACCAAAGTCGAATTTAAAACTATCGTCGTTTATTTTCAATTAATAAAAGAAGGCACTATTTATTCCGGTTCATATAGTAAACAAAGGCCATGTGTTGAAAGATCACAGCTGATATTACAATGTGAAGGTGTCAAAATTGTGCCTGGCACAATTATAGCCTGGCTATATTTCAATAATTCTCTAATAATACCGAAAAACCATTACAAGCACATTCCTGTATCATTCCCAACAGAATTAACTATACCTATACCACGGATCACCTACCTACTAAAAGAATAATCTAGTAACACACAGCTTTATCAAGTACTTATACTGTACTGTAAAATGTTTTTAATCCTATCCTAAAAAAAAACATTGATGCCATCTTTCTTTATGAGAAAAGGTCACTATATTAAAACACACCAAAAAAATAATATGGAGACTAAAATAATAAAATATAATATAATATAATATAGTACCAAGGGTGGTTTACATAAACAATCAGGCTGACTAGGCAACAAGTACTTCTTAAGTTTTCTCTTAAACATATTATTTGATTTGCAATTTTTAATGTCTAATGGTAATTTGTTATACAATCTCATTCCTTTATAAAACAATGACTTATATCCTAATTCAGTTGAATAAAAATTGCTGTTATTTAACCTGGCTTTATTTCAATATTTTTTTTTTACGGTGCGCACTCGCAAGGAGATCCCTATCACACTCGAGAAGCGGCAAGTGCGCGGAAATGTTGGTGTATGTTGGTTTTGAAAAGGTTCAGATTGTAACCTGCAGGGAAAAGTGTCGCAGAAAGCTTATTCCATAGCGATGCTGTTCTCCAGAGATATATTATCCATTATGTAATAATAAGAAGTAAATAGTTATTAGTATTATAAGTTTGGATTTGTTTTGTTATAGAAATACTGGTGTATGTATTAACATTTAAATGTATTTTTTATATTTATGTTTGTAATTTGAAATAGCATGATTTGCTAATAAAGATTTATTCAATTCAATTCAACATAGTAAACCATTTCTAACAACAAATGGCATTAGGAAAATACTAAGCGTTATGTGATAGACTCATTTCTCAAAGTTTTACGTAATTTATGAACGACCCCAATCGAACAGAATAAAATTAGTTTTAAATACAAATAGAAACATAGTCCGCGATTGCAGCGCTGTGCGCTACTGGAACTTGTTGGCTGCGCGGCCGTATCTTTTTGGCAGTCTCTTTTTTGTCTCTGCGTGACTCTCACCATAACCTTAAAAAGCGGTTGTAATTATTTTTGTTTTTTGGGTAAATTTATGGAAATCTAAAAAAAATGAGAACTCGAGGTCGAGGCAGGGGCAGAGGCCGAGGGCGTGGCCGCGGCAGGGGTCGAGGTCGGGGCAAAAATGCTAAACAGGTTATTGAGAGTGATGAGGAAATAGAGACTCCAAAACAGGAACAGCCCCCACAGCAGTTGGAGGAGTCGCAGAAAGAGGGTGAAATGGTTATTGAGGAGACAGGACCACCGCCACGTAAGATTTTTAGGGAGCTGGTTAACTATCTGGACACATGATTATTGAGTAAAAATATATATTTTTTTAAATGACCCTATAAATAAATAGCATTTAGAAATGTTTGAATTGGTGGATTATCAAGTATTTTTTTAATGAAAAATAAAAAAATCAGCTGTTTTAACATATCCGTGAAACTAGCTCCATGGAGCCAGCTCCTTCGCAGCCAGCTCCACAAAATTACAGTGGACCAGATAAACGGTACTGGAACAATAAAAATATTAAGAACTCGTTTATTTTTTGGAATTTTGACTTGTAACTTGAACCACTTGTAAAGAAACCACCTTTCTATCGGTGCTATATATATATATATATATATTATCATTTTGATACAAACATCATTGGCGGAGGTTGGAATTTTTTAATTTTATTAAACGAATTTGGAGCTACGTCCGTAATTATGTCATTTTGACAGATTTTGCCTAAATACTTGCACATATTATAAAGGGATCACCCCTCTATCACCGCTATATTTCACAATTTTGTTACAAACATCAGTAGTGGAGTTATGAATTTTTAAATTTTTATTGAAGTGAATTTGGAGCTGGGTCCCTAATTACGTCATTTCGACAGATTATGCCTAAAAACTCACACACATTATAAAGGGATCACCCCTCTAATGCCCCTATATTTCAGAATTTTGTTACAAATGTCAGTGGCGGAGTTAGGAATTTTTAAATTTTTATTGAAGTGAATTTGGAGCTGGGTTTCTAATTACGTCATTTTCACAGATTTTGCATTAAAACTTGCACACATTATAAAGGGATCACTCCTCTATCGCCCCTATATTTCACATTTTTGTTACAAACGTCAGTGGCGGAGTTATGAATTTTTAAATTTTTATTGAAGTGAATTTGGAGCTGGGTTTCTAATTACATCATTTTGACAGATTTTGCGTTAAAACTTGCACACGTTGTAAAGGGATCAACGCTCTATCGCCGCTATATTTCACAATTTTGTTACAAACGTCAGTGGCGGAGTTATGAATTTTAAAATTTTTATTGAAGTGAATTTGGAGCTAGGTCCCTAATTACGTCATTTTGACAGATTTTGCCTAAATATTTGCACTCATTATAAAGGTACCACCCCTCTATCGCCGCTATATTTTAGAATTTTGTTACAAACGTCAGTGGCGAAGGTAGGAATTTTTAAATTTTATTGAAGTTAATTTGGAGCTGGGTTTCTAATTACATCATTTTGACAGATTTTGCGTTAAAACTTGCACACGTTGTAAAGGGATCACCGCTCTATCGCCGCTATATTTCACAATTTTGTTACAAACGTCAGTGGCGGAGTTATGAATTTTTAAATTTTTATTGAAGTGAATTTGGAGCTAGGTCCCTAATTACATCATTTTGACAGATTTTGCCTAAATATTTGCACTCATTATAAAGGTACCACCCCTCTATCGCCGCTATATTTTAGAATTTTGTTACAAACGTCAGTGGCGAAGGTAGGAATTTTTAAATTTTATTGAAGTTAATTTGGAGCTGGGTTTCTAATTACGTCATTTTGACAGATTTTGCGTTAAAACTTGCACACGTTATAAAGGGATCACCCCTCTATCGCCGCTCTATTTCACAATTTTGTTACAAACGTCAGTGACGGAGTTATGAATTTTTATTAAAGTGAATTTGGAGCTAAGTCCCTAATTACGTCATTTTGACAGATTTTGCGTTAACACTTGCACACGTTATAAAGGGATCACCCCTCTATCGCTGCTATATTTCAGAATTTTGTTACAAACGTCAGTGGCGGAGTTATGAATTTTTAAATTTTTATTGAAGTGAATTTGGAGCTGCAACCCTAATTACGTCATTTTGACAGATGTTGCCTAAAAACTCCCACACATTATAAATGGATCACCCCTCTATCGCCCCTATATTTCAG